>OX328130.1:57495371-57604952 GCA_946811695.1 Gonocerus acuteangulatus
AAAATGTCGGAGGGGGGATGCAGACCCCTCAGCCCCCTCCCCCTTATATACGCCCATGCTTCTGACTTATAGATAACGGGTTATCTCTAGGTTATCTGTTACTTGACACTGGCCGGAGCGCCCCAGTGTCAAGAAACATTATACTTTGATTACTTAACAATTGATGTATAAAATATAGTATGACGGAAACCGTGCTACATTGCACTGCAAAAAATTATGTATTAGCGTTAATTTTGCTGATACATTATTTAACGCAATTAAATAACTACTTTTCTGCCGTGACGAAGCACGGGTATTCGGCTAGTAAAATATATAATCTATAATTAATTATTCATGAATTGTTAGTTGTATTACTTTTAAAACAATAAGAGCCCTTAGTAATATGTACATATATATTAGTTACTTTCTTATCTCATTTGAAGTGTCTTATCATTTTGTTAGTTTCTTAACTTGATGATGGGTCAATAAAGTAAACTTTAATGAAACATTAAACATATGTACTTCTGAGTAATACAGAATTATCTCTAGACTTGCTGAAAAGGGAAACTTGTATGTTTATGACGCTACATAATAACACCCTTAGAACATTACTCCTACGTCATTAGTAGGACCTTATTTATTGTTTTAATTATAAAATATATTTTGTGCGCGCTGTCACAATTTGTAATTTATTATTTTCGTATGTAGGTAAAAAAATTAATTTTCATGAAAATTATCACTAGTCTCAATAAGCTTTCATTGATGACTTTTGTCATTACTTTTCCATGCTAAAGTTGTCTTCATTCGACGAGCGCTTTGCTGAAACCTTATGAGGTCAGGTTTTAAACCATAAAATTTCTTCTTTTTAGTCAGAAATTTAAAAAAGATATCTTTTGGTTAATCGTGATGCCTTCATAAGCTGTTATTAAATTTTTACCCTAAGCTATATTAGGAACTTTTCACAGTTTGCTTTTAAAGGAACGAAACTAACAAATCAATCACAATTCACCGACTGAGATGTTATTGTTTTTTAGAATCGTAATATGCACTCAATGAAAATGCATAAGGCTTACGAATTCACCAATTCTATTTATAACGATTTATCTTCCGTTTTCGGTACATTATGCAACTGGTCACGCCTAATGATACAATTTTTTTTTTTTAATACTTCCTATTTTTCAGAGGTAAAAATTTATAAATTCTAGTTTTGATAAATGTGGAACATGGGATAAAATATTCGGCTTTCAATGGCTTTTTATTTTTTTCTCACTGAAATAATTTTTTTTTTTTTTCAGTTTACCTGAAAACCTAGTTTTCCTAGTACTTATAAAAATTTTACTCGTTTAAGCATAATTATACTAAAGATTTTACGTTACTATATTTTTTTCATGCGAATTTCACCGAAAAAAATAGCACATCTTGCTAGTTATTAAACTAGAGCTTTTGGTTTAAATTGGTCGTGAAGTGTGCGTTTTGCATCATATGTGGAGAGAGAGAACGCTCTTAAAAGCATAGTTTAAGGATTTAAATATTTTTTCAAAAATTTTACTCGTTTCTGTAGATGGAAATCCTGATAAGGCAGCAACCAGGGAATGAAACAACTTATAGCAAATGTATTATGAAAAAAAAAAGATTAGGGGAAATTTCAAGTGTACTTTCACTGACACAAGATAATATTGATGAATTATTATACAATTAAAAAAAAAAAAAAATAGTATTATGGTTATAAACAGTTTCTTGCCGACATCGTTGGTGCAGCCGGGAATTTTCTTAACGGACCCTGAAATGAGAAAAATCCTTGCTGCCGGTGGGACTCGAACACCCATCTCCCGCATGAGGATCCAAATCGTTAGCGACTAGACCACAGGCATACCGAGTTATAAATAGTAAGTTTAATAGAATATTCGCCAGAAATAATTATGATTTTTAATAAAATATTTTCTGAGCGCTGCTTAAAAGCATAATGAGTATTGTTTGCAAACAGTTGTCTACAGGAAGAAGCATCCATAGAGACTTGCCTTTAAGGGCTTTTCTTCAAGTAATGTGTTTCAGTTAGGAAGAGGGCGATGCTCAACCCCCCCCCCCGTAGTATGGCAGTAAAAGGGCTGTGGGAAAAGAAGGGGGGGCGTCAGAAAATGAAATTATCTTTAGGGTGCTTTCAATTCCCCCCCCCCCTAGCTCATGTCGCCATGGCGTTAGCCCTATAAACAGGCGGCTCTCTATCTTTCCTCTCTTATCACTACTGAGATTCTTTTAACTCTCTTCCAATCACTTAGTCCTTCTTAGAACTTTCTTAGTGAATTCTCCTTTATCGGATCTAAAAGAAAGAAGAGGAAGAAGGAGGACTAAACTTTCTTCATAGAAAAGTGAAAAATTAAAATCTATCAGTATTTTTTGACTATTTATTTGTTAGTTTAGCTAAATCCGAAATTCGAAAAGTTGTATCTGTAGCAGATGCTATAAAGGAATCATTTCACTTGCTGTCAGTGTATTATGATATCATTTTTTATAAACCAGAAAAAACATGAAATGAAATTTATAAGAAAATAGTTAAAAAAAAATTTTTTTTTACTTATGTGTTATTCAATGAGTTAATTTGACTTTTGTTTTTAGCTACGCATTTAAAAACTGTCCTTCACATGGTTGTATTTCTAAATTTTTATTGATTATATATATATATAAACAAAAACGAGTAATGTTACATATTTTATTCCTTTTTCAGGTAAGAGAATGGATCTTCTGCATAAATCGGTTTTGTTGACGGTAAGGTGTAAAATTAGATCATATAAAAAATAATATATTAGTTTTTTTTAATTTTAAAATATTAAATTAATACGCAGAGATAGTACGCAGTCATTTTACGATTTGTGGGGAATATTTTACCAAAACTATGATCGGAGCGTCTAAACGAAAGTTCTAAAGGCAAGAACTTCGTCCTGGATTGTTATATTAATATTTTTTTTTTTTTACTGTCAGTAACAGTGGTCGACAAAAATTGGAAAAAGTTGGAACAAGAACTAATATAACCTTTTCTAGAAGTATTTTTCGTGCTGAATTCAAATATAGCAGTTCATCGGGAAGGATTTTTGAGTGATATTAACTTGAATGTTTATAATATTCGAAGAAAATCGATCTAACTCAAAATTATAACTACACATTTTGAGTTACCTAGAAAGTGGTAGATAGTGATTTTCGGGCCTATTTCGAATCTGGAACGTCTATCTTCCAACAGTAGTCAGCCAGCATATTGGAATCTGACTTGCTTTTTAGCGCGGTTACTCCCTATCTCCATAGGGAGAACCCGCTTATGAGTTTGACCTCATGACGCAATCCGGAAGTGCCGACTAGAAACTTTCACGTTTCAGACCCTATAGATCACGAAAATATAGGTGGCTAAAATTTGTATATATATATATATATATATATATATGTGTGTGTATTTATATATATGCTTGTCTGTTCGCTCTCTAGCAAGCTCAAAAATGGTCCGATTTTGACGAAATTTGGCACAAAAATATTTCGTTTAATTTGAAAGGTCAAGTTCGTTAACCAGCAGAATCCGCCCACTAGAAGATAGTGTTTGGTGCGAAATTCGCGCAAAAAAATCGTAACGCTTACGTTTTTGAGTTTATATGCTTCCAGGTACTTTTTTCATAGGTTCCTTAACATAAGAAAACGAATGAAACCATTTTAAAGGCGATATCTTTAACCGTTTCTGAGATAAGTGGAATCAATGTTTTTGTAAGTCATTATTTTTTTGTGAGTACTTAGAATCGCGGGATTCAATTGAAATATTTTCTACATCTTGGAAATTAATCCCAACTAAGATGTTTAAATTTTAGCTGTGTTTGGATTTAAGGAAGTATGCGAAAAAAAAAATTTTATTAAAAGACATGAAAAGTTTTCGGATCTCCATACATTTTTCGTAAATATCTCGATAACGGTTGGGAAATCGTGGTAAGTGGAAAGTGACCATTCGAATGTGTATAAGTTGACTACTGTCAGTTTCCTGTGATTTGTGGTGCTAATCTATTCCATTTCTTCGAGATGTACGTAACCGCGCTAAGATGACGCAGTTCCTGCGAGTCGGACTTCTTTCTTCTTCTCCTAAGTATAAATATGCTGAGGAAAACGCTCTCCGTGCTCATTGCTGACAGCTCCAAGATTTTCGGGGGAAAACTCATAAGTGACAGTCATTGAAGTAAATTTTTAAAGACATGTTGCATCCCATTAGCTTGATAAGAATGTCAAAGATCAGTCACTATGTCTCGACAGGTTTCCTATGGGAAATCCTATGGAAATTCTGCTTATGGCTTTCCTCCTAGGAATGTCTCCTAAGTTATCAACCGGATTCTTTTTGTTTGGAGAATGGCTCCTAAAATCTCACTTTTCTAGAAGCCGTCACTGGCTGATAAGGTGTATAACTTTTAAGTGAAGTGCTAACGTAAAGCTACATACTCAATCGGGGATCAAATGGAAAGCGTTTTTTTTTCGATTCCTCCATCAGGCGTCCTATTCATTTTCATTTATTTTTCCTTATTTTCACGTGGATGGGAAAAATCTGTAGTTTAGATGTTATAACTAAGAATCCAAGTTTTCAAACCTTTCTAGGAAACCGAGAAAGAAATTGACTTTTCTTAAATCTCAAAATAGTGGACTCTTGGCTGGTCAATCTGCCACCTACTTCTAGAAATCACATAAAAAAAAAAAAAAAAAAAAAAAAAAAAAAAAAAAAAAAAAAAACCTAAAATACAAGACTATCTTCGCTGTATCAGGAATATCGGTTCGACGAATAAAAACTTTAATCCGACCATTCTCCCTTTCTTCCCTTATCGGCCATCTTTATCCTCCCCTACTCCACGGTTTATCAGCTGTCATCGAAGTCTTGGGAGTAATCAAATCCCTCCCTCCATGTCGCCAATCATTTGAGTGCCTTTCGGGATACTACCAATCCATAAAATGTGGATTGGAAAACAGACAGGTAAAAGTTACTGTTGGGGTTAATTAATTGTCTGTATATTGGTCAGAAGGTCCCAACAAAGAATAAATAAATAATGGGCGTGTTCATAAAATAATAAATATATTCCTCTTGAATAAATAAAATAATAAAATTAAACTTCAATAAATAAATAAAATGACACTGTCAATTAATAATTGAAATAAATAATTGTTCATAAATAAAAAGTGTTCATAAATTAGAATCATAGTTATCGGAGTTCAATAGTACGGTATGACGTCACTGGAGATGATGTGCGGATCTCCATGCGGAGAGTTGTTAGCCGGGAGCTTGGATCTCGCTGGTACTGCTTGACTTGAGAAGGTAACCTAGGGTTATCGCAAGCTGCCTTAAATCTAGTAAAAAGTTCAGTACTTGCGGATAAATCCTAGTGCACCGAGATGTTGGGCTGGTTTTGGTGGATCTCTCGGAGCAGCCAGCAGGATACAAATTGCTAGGAGAACGACACTTGGCTTAAACTGCTGAGATGCCGAATCCTCCGGTATTCTGCTCACTATCTGGATACTAACTCCTTAACTCTAACGGTAAAAATTATTCCCGCGGGAAAGCTCCATTAAAACTTTAGTGCAGCGGGCTTTTCTCCCGCGGAAAAATATAATTTTAAAACAAGCTCCGCTACATTACAATTAAATACTAGAAAGCTTGTAAATAAAGTCTGTGGCATTATCAGAATTTAAAATACAAAATTATTTACTCATTTTCAATTTTTGCATTCAGCCCATTAAATTAAGTAATGGAATAAAAAAAAAAAAAAAAAATGGGGAATGTCTTATTTGTATAGTCAGATTTTTATGTGGAACAGGTAATCCAGTGTGCATGTTGAGTGGGACCCGTTAATTTTTTCGATAATTTCTTCAGAACAACTCAGATAACTATATTTAAGGTATTTAACCCCATCCGGATTGACCGCTTCATTTCGCTGATTAGATGAATTCCTCTAATAAATTTTAACGGGGATCATCTTCGGTTTCTAGTAAGTAGGATCAATTACGATTTTCAAAAAAAAATCATGCTAAAACTCTTCCTTTGGGTTAGCTGGCGTTCCAAAAATATTTTTCGTAGTAATGAAAAGTGACTTACAAAATATTTTCTGATCACAAATTTATTATTTTGGTTGCTACTGTAAACGCTCCAGGAGGACAGATTTGTATTAGTCATTTCGATGCACTATTATTTGTGACCAAACTCACCTTTTTTCGAGTAAGGATGTACATTTAATTTGAACGAGTGCCTAACTACAACTTTATGTCCTAATGTCCATTTTTATTTGTGCCTGTACGCGTAGACTATTATAAACTATTAGGATATTATATATAAACTCATATCTACATATATAAAATATGTAGTTATTTATTCATATGTTTTACTGTTTATTTTTTATTTATTTATTATTATTATTTATCCGGCGTTAATTGCCTAATTGTTGATACGCCGTTAAACACGAAAAAAAAAAATTATTTACTTTTATATCTTTTATTTTATTTTTATTGTTTATATATATATACATATATATATATATATATATATATATATATATATATATATATATATATATATATATATAAACACATACATAGTCTACTTTGCCTTCTGATTCTAAAGAATTTGGCTAGGCGGGAGGGAAATGGTCTTCTGGGTTTATCTCATTTAAAGATTATTTTATGAAATATATCACTCAATATCATACACTATATGGAAACAAAAATTACTAACAAGCAGAAGAAAAGTTCATAGGCCCAAGTAAACACTTGCACCCAAAGGGATGAGAGATAGACCAAACGGCCTAGTTGATGAAAGGAGCTCTCCGTGTGAAGAGCCGAGAGGTAATGCTGTGTAATAAGTTGAAATAGGGGCCCTGAAGGGAGGGAGGCCTTCTGAATGGTGCCCACAAATTTGCGGTCGGCCCAAGAACAATGGGTTAGATATAGATATGTCATAAGCAACCCTCGGGCAACTGCAGGGGCCTCGCCTCCTTTTGACTTGGGCTTTCCCATTGTTTATGAATGGCCGGGCTATACGGAATTGGGATAAAGCCATTTCCACACAGAATTAAGAACACTTTAATTCAATTGTTTTGTGCAATGGCGTTTATATTTAACTCAACAGGTCTTAATAAATTAATTAAGACGCCTTGAATAAGGGTTTCGTTATGAAGAAATGTATCAGCAAAAGGTCTATAATATATACGAAGTGCCGTAAGAGGTTATAGACGTCAATAACAAGGATGTCAGGTTTTAACAAGGATGAGAATAGGCCAGACGAACCTGATTTATGTCCATATATGTGTGAAACCTGCCAAGTCCCTCTCACAGTCTGCCACATCTATATATATAAAAATCACGTGTCTGTCTGTTTTTCTGTTTGTTTGTTCCTTATACAAATCCACACCGTTTGAACGTTTTTGACCAAACTTGGAATAATGGTAGGTTTTGATACGAGAAATCTCCTAGGCTAGGCCAAAAAAATCTACCAGCTGTCTGTGTGTATGTTTGTTCCTTATACAAATCCATACCGTTCATCCGATTTTGACTAAACTCGATACACATGTAGATCTTAATCTGAGGAGAGTCGTAGGCTAAGTCAAAAACGTCTTATAGCCGTCTGTCTGAATGTTTGTCCCTTATACAAATCCACACCGTTCGTCCGAATTTGACTAAACTCGGTACACATGTAGTTCTTAATCTGAGGAGTGTCGTAGGTGAAGTCAAAACGTCTACCAGATGTCTGTCTGTATGTTTGTTCTTTATACAAATCCACACCGTTTGACGGATTTTGATCAAACTGGGCACACAGGTTGGTCTTGATCAGGGGATTGTCATAGGCCAGGTCAAAAACTTCTACCAGCTGCTGTCTGTATGTTGTTGTTTTTTTTTTTTTTTATAAAAATCCACGCCGTTAGACCCATTTTTACCAAACTTGGCATACATGTATGTCTTGATACGGGGGGTGTTATAGGTTATGTCAAAGTCGTCTAGGACTCAGAGTTGAAAGGTCACAGTTTCAGTTACAGATTCGTGTTATTAGATTTTAATAATACTTATTTGGTTTTTAATTTATTTAGGCTTTTCTATATGTAGAAAGTAGGTGTAGCATGGCACGCCGGGTAATAGCTAGTATTTCATATAATGCTCAACGTTCGATGGATTCTTTGGACGTCCTGCAGCAACAGTCTTGCAGGACTCGACAGACAAGATTAACAAGATTACAGAAATATTAAAGAGTACCAATCTCTACGATATAATATAGTACACACGATTAAAATAAAAAGGAATTATTTAACATATTAGCGGAAAAGCCAGAACAGCTCCACAGTCGTATAAAAGAAGTTCAACCACTTGAATGAGCAAAATAATCCTACAGTTCATCACTCAGAAATAATACCTTGTTCACGATGACAATCAAAAGCGACTTAAGACATTCGAAGTCTCAACGCGAAACCAATAACGCGGCCACACAAATTCTTTGTTATCAATTCAGCACAAAATTATTTAATCCTCGCTACACCTCTTCTCTTTCATTTCGTGTAATTCCTGAATATATATATGAAAGCGAAAAAACCTACTTATCATTAATAGCAACTACAGAATTTGAGGATTAACGCTGAACAATGACAAAAGCGGTTGGTATAAATAAACAACAACAAAAAAAAAACAGGATTGCTCAAAAATTTGACGTGATGGAACTTCTTTCAGTATACAATTTCCTGTCGTTTTTCGGCCGCAGATCTGCGTAATTAATGAGCAATTAAAAATATAAAGGCAAAATGTAATGATAATTTCGAGATGAAGCCTACCCTGATTGGGCCTTTAGCCACTGACAACTGGTGCACTGTCATTTCCTTCATTTAAAATCCCAGAATAACCGGTTTCTTCTCCCCGTCCTGAGACTAAAAAACGTCAAAATGCCCCGGTCAGTCCGGTTTCCGAGTGAACTGGCCGGAACTTAAGCCAGACTTCTAAACCCGATAAACTATTATGGAGTCGAGGGAAGAAGAAGAAATGCCCTTTTTAATTAACAAGGAGTTTTAACTCTAGCTTCATGAGGTAGAATTTTCTGCTTGTTAGTTGAAGTGTTTCTTTCATTCATTTCCAGCGATTGGAGTGGCGGAAATATCGCAAGAAAAAAATTAGGTTTCCATTTTACGAACATAAGATCAAAAATAGAGCATGAATAGAAATTTAACCAACGTGAATGTGAAGGTAAAATAGTAGATTCCGTCCACCGGAACTTGGCTTTTGGGGTGAAATTCGCGCTAACTTACGTTTTCGAGTCCATATCGTTGCAGGTGCACGTTTTATAGGTATGAAAACGAATGAAACCATTCTTAAAGCGATATCTGTAACATTTTAAGAGAAGAATTGATGCAACCACTTTTCTAAAATAATTTTGAGTTTGGGTATTCAGAAACAATTGCGTCAGTTGAAACTTGTTCCAGACGTTTAGAAAAAAAAAAAAAACAGTCTATTAATAGACAATTAAAGTTTTCGAATATTGATATTTTTTTAAATATCTCGAAAAATATTGGAGAATCCTTGTAAGTGGAAGGTAGCCATTCGAAAGCTTAATGAATTCTCTACAAAAAACGTTAAAATGTCATTTCTCATTGGGCGATGTCAATCAGAGACTTAAGTGCTTAAAACTTCGAAGTTGTGAGTTTTGTTTTTCAACGTTTTTCTTTCTCTGTTTAACTAACATTTTAATTGGTTGTTGTTGATTTTTTTTTTTTTTTTTTTTTTTTTTTTTAATTGCATTTAACAAAAAAATGGAATCTTAGTCAAACAACGTGAGAAAATGTGAAACAGTGTTCCAAGAGCAAACGTTGCGACTTAGAGTTGAGTAATTTCCTTTTAGGACACAATCAGTTTCCTGTACGGTTCCTTAAATTTTCTATCTCTTAAAGATTTTGTAAACATATTTTCTATGCATACATCTAATGCCACGGAATCGTGAAGGTTCCAATGATTTTTTTTTCAATACAACTATATCACACTAGTATTCCTAAGGGACACAACTAAAAAAAAAAAAAAAAAAAAAAAAACACAACTGAAAGGAAGGGTGACACAAGGGCCCTCTGGTGTACAATCTCTGAATCTAGCTACATACAGTTTTGTTGGTTGATAAAGAGACTTTTACCATATCTTGCATTGTCATAACTGTAAAACACTGACTTTTGTGTTGTGCCACAAGAGAAATACCAGTGCTTTATTATTATTATGTAGTGTAAGGCAGTTTTTCTATGATGGTGGATTATTCCATATGCTAAAGAGTCACCAGTTACTCTGTACAAGGACTAAATATGACAAAGTTTCTGGTTGAATGTTGATGATATTTGCAAGTTTCACTAAAGCTACTTATCGAGTGACTGGTTAATGCGACGACTTCCGACTGACAGCTGATAGATCGGGACTTGAAAGAGCCCATATTGAGGTGTAAAGGAGCCGACAGGGCCGCTCGTCTGCGTCACCATCAATTACCAAGTGTGTCCCTATCTTAGTGTTTAATTATATCGGGACGGGGGGGGGGCTGGCTTTATCTTAGCCGAATTGGCGATGTCACCTTATCGATCCGAGGGGCACAAACTGCTTATCTCGCCTCACGGCTTATAGGTTTGGCTTTTATACTCGTTCGCTTATTGGCAGTTTACGCTCCAGAGGGCTTTAATTTTGTCCAATTAATGAGTGACCCAAATACATTAATCAATGAGCAATATGCTTTTAAATATCTCAGCTGTCGGAATAATTTCAAACATAGACCAAACTTAATCTGTATTGATTGGCATGAATCAGAGAATAGCCATTTGGCACAATAGAAAAAATTATTTACTAGATATTTAGTGAAAATTGGAGTAGCAATTTTTGGGAAAGTCTAGTTAAGTCAGAACACGAATCTTATTCTTCTTGACCATTTGTTATACAAAGGGAGATAGTGTGATAATAACAATGCACGGGCCTGGCTTCTCTTACAATTAGTACGACACTACAAATTAAAAATGTTAACAGGGGTCCTGAAATATAAGTTTTCCGTAAATCATATTCTAACATTCTGTACGCTCAGAAAAACACTTAAATTACGGTATGGATGAATTTATTAAATACCTTACGAATATACATTTATTTAAGCCCATGCAAACAAATTATGCAGCTACATAATAGGATATAATTCACATTAGACACTAATACTTATTATTCAATGTCAGACCTAATTTGTAATCCTAGTTAATTTATCATAAATTTAATAGTCTGAAAAAAGTTGTTTGAACTAATTGGTGAAAAATCAAAATAAGAGGAGAAAAAAAAAAAAACACTTTATTTCGCAAAGAAAAAAAGAATAAATTTGCAGTACTGCCCCAAGATAAAAACAGAACGTAAATAGTTTTGCCGACTCATATTTTGAATGAACTGCTGATTCAATTTTAGCACTTTCCTCCGAAGGAAAGTAGCTATTGAGGTTGGACTCATGACGGAATTTTTGAAAAATTTCTTCAAATCTTTATCGATCCTACCTAGTAGACACCGAAAATGACCCCCGTTAAAATTTATATATATATATATATATATATATATATATATATATATATATATATGTCTGTTAACACGATAGCGGCCAGAGTTTTTGTTTTTTCGTCGCGAAACTTGGTATATAGCATTCAATTAGCAAACGATTGAACGAGTTCGTTAACCACCAAAGTCGGTCCACCGGAAGGGGGGTTTTACCCCGAACCCAAAACACTAATTTGACCATGTCAGCCGTAATATTTGTTATATTTCAACGAAACTTGGTATTCGTAGTGGTAATATAGAGAGAAAAGTGAGATATAAAAATGAACTAAATCGGTTCATTAGAAGGGGGGGTTTACTCCGGACCCACAATACCAATTCGCCACAACCAGCCGTGATTTTTGGTATATTTCGACGAAACTCGGTATTCGTAGTGGTAATCCACAGGTAAATATGTGTTGTAAAAATAAACTAAATCGGTTCATTAGGAGGGGGGTTTACTCCGGACCCACAATACCAATTCGCCACTGCCAGCCGTGATTTTGGGTATATTTCGACGAAACTCGGTATTCGTAGTGGTAATCTACAGGTAAATATGTGTTGTAAAAATAAACTAAATCGGTTCATTAGGATGGGGGGGGGGGGGGTTTACTCCGGACCCAAATTTCTAATATACTCATACCGGTCGTAATTTCTGCTGTATTGTAACGAAACGCGGTATGCGTCGTGGGTAACTCATGGGAAAGAAGTGTTGTAAAAATGAGCTGAATCGGTCAATCGGAAAGGGGGGGGGGTTTACTTTGTAATGTATTTCAATAGAAAAGCCCGCCCGACGTAGGTTCACAAAGCCGCCGCAAGGAGCGCTTTCTACCACTAGAGGGACTGTATCCTGTTCCTGCGTTAGACCAAAAGACGAAAATATGAGGTTTTTTGTATTTATTACGTAGTGTAGTAGGTACCATGTGTAATCATAACCCTGGAAGCAAATTAATAATTGATCAGTTACTCATTACAAAATTAAAAGAGAACTATTCATGTTTTTATTTTATTTATGTAGGATATTTTAAGCAAATTGTTCTGGAAAGCAGTCTACACTACCCAAATTCTGAGGAAAGTGCTTAGTTATGCAGCTCCTGCGTGACGGACTTTTAATTTTGTTGTTCGCTTTCTTTAGTTAGGCCTAATATCTACCTAAGTTTCGTTGCAAGGATTTAATTATAATGTATTGATTTAGTTAATTTTTAAAATTAACAGGCATTTCTATCTGTCGCAATACCTCTCCAACGACAGATTCCCATTTCCTGCCAGCGCAATGAAGGTTTTCCCCACCTTCTACTGCCACTCGGCATTCAATAAAGGAGCTTGCTTGGCAATCTCTCAGGGGTCATTATCTCGACGTGTCCCAAAATTATGTCTGGGTCTCCATACAGCGTTTTAAGCTCCTGATTATCCAAAAGTCACCACACTTTACCGGGCCGTATATCCTTCTGAGTACCTTCCGCTCCCGGACTAGTAGCATTCTTGTACTTTCTTTGGTTAGTACCCATGCCTCGCTTCCATATGTGACTTCTGGGCGTATGAATATGAACCTTTGCTTTCCTGGAGAGCCCCTTGAACCTCAAAATTGTTTGCACCCCAAACCACACCTTAAACTTGTTTGGCTATTTTTATTTATGCATCTCCTGCGTGACGGACTTCTTCTTGGCACAAACAATTCATTCCATTTTCTCCTGGTGGGTGTCTAGAACTTCCAACGCCATAGTGTCTGGAGAAACAGCTGAGGTGCTCATTATGTTTCTGAACCCTTCTCGAGGTTCGCCTTTAGAACGATCAATGGAACAAATCCCGAAAAAGATCTTCTTTCAAAACCTTCCTTCATTCTAAAAGAAATTCTTTTCAGACTACTTTCTTTTTCGCCCGCATCTTCCCTTTTACATTGCGAAACTGAGAGCAGTTTCAACCCTTCTAAGCATCGCCATGCCTGTGATATTTCGTCTATTTAATAATCTTTTTATGAAAATTCTTTGAGATTTAATATTCTTTGAGCTTTATTTTTAATTAATGTGATATTATTTTGAATACATTTATTTTCAATGTTTCCAGTTTTTATTTAATATTGTATTCCGGAATCTGCGCAATATATTACGGAGCAAAACACTATTTATTAATTTTCCTTTTTCCTCTATCAAATTCTTTTTTGTAGTATCGAAGTAAAAATTAATTACGGGCATGATAAAATAAATTCATTAAAAATTAATAATATATCCATGTTTCCTCGATAACCCCCTGTCAGTGTTGTAAGAATCCACGTTTTGTACGTATATTATAAATATGTATGAATAATTATCCAGGCTTTTATTTTTTTTTTCTGGCTTCCTCGTTTATGCGCTCTAAAATAACGAATTCAAACATAATGCAGAACAATAGGCATATTATCTACAAAATAATGTATTATATGTTGGTGATACCTTCAGCGAGTAATGCGTTTATGTTTTTTGGAATGTGTAAATCATCTTTTCTCTTGAAGCCTATGAGTATGTGTTGTTTAGCATCAGATCAACAGTGCACTGTATTTCTGAGTCTGTTTTTTTTTTTTTTTTTTAATTATTAAATACAGAGGTTGTGATAGTGATAGTATTGAGTGTAGCTTTCGAAGCCTTATTAAGAAAATTCTGTATTTACCCAGACTTCGATTGCGTTTTTAATTTCCATCTAGTTTTATGTAAATTACATGAAATATAATTTCTAATACGGACTAGAAAAGAGAATGAGAAATAACTAGATAATAGCAACCGAGAAAGAGAATTCCAAAATCTGGAAGGGGGCCATTTAGGAAATGGTCGATTTGATTGGATGGATTGGGGACTGAAAAGGATTGGGAGGGACTTAGACCTCGGATTCAACCCCTTGATTGAAGTGGAGATTTCCCCGACCCTGTTTCGAAGACATTACAATCATTAAAATATTTCAAATGGATGAAAAATTAAAGCAATTATTTAAGAGCAATCTATATAATTACTTATGGGGCAACTTTTTGAGCGACTAATTAATTAATTTAACGAATTTATGAAGTTGTAATCAATAATATTAAACGGGGTCTCCCGTAGTCTAGTGGCTAGCGCGCTGGATTCATAAGCGGGAGATGGTGGGTTCGATTCCCACCTCCGGCAGGAATTTTCTCATCTCAAGGCTCGCTGGGAAAATTCCTCGCTGCACCCTGGATGTCGGCGCTAATGACCTAGAAGTAGATGCGCCGTAAAAAAAAAAAAATAATAATATTAAACTAAAATTATGTATAAATTAAAAAGTATAATCTGTAGATATTGTTCATGATAAGAATGGCAGTAAACTAAAATGCATTAACTAATTGTGCTGCTAAACAAATCAAAATATCTCATGTCTGTAATAAATGATTATTAGTTTAAACGTATCAGATCATCCCAGTAGGTAAAATCGGTTTTTAATATTCTGTCTGGTTATGTTTATATTACTAATCCCTTGTTTTCATTTTTTTTTTTGTTTATTATAGAATTAAATAGACCTATATTTATGTCGTTTTGGTTGGTGAAATGTATTTATTCTGTGGTGAAATTTCAATTGAAATGGATCTCCCAAGACATAACTTACCCCATGTTATGCTTTGGGAATTCAACAAATGAGAAAACTCTGCTTTAAATTATCGAAAAATTGTAGAAATATATGGCAAAAATGTCATTAAGAGTGCAGCGTTGGTAAGGATCGTCCAAATATAGGCGTATCTAGAATTTGGTTTCAATATGGCAGAATGTTTTACTGTTATAAATAGATACATACATTTTAGATTGAACTTGGTTCATCATTCAATGGTTAACTTTGGTCGTTGGTTTTATCCTACACTTTATATCAATTCATCACTATTAGGTTGATCACGTTCTAATAAATCAATAAAACCGACACCACTTATGGCATCACCTGATATTTTATTTGTTATTATCTAGATACTTTTATAAGCTCATTTCACCTCACCCCCAAAATAGTACAAAAATAAAACGATAAATTTGAAATAAACACGTTGAAAGGAACGAAAACCGCTCTTTCGAATTTATAAGCACTGATTTCTCCTATGGAGACCGCACCATCAATGTTTGAAAAGTAGTTTTTTTGTAGGTATTAATCTTTAAAATAATCACACTTCACTACAACGATTACTCAAACTTTTTCGAGATATTTAAAAAAAAAAAATACAGGAAAATTATAATAATATTTTGGTAGCTTCTGGCCTACTTGAGAAAATGCATAAGGTATTCTATGCCGTTTTAAAGATAAGATCAACGGATCAGTTATCATTTTACTCAGAAACCTTACAAAGCACTAATGGTTCGGCGCTTTTAGGACATTTAATCTGTTGATTGTTTTATCATAATTCCATGTGCCTTACATTTTCCTTTACAAGCAATTTCGTTGAAGCCGCGAAAGTCCTGTTATTCGAATTTTTCGTAGTATACAGTGAAATGTCAATATCTAGTATGTAATATGATGCCATGATATCTTTTTTTTTTAAATTGAATAATTCTAAAGGTAGGTTGATCCAAGAATTTTACTAGTTGATTAAAATTGTAATAATGAGTAATGAACATTTTTTTACGGTCTTGTGTTTTTAAATTCTTACGGCGACGTTGGTTTATAGATGCTTTGTCTGCCACTTTACCATTCCTTCTCTCAATCCTCCCTTTTTCTCCACCAACTCCATTCCTTCTCCGACCATACTCCCTGGAAACACCTCCCCTCTCGCTTCCCCTTCTTACAACCCCGATGAAAATATAATTTTTCCGAGAGGCTGCAAACAGCGTCCATGAATTATGTAAAAGGGCGACCCAAGGGCTTTGCTAGGCTCTGTATTAATCCGGTACTATTATCCTGGGACACATCTTCCACCAACTTGTTATTATTCAAGGATAAACTTCTCCTTTCCTTCCTGGATTAGGAAAAAAAAATGTCAGTTTAGAAAAAAAAAAAAAAAAAATGAAAGTAAGATGCACGGCGTGGGCTTATGACTTAATTTATATGCACTTCTTTTTGAACTGATAAGCATACTAAACGATAAATTATGCTTGTGTAAGATCAATATCCAACACTAATTATAATTATTTATTTATATTATATTTGATAATTATCGAAATAAAGTTATTAAGTAACAAAAAGAATAAAAATAAAATATTATGTTACTACTTCATCTGGGGTCTCCCGTAGTCTAGTGGCTAGCGCGCTGGATTCATAAGCGGGAGATGGTGGGTTCGTTTCCCACCTCCGGCAGGAATTTTCTCATCTCAAGGCTCGCTGGGAAAATTCCTCGCTGCACCCTGGATGTCGGCGCTAATGACCTAGAAGTAGATCGCCGTAAAAAAAAAAAAAAAAAAAAAAAAAAAAAAAAAAAAAACTACTTCATCTGTTTTGAGTTGGATATTGTAAATATTCGTAAATCGAAAAATTCCCGGAACATATATATTGTCATAATTTAAATATAAAACAACTTACATTTTGTATGCAACTTTCGCTTATAACTGTGAACATACTCTAAGAATTTTTCAAGACGTCAAAAGATTCGTAATGAGATTTCCTATGAGCAATAAGTATGAAAAAAGGTTTAAAAAAGTACACATTTTCTAATTTTTTTCCAGCATGAAAATAAAGCTAATTTAGGACCTCCAGGAGGAAAATGAGGATTATGTAGTAAAACGACCCAACAAATTTCATTTATTTCGGTTTAATATTTCTTGCATAATAATTTCGCAATTCAGGTATTAGCGAAAAAAAATAAAATTTTTCAAATTGTTGCAAAATCTAAACAATTCAAATATTTAAAAAATAACAACAACAAAACGAATCTTTTCACAGCTTGGGAAAATACCATACTTTCGGAGTTATGAGCAAAAGATTTTAAAAAATAATGTAATTTCTTTTTATATATAAAAAGAAAATATGTACGAGAATTTTTTTTTATTTTTTCATACATCAAATATTGTTATTGTGTTATCTTGAAGCTATTCCTGAAAAAAAAAAAAAAAAATAGCTTGCTCCCTCTCAAAATCCAAGTATTGCTACGTTTTTAGAGATTTTACCTGGACTAGTTGGAAGGAAAGGTTTTCTGGTTATTTTTTTCTTTCATTTTTATAAAGCTATGCTTTTAGTTTGTAATAGGAATTTGTAGTTTTTTATAAAAAGACATCCAGTCCACTTCTTTATGTTTACAACTCACTGACGGCTAAAACGTGCCTTCCGTTTCATTCCTATCTGCTATGAAATTTGTTGTAAAAATTTCAAAAATTCAGTAAATATTGTAAAGGATTACTGGAGTGCTTCCTCCGGCCTGGAGTCATGAGTAATAACAGAAAGGGAATAAGAAAAAACTGGAAGAGTGTAGCATGGAGTCCTAACCGGTTCCAGTACTCGTTACAGTTCTCGAGTCTGTTCGGTCAATAGCGGTCGTTCACCGGCCATTCATCGCTCAGGCTCAGGATCTATAGGAATATGTCCTTAGGGGGAGGGGGGAGGAGGTGGAGTGGGGGTGGTTGTGGAGGGGGGAGGAGGTGGAGTGGGGGAGCCGCTAATTGACTCGAAAGAAAGAATCGGTCAATATGGTCGACCCCGACATATTTATTTTTTATACATATTATTGTATAAAATATTGGACAATTTGAAGGACCATTCTTTAACGTATATAGAAAATAATTTCGGGGAGGGGGGCTGGGAGCCCCTAGGCATTTGGGTTGTAAGGAAAATTGTTGAATATTTTTGTGTAAAATGTTGAGTTTTAAAGTCCTCTGGACACCTAGTAGACCTGGGTAAAAATAGAAGACATTTTTCGTTGTTACAGGTGTTTTTTTTTTTTTTTACATGAAGTGTTCACAATAAAACAAAGTTGCAGGGAGGGGGGGCTGCAGCCCCTTATATACGCCCATGGGCCCAGTGACAAAGGCGACTAACCCACAATTAAAACAAACTGAGAAAATTAGAGTTAAAGTTAAGAATAATCTGAAATTGAAGGGGTCATTGCAAAAACTACCCAAGTCCAAAAACTAAGATTTTCAGAAATAAATGCATAGCTTAATTTTTGCTGGATGAAATTATAATTGCTTTTATACCTACTATTGTATGACTAACAGATTTTCATTGTGTCTAAAATACAATATCCTCTTATATGTTTTATGTGGATAGTTGAGAAAATATAAAAAAAACGTACGGACTTGACTATTTTTTGTAGAAATCTTAGTTAAATGAATCATGTAATAATTTAATCATCAAATAAGATTATTTATTATATAATCCTGACAAATTACAAATTTTTGAATGATAAACGTTCTGAAAATAGCTAATAGGTCCAAGGACTAGTCTGGATTTTGGTGGAAAGGCGTTTATTGCTCTTGTCTTATTTTTGTAGAATCGCTAATACTTGCACTCATATATATTAGAGACAGCAATAATATCAATATGTAGAGACTTTGGAGAGGAAGAAGATATATTTATCTCAAAATATCAATTTTTGGACTTTTGTAATGAACCCTTCAATTAATGTAGGTGACAAAAATGAATAGTTGGACCAATTAAAATAATTTCTGTCACCGATACTGATTTTTTCAGATTCTTCTTAACATTCATTTTTTCCATTTTAAATTACCTTTTATTCCTATCGACGTGGATTATAAGAGGTTGACTTTGACTAGGAAATGATATATATATATATATATATATATATATATATATATATATATATATATATATATATATATGGGAGTGGAGGGTTGATTGAGACCTCTCTGGCTGGCTCCACTAACTCAATATCTCTGGCAGACGTGGCTCCTCTTTCTTTTCATATCTCATAATACCGCCCGTTCTTCTAGCCTTATTCCTTTCTCTTTTCAATTGAAGACCAAAATATGAAGAAAAAAAGATCTTCCATTATTTCTTTCTTCGACCATAAAAGCGGCTGGATTGCGGCAATTTGATGTCGTGACAGCATTTCTCCTATTGGGCCCATTAGTGACATACGTGACCTTCATATTTAAATCGGTTGCTCTTTGGGAATAATATTCCTATTAGTTTATTTTATCTTCAATATTTAGTATCGACTACTGACACAATTTTCTTTACTGAAATAATTAGCTCAACTTTCCTCCACCGTCCTTATGCATTTCTCTGTTAATTCTCAAATGATTTCTTTATTGGCTATTCTATATATGAATCAGATCAGCCCCGTAACAGGCCACAAGGGCCCAGAGGGGCAGATACTGTAGAGGTATCTGATTCTTGACCATACGGCACACTAGGGAGATAGTGTGGTCAATACTATGCTCCTGCCGCCTGATTTTCCCCTTGGCTGCTTTGACTGCTAGAGTCATTAGCACACAAGGTACCCATTATTAATTAAATTAATTAAAGGCTGGGTGAGCCTAGGGACGATCTGGGACCCCAAATCCAACCCTCGAACGGCAGCACTAGAAGAAAAAATCTTTAGTGCGCGCTCGGGTTTTGAAACTGGATGCAGTTCATTAGTCGAGTGCTCTACCACTGAGCTAACCTCGCCCCCCATTATATATGAATACATCTCTTAATGTGATACATTATGAAGCTTCTGTGCTCAAAGCCTCTCAACATCATCCTCGATTTACCAGATTTACGTGGCCAAACGTTGGGAAACGTCCACTTCCCTTAAAAGAAGTTCCGGATCACCCCAAGAGCGAGTTTCTTACCTGTAGTTAGTAATGAAACACACTCAACTCTCATGAGGTTTGTAATGAAATCAGCTAACTCGATCAATACATTGAGGAAATGGCCGAATATTTGCGACACGTGTATATAAGTGACTCAGTGGCTCATATCGGCGAACGTCGCAGCCCACAAGGAACTCAATAACTCTGGAAGCTGTAGGAACCTTTATTTTCATTTCTCATTCAATCTCTTTCACTCCCCTGACAATGGATCCCAAGGCGCCTCGAGTCGGCTCTTCTGTTCGAGGTAGGGGAGTGTTCTTCCTTCGCTTAGACTGATTAAAACCTCTGCTTTTAGTCACCTAGGCTCGACACTTGGGGAGTCTGACGAAGCTTCCATACTTTAGACTTCATCTCTCGGGCAATTTCTTAAAAGTCCGTCACAGCACCAACTGCAACATCATAAACCTCTCCCCCATAGGATGTTCTGGTATGAAGAAAATTGAATAGAACTCTACATTTCCTTTTTTGGACATAAAGCGTCGTATGATATATGCGTCTTGTGCCTCCAGGTCCAAAATTTAACCTTTTGTGTACACCGAATGCGTTTTCTAAAGTTTCGCCGTCTAAATCTGCTGGTATACTACGAGAACAGTTGGTATTTGGATTTCAGCCAACGCATAGTAGAAAAAAAAAACAACAAAACGGCAGGTCCACATTTCAGGCTAGGACACACGGTCCATTTGATATTATTTGTGTCAAAACACACGGTCCATTTGATATTATTTGTGTCAAAACACACGGTCCAACCGATCGTCACTCTAAGCAGTGCTCCATCCTACATAACGTTTACTGCCATTTGTGGTCCTTATATGACACTAAATCTATTTTGAACTTTGAATAATACTTTAAATTTTTCTTTGTAATTCTTCTACTCTTGTATTAATTTGTATAATCAGACTTTTTCTTTCTTGTTGGTCTTTTCAGTTTATTTAAATTTTATTATGTATTTATGTAGACAGCAAAAATCATTATAATTATAAACATTTTTACGCTTTTATTTAAATTTCAAATTCTCGGTTTGTCAGGGTCATTAGCACTATTCTCAATTTACGTTTAAGAAAAAGAAATCCGATATTTATTTTTCCTAAAAAACATAAATTATTATACATACTATGAACAATTTTTTTTATCATATATCAGAAAAATCATTAAATAAAAAAACTCAATATATCGCATGATTTACTTATTTAAATTTACTCATTTGACTTACAATAAATACACCCTTACTAATAATAATAACTTATACACACACAATACTTAAGTCATGTGGATTTATGTCAGGTAGAAAATGTTTATATATTTGAAAAGTTCCATTAATCTCTTTCTCAGATGCTAAGGATGCCAGTGATGGATAAAAACTCCGTTTCATAAGCGTTTCGAGTTTTGTAACGTGGGCTTTCTCTTAGCATAGTTTTAAATTTTAATAAAAACCTTACAATCAGCTGGATAGTCCTCAATGTAAGAAGGGAATTGATGAAAACTGCTCCAGAAAATTCTATTAATTTCTTGCAAAAATCTGTAATATTATTTGTGATGTTTATGTTTCACTAGTGTGCCTACGTTCTGCCTATTACTCTCGTAGTATCAAGATCTACCTGTATACCCAGTTACGTCAAAATCGGTCACACAGTGTGAATTTGTATATATCTGTCAAGTAATTCATAAAACAGCCGACATAGGCCAGCACCACAGCCTGCGAGTAGATCAAAAAAAGGCCAGCGCTCCTTAGTTTGATAGTGTCTGTTGATATAAAATTGAAATAAACTGCATTACATGATTATATAATGATGTAAAGTCATCAATGAGTTCGAATTATTCTATTTATCATGAACACCGACAAATAAATTTGAGACATTATTCAAAATGTTTGTAGATTCAAAATGGCCTTCAGAATCTGAATGGTTTAGTGTAGCCAATTTTTCTTGAACAAAACTTTTGACCTTTTGACCTAGCCTAGGAGATTTCCCGTATCAAGACCTACCTGTGTGCCAAGTTTGGTCAAAATCGGTCAAACGGTGTAGATTTGTATAAGGAACAAACAGACATACGGACACGTGATATTTATATGTATAGATATTTGCCACGTCTAATAATATCTCCTTGTAATCTTATGCTACTAAAATATTAAAAAAAAAAAAAAAAAAAAAAAAATAGACATATTCAAATTAAAATGGGTGAACATCCAACAATCATTTATCAAATACTAGAGATTCCCTAATTACTACATGGCTCCTACAATCTTACTTACAGCTACCGGATAATTCAATCCGCGAGCCCATTTTACGTTCGGAGCACGGATCTATGAGACAGATGGGGTTTATCAAGATGACTTTGCTAGTTGTGGAGGAGAAGCCCGCAAATTAATGGGCTAGATTAGTTTGGCCCATCAATCTCGATGTAGATTGATTGCCGAATCTACATATAAACTGAAACTTGAACTTCATAATCCTCCGCTTCTACAAGTTGCTTGAGCGGGCCCGCAAACTGCGTCAATTACCTAACAACTCCTCATTTCTATAAACCTACTGTGCTTGTTATTCAAAACAGAAATTGAATCCATACAGATGTAAATATCTAACGCAGGGAAATTCCAACGCCAAATAATGTACTTAATTCAAATAATTCAGTATTTATTTATTTTAATAATATAATAATTGTATATTAAATCAAAAAGCTAGATAACAAGTTTCGCGGTTCAAAAACCATGATTTCTAAATATTCTGGTAGCAACCAGCAGTTTTACTATTCCCAAAAATGCACAGCAACAGAAGAAAAATTATTTTAAGTTTATGAAAAAAAAAAAAAGCAATCTCTTTTATCCACAAAAAATACCTGATTTGTAAACAACAAAAATGCATTATGTGTGATAAAAGGTCATAATCACCCTCCGAACATTCTTTTTGGGACGTTCTCTTCCTCGGTAAGAAATTTTCACATTTCAGAGCCTTTAGGTCACAAAAATACAATTTGTTCAAATTTGTATAATTACATAGGTATATATTCACACACACACACAATCACACACACACATACACACACACACACACACACACACACACACACACACACACACACACACACACACACACACACACACACACACATATATATATATATATATATATATATATGTCCTTTAGCCCCCAAATATGGTACGAAATTTAATACAAAAATACTTCATCTAATTTGAAAGTTCAAGTTCGTTAACCAGGAGAATCCGTCCATTGCACTGTGGTCAAAAATAGCCAAAAAACGCTCAAAACTAAATAACTTTTGATTTTGAGTTAGAAACCTGAAATTGTGCACACTTACCAGTCTTATAACCACAATAAAGGGATTTATGAGCCACTCACATGACAAATCTTTTTGTGGTCGGCTCCAGCCTCAGAACTGCAATCGGCTGGGCTCAGGTGATGGTGGATCCCATTAAAAAAAAACAGTCATTGAGCCAAAACCGATTTTTTTCTTACAAAAATATATCTGTTCCTATCTCATCCCACTTTTTTTTTTTTTTTATTTCATCTCAACAGTTCGAGATAATTTCCGTTGGAGTAACGAAATATGTTCATCGGCTATTGGAAATTGATCTGTCAAATACTTTTATACCAAAGCACACTTTTGTCGCTTGAATTTAACAATATTTCAAGTAGGACAACATTTTTCACTCGGATCACCTCCGACATCAAATTACGTCCTACGATCAACGGTGGGGGCCTAAAACTCAAGAAATGACACTCACAAGAGGTATTTAACACATATTTATGGCCAAAATGTTCTGAGAAAATACTTCAAAAAATTAAGTTTTGAGCTCTTTTTGACAATATTTGACCACAGTGCATCGGAACATTTTTGTTTGAGAAAGTCGGACTTTTCATGGACTCATGTGAGGTCGATTGATGGTTTGGATTATTTAAATGATCTTGATGAAGTGCCAAACAAATCGTGTTTCAATTAGAAGAACAATAAACGCTCCAGGCATATAATTCAGTTTTTAATTCCCGTTATATATTTATTTCAGCAGTTTATATGTTTTTTAGTGTTGAAAGGGAAATTTAAACTTCGCTCAAAGGCAGTTAAAGACTATGTATTTGTTTATTTTCGATTGAGCACGTCAAAGGTCATTTTCGTCCACAAAAAAAAAAAAAAAAAAAAAAACTGAAAATCATCAACAACCTGTTTTCCGGTAAGCGGATTCCGTTGATTTACAAATTAGGCTTTTTGTATTAGACAAAGTACGGTCGTACCAAATGTCCTTAAAAGTAGTCCATTTTTACTGTTGTCATCGCGGGAACAGAAAAAGTTATAAATACTTGTTTTATGTATGTACAAGCTTGAACGACTGGCAGTTTCTTGTTTAATTAAGGCTGAAACGTCTTAACGGAGTGACGTCATAAACTGGTTTTCCATCTACATACTAGGAAACATGCACAAAAGTCCAATTATTTTGCATCCATCGCGCAAAGCGGCCATGTTGTGACAGAAGCAGTAATGAAACGTCCCAGTAAGGGTCTCGATAAATAAAGCGACGTTGGAGCTTTGATGTCGGTGCGTGGAAATGACGTGCATACGTTTCCCTGGCTCCACGAGGGAAATGCTCTTAGGTACGGAAAAGCCATTAGCAGTCCCTTGGAGATCCCTTTCCTCTAAGTGACGTCATCAGGAAAACACTTACTACAGACATTTGTTCTCCATCCCCCACCCCTTACCAGCTCCTCTACAATGGCTGACCCCTCTACATCTACCTGGGTCTAAAGTGTATTTTAATATGTATTCGCTTTATCATTCTCTATTCCTTTCCACTTACTCAAAGCATTAGGCCCATAACGGCATTTTCTTCCATTTCCCGAGCCACTGAATCTTGGAACATTTCATATGGTCACATACTTCATATGGATAGACAAAAATGTTAATATTACACGACAAAGGACGTTCAACGATAGGAGGTACATGGTTTGCGATTCTGAGGGTACGTTCATGGTGAGGATTCATTCTGCGATGCTACGATAGCTACTCCGATGAGCGCTGCCCTGATGTAAAACAAACACATGTATTAAGGTGGGAGTGTTCATAGTGAGGATCCTTACTTCCGATTCTATTCTCGCACCCGCGCAGTGACCGCGGGGAAGAACAAATATTTTGTTTTCTCCTCGCAGTGAGGAGGGAAGCCGCGATGTGGGCCTGACTGTGATTGGTTCCTTCAAAAGGACTCTAGTGCGCATACGATCAAAATCAATTCTCTCAACTATGAAAAAAGTTATTAAGCATTAAAATTGACTGTTTTGCAGGTTATGAAGGATAACAAACAACGATATTTGTAAACAAACATATTTTATTCCTTTTCTCTCTCTCTTTTTTGGATCTTTTACATTTATTAAGCATTACATGATATGCGTTTCCGCTCGCTACGCTACGCACCACTCGCTCAAGAAGATATAAGAAAACCCTAGCCAATCCAACTCGCAATTAATAGAATTATATTAATTTAAGCGACTCTAGTCTATCCAACTCGCTAAAATTAATAGGATTCCATTAATTTTTCCGGGTAAGAAACCAATCCCTTTTTCTTTGTCAGGAACATCGCGAACTAATTGTAAAGGCTCATTTTTTCTCACTAACATTAGAAGAGCTTTTTCATAAACAAAAGCTAATTCACTGTTGAAGGTTATTTTACCCCCAGCAAGAACCAATGCAATGGTGAGTCAGCATGAACACCCTCCATCGATGTTGAATACATCGGGGCAGCGCTCATCGGAGTAGCTATCGTAGCATCGCAGAATCAATACTCACCGTGAACGTACCCTTACACTATATTAGCCTCAGGATACAGCATACTTTTTCCACTGTTTCAAGGGTATTCCAATTAAATTGGGCCCTCGGTCAGAATAATGGAAGCTTGTTTAAATTACACAGTATTCTAAACGAGGTTTATATAACTATATTTATTTATGTATCAGTGATTCAACACTACTGGGATTTCACTACTTCAAGGTGGTACCTGTATGGTCCAATGAACTAGCATTAAGATGAATATTTGATTCAATTATTTCCAGAGGTTTGGAAATGTCTGTTATATGCCTGGAAGCCTCTGGTTATTCAGCAGATTGCGAGTGTATAGTTTAGTGTCCTGCAAGTAAGAAAGTATTGTGTTTATGTTCTGGCTGCTGTCCCTCAACAATTCGTACATGTCATGTGGGATATTTAGGTTTTGTCGTCCTTTCTATATACAATATAATTATATTATATCTATATATAATTATAAAAGAGGCCAAATATCAGTCAAACTGAGCACACAAAAAATTAGAGTGCTTTACAACGTTATAAGGTAGGAATTTTAAAGAAGCATTAAAAACATTCATGATAACAAAAAATACTCCGGGTCCCTCCATGGTGTGAGAAATCAATTTTCAAACTAGACGTTTTAAAGTAAAGATTAAAAGAGAAATCATCTGCCTATCCGATCATAACACCGACAGGAAAAGGAAAGAATTTTAGTAGCCCTTGGTTTGTTACACTATCTAGTTTACACAATTGGCTAAGTAAAACATGTCCCTTCAACAAAGTCCGTCACGCAGGAGCTGCATAACTAAGCACTTTCCTTAGAATTTCGGTAGTGTAGACTGCTTTCCAGAACAATTTGCTTAAAATATCCTACATAAATAAAATAAAAACATGAATAGTTCTCTTTTAATTTTGTAATGAGTAACTGATCAATTATTAATTTGCTTCCAGAGTTATGTTTACACATGGTACCTACTACACTACGTAATAAATACAAAAAACCTCATATTATCGTATTTTGATCTAACGCAGGAACAGGATACAGTCCCTCTAGTGGTAGAAAGCGCTCCTTGCGGCGGCTATGAGAAACCTACGGCTGGCGGGCTTTTTTATTGAAATATATTACAATGTAAACCCCCCTTTCCGATTGACCGATTCAGCTCATTTTTGCAACACTTCTTTATCACGAGTGACCCACGACGTATACCGCGTTTCGTTTCAATACAGCAGAAATTACGACCGGTATGAGTATATTAGTAATTTTGGTCCGGAGTTACCCCCCCCCCCTCCTAATGAACCGATTTAGTTTATTTTTACAACACATATTTACCTGTAGATTACCACTACGAATACCGAGTTTCGTCGAAATATACCAAAAATCACGGCTGGTAGTGGCGAATTGGTATTGTGGGTCCAGAGTAAACCCCCCCCCCCCTTCTTGTGAACCGATTTAGTTCATTTTTATATCTCACTTTTCTCTCTATATTACCACCTATTCTGAAAAACTTTTTATCCTACCAATAGACCTTAATTTTCTCATTAGTCCTTTAATTTTTTTTTAATGTTTCAATCCAAACAGTCGAACTCGACGTATTTTCTTGATCTGACTTGAATGAGGTTGGTTTCGATGTCAATCCGTTCCCGAGGTATTAACTTTTTTCCACCTTTTTGCTGAACGGGCCCACTGTGCGTCGTCTTCAACATTTGCTCTTACCTATATAAAAATGCCTAAATGACACATCATTTTTAACTAATGAGGATAACTGAAATAAAAATAAAAAGACCAACCCGCAGAGGTTCCTCTCTATAAAATAACTGGACACATAGAAGATCAGATGGATTTTCAGGGTGGCTGGCATATTCACCCGTTATTTGACACTGAAGACGGAGGAAAACGGAATCGGAATGTTTTTACGCATGTGTGATTATATCGGTGTAAATTATGTAATCTTCTAAAAAAAGTGCTTATTTCCGGAGCTATTTGGAATGGTTAAAATATAAACTCGATATTTTGAATTCAATGAAGCGAATAAAAGAAAAAAAATCGTTTTGTTATATTTTACAAAAATGGTCCTTCTAGCCTGTTGGCTCAAAATCACAATAGAAAAAAATGTTGGGGTTAACTTTGCCTAATAAGTCTTTTCTAGTACTATTCTTATATTCGACTTTGTATCGTTCTTGTACCCACAATGATTCAAAGAGTTTTCCCTTTATTTTTATGAGGTAGGGTTGTAATTTCCTGTTATTTTTTTATATTTAATTGCCGGAAAAAGAGTATAAAAAACCAACGTATACTTTATAGAAATAAAAGGTTTATCAATAATCCAATGGATTTAATCCATTTATATCTAGCGATAGGATAAACTGAAAAACGGCTTTGATTCTCGAAGCCTTCATTGAAGCAGAAATTCAGCTTCAAATGTCGTTGAATTCGATCTTGTACAATTTATATGCTCGAATCGTTTTTTTTTTTTTTTTTTTTTTTTTTTTTAAATATGTTATTAAACATTAAATGTGAGCGGGTGACGCACAGTGGTGCCGAGAGGGAAAAAACCTCCAAAACCGAAGGTGTTCAATCGCGTTTGAACTAACATTTTTTTATGCCTAATTAATTGCAGAATACTGCTGTAATATTGATTTTCCATTTTATTAATAGGTATGATCACAAAAAATCATTTTGTTGACTGTTTTCTCACTAAGTAAAAATCTCACAGTTTTTAGTGAAAAGTAAAACCAAATTTTATACCACTTATTTTATTCCTGAAAAATTGATATTACCCAGGAAGTCTCATGAGTATATGTAGCTTTTAAACGAATTTTCTTTTTTGCCAAAATGTACCATGAACTTGGTGCATTTAGGTTGTGAAGATATCTGTAATGGAACTCAATTATCCGTAGTTTATTTGGTGTAGAAAAAAAAGCGGTACTTAGCTGAGCTCTCCGCATAGTGTTACCTAAAAGTAAAGGTTTTGAAGTTGCTTTTATATAAATTTCATCGCCGTACTCGGCCGTATGTGTGCACAGCCTAATAAAATGAAGCGATGCGATTATTTTACGAAAAATGAGTTTACCGTAATTATTTTCTGAGAGTTGTTGAACACTTTGTGATAGCAAGTAACTGAACTTTTACAGTGAGATATACCTAATATCTCGTGTAAAAATGTCAAAATGTATTCGTTATAAGCGAAAATTTTAATAAAGATAAATACGTTGAGACCATTTAACTGTATTACATTGTTTGTTAATTTATTCAACTCAGCATTCAAAAATACATTTGGAAGGATACATATCGTCGATACAAAAGCAAACTAACGAATATGAAAATCACCACTTTTCAGAGTGGAAAAGTATTTATTCATAACTTTTTTTTGGACAGTCAAATATTCGGCAGATTTGACCTTTGATAGTGGAATACTTTCCCTTTAATAGAGTGAAGTCAGATTGAAGAATTTGCCGTAAATAAGTCCAGCAGAAATTATTAAAGATGGACAATGAAAGATGCATTTTTTCATATTCGTTAGTTTGCTTTTGTATCGACGATATCTCTACCAATTGAGTAAAATGTGACTTTTTCAAATCGTATACTTGCTGTTTTTCACGGTTTTCGTACTATAAAACCTGTTAACTCCCTAAATAATGACTATCGAATTGGCAGTGGTCTCATTCGACTCGGGACTAAACAATTCCTTAAAAACGACACCAGAATTAGAATGATTCAAGTACCTACAGGTTTTTCCCCCCAAAATCGGGCGTTTGGCACCACTGTGTGTCGTATGAATTAGGTTACTTCAATGAAATGTCAATCACACAAATACAAAGCCGGAAACCTTTCAATCAACGAAGCCACACGGCTTTCTCAGTGACTGTATGATCAGGCGCATAGCTTCAATCTTCACAGGCCTCTAATCTACATGCCCTTCAATACACATCACCCAAGCTCTCGAGAATACCATGAATATTTTGGTACTTATTAGTACATCATAATATCGTTATAAATAATACTTTTGCGATGGGATATACATCACCTGAAGTTTAAAAACGCACTAATAAAATTTGACCAAGAAATTCAAAAGAAAATTGTCGCAGATAGTGTCTTCCATGGTGGGATTGATAGATGTCTTTTCATGGAGCTACGAAATCGATTCCGCTTGTACCTGATTGATTTTTTTCATGCATGGGGTCGCTGAAAAAAGTAAGAGTTATGTATTTATATACTTACATGAAGTTTCCAGTCTATTACTCTCTCTTGTACGATTTGGAAAGCTAAGAATTAAAAATATTTCACCGTTAATGGAAGGAAACCAATACTTTTGGAATTATAAGCATCATTTTCTTCGATTGAGCCGGCCCTATTAAACATAACGCATAAACAATTGCTCCAATGAAATATTGAGAAAAACAAAATTTTAGGTGCTACAATGTACTGAAAACTATTTGGCTGTAGCCAATATTTATTAATCTATCCGCCTCAAAAAGGTTATTAAAACAATAAATGATACAAAGACGTTTTTTTTTTATTTGATTTCCTCACTTCACTGACCCATTTACTAAAAAAAAAAAACTGAGAAAATGAGAGTTAAAATCCGTTCAAACATAATATACGACGAAATCGTTTTTTTTTTTTTTTTTTTTTTTTTTTTTTGCAAATATATACTTTCGAATGGTCTTGTTATAAAATATTTTTCTGTAAAGCTTCCTTTACTCTAAACGAATCCAAAACCTGCAGGGCATATGGCAGTTTTGAAGAAAATGAAATTTTGTGAAAAAATGTTCAAGATCATCCGTCTTTGATACCCTACTAAAATTTCATTTTTTTCTTTTCTTTTCACTTTTATTCGAATCTCCATTATACAGTGCCTATTGACGCACCTAGAAGTTTTTTTTTTTTTTTTTTTTTTTTTTTTTGCACCCCGACATCCAGGGTGCAGCGAGGAATTTTAGGAATGATAAAATTCCTGCCGGAGGTTGGGAATCGAACCTACCATCCCCCGCTTATGAATCCAAGGCGCTAGCCATTAGACCACGGGAGACCCCCTAGAAGTTTATTAACGCAAAAACTACAACTAGAAGTTTTTATTGCGTTAAACTATAGGCTCAAATAAACGGGGTGTTGTTGGTCAGATTATTATAGTGATCAAATTGACCTGTTGTTTAAGTAAGCACACAACATTTTTCTTGGTAATTCTAATAATGTTGCTATGAAGATGCTGAAGTCTCTCGAAGGGGAATAAATTAAAACATTTTCTTAACTTATATTTCCGGGTATAAAACTGTTTTAAAAATAACACGCGTGTATGATATTATGGGACAAAAAGCCTACAAGTATCTCTTATAGCTTAATCTACTTTTTATACAACAAAAAATGAGTGTCACAAGAAGATAAGCTCATGTTAATCACGTCTTCGTACGATAACCTGTGACCTTTGCAGGAAAACCATACCCCTAAGTAAACCAAGCTTACAGGTATAAACTTTTGATAAGATATGAAAACTTCACTTTAGATTAAAGTGTCGTAAAAAGATAGCGTTTGGGAAAAAGGATCTTCTTGTGGTTGTTTTTTTTTTTTTTTTTTTTTTTTTTTTTTTTTTATATGAAGATGAAGAATAAACAAAACGTGTAAATGTTATTTATTTTTTTATTTTTAAATATATCTTAAGAAGTGTTTCGATTTCTGATGTAATTGTACTAGTGGCAATAATGTAATATTGTAATAGGGACGTATACACACTTTTCTCCGGCTGGCTTGGTTATATCGAAATTTCTGTTTGCATGAAATTTTTTATGCAATCAATTCGTCTCCTTTCACATAATCATGCTATCAGATTCCTCAGCTGTTCTCGAGATGGCCAGTTGGTGGTGGGTTGGTTGGATTTCACAAAATATTACAAAACTTCTATTATCTGACAATATAATTTTTTTTTTTTTTTTTTTTTTAACATACCGCACATTTTTGAAGATACCAAAATATATTTACTCCAGGTTATATGAATGTGTTAAATGTGAAAAAATGTTGAGCCCTTAGCAATTTTTAGTGTGTAGAGCTCATAATTTTTCATTTTTATTTTAATTTATTGTGAGTTCTACGACGATAGAGATTAACTCATTTCGTTTTAAGATAAATCAGTTCGTTACATCAACAAAAAAATAAATACTATTGGGGGCCTTCATTAACGCAATAGTACCCAAAGCAACGATTTTTAGACTTTTTAAATTAATTTCGTTAAGAGCCTTCTACTCAAATTCAAGGACATAAATATGCTTCACCCGACGAACGTATGTAGTGTACTGTATAACATACAGTCTTATTTTTCGTACATGGCTACCGCGCAGGCGCGAAAGCCAGCGGACACTATTTGTGAGACTTTTTTGTAAACTTTTTATTTCAGTTTAGTCATCACTAAAATATGTTTATGCTAAAATAATAAAACTAAGGGAAAATGGTTATATCCAATAAAACCTAAATAAAATATTTCATATCATTGTCAAGAGGTAGTCAACCGTTATTATTAAGAGGTGTAGATGATTGGAGTTCGATCATGTGTTAAATAAAGCTAAATTTTATAACTAAAATGACTAATATTCATTTGCCAACGTTTCGGCTTGAATTAAAAGCCATCTTCAGGGCTATGGAGAAGAGAGAGAACAGTTCCTTATCGTGGAAGCTTTATTTCTGAGCCTAGAGTGAAATATTGCCTGCATTATACAGACCATGACCGAACCCCAAATTTTTCATGTAATTAAATATTGCAATAAAATTGAGCTGTGTTTGCGTGCGTAATGAGTATTTGATTATATATATGTTCTGTAAGTAAGTCGTGCAAGTTGTAGTTATCCAATAGAAACGCCAGAGTCACATCGGATTTAAATAACACTCTATACGAAAGGTAAGTGGATTGGCTGAACAGTGATCGCAAATTAGAGATACGAACATATCCTAAAAATATGAACATTTTTCTCAACGAGAGGCAGTAATTTTAAGCAGGTTCCTGTAAGACAAGCCCTTCTTCCACTTCCATAATTACCGGAGAGAAAAGGAACAATTAAACAGAATTTGAAACTCTTCGACATATTCTGGCAGTCAGTAGTCAATGCAGAAACTTGACATTGTCAATTTTATATGCCATGAAAACAATAAATATCCCTTGTATTTTGATATAATACGACAATGCAAGGGAAGAAGTGAAATAAAAATACACAGCAAGAGATAAGAGAGAATACCCCTAGGGATTAATGCTTGCAGAATTCTTGATGTACCTTCTTGTTGGAGTTAGTTTTCCATCCTCCTTAGTAATGGAATCTATGATTGAGCTATATTCTGTATTCATGATATGTGTAAATATTATATGAATTCAGATTATGTTATACAAGACGGCATTTCAAGGTGTCTACTTTCCTTGCAGGGTTTAATTCTAATTTTCAATTTTATTAGAATTAGTTGATGTATTGCTTCAAGTAACTTGGTAGATTAGAATTAGTTGATGTATTGCTTCAAGTAACTTGGTAGATTAGAATTAGTTGATGTATTGCTTCATGTAAGTTGGTAGATTAGAATGGCTAGTTGGATTGATTTAAAGCTATTTCTTAGTTGTTATGCTTAAGTTAAATTTGCTGGGTTTTATACTTATTATATTAAGCTTTACTTAGTAAGTAAACCCAATGTTTTTAGTTCTACTTATTTTTAGGGTGACCTAAAGCGGCTGGGTCAATACTAAAAGATTCAATATTTTGGGTAGGTATACTTGCAGATTATTTATCGATTCTTAAATGAGATTATGGTCAATTCCAGAAGAAGTGTATAGAAACTATAGAATCAATTTGTCAATTTTTTATTTTGTCCTTATTAAAAGGTTTTTATTTTAGTGTGCCGGTTTTGGTAAAAGGTTTTGCCCATATTTGTCTATACTTTTTTTTTACGGATTTGAACAGAAATATTGTCATAAGCTCCTGAAGAGGCGCCAGGAGAGGTTGAAACACGTAGAGCAGAAATAACCGTATGTTTTTATTCTGGACCTTCCACCACATTTAAGTCATTCTTTGTATGTTTTATCATTCATAAGCCATCATTTGTCGGGAATCGAATTGATGACACTGGCGGGCCGGATGTGGCCAGCGGGCAGTTCTTGGGGTTAGGAGGTTAACGTAATAATATTATGAAAATGTACCAGTAAGGGCGAAAATATAAAATAGAATTTGTTATAAAATTTTCATCTGTTAAAAGTAAGTTAATTATAACTCACTGTCTGAATTCTAGACCCCAGCGGAGCGCAGTGCACCCGTAAGTTTCCGATATGTTGCAGGTGATTAAATGACCATGCGGTCATGTGTGTCTATCTATCGTGGTCTGTGGTTGGCAGCCCAAGTACATGTACCGGGACCGGCGATATGCTGAGCCGATGGGTCCGGAATTAATGCGTTCGATACACTTCATGTCCGATGTGGAAATTCATACTTCATAGAAAAAACGTTAAAGAAAAGTTCGAAAAAAACCTGAATATGCATAAACTAAAATAATAACAAATATTGAGTTGTTGTAGTTTTTTTTCTGTAATAAATTACATGTTTTAGAGATCTTATTCAAATTTTGAATGCTTATTAGTGATCATAATGCAACGCATTTTGTTGGAATATTTAAAATTTGTGGTGTTATAATTATTGAATAACATCAATGTGCTTTCGCGTTCACAGCTAGTGAAATAAAGTCTTGTTGGAAAAAGGTGTCTTTAAAATCCCTTCTTAAGAGGTGCGTCGCATTGTCAGCCGTTCTGAAGAATCTTGCAGGAAAATGTTTGATAATGGTGTTGTAAGTTGTGATTTTTATTCATTTCTTGTTGGTCCTATTCTTGGAACACGGAGTATAAATTAAGAGAATTTGGGTTGATATTCTCCAATATCTAAATGTGAAATGATTATCTGTGTAAAAAAAGAAACAAAAATAACAAATTCCAGGCTCTTTCTTTCTCTTAAGAACTTTTTATTGGTTTGCTATAAACCATCAAGTCCGTAATGTAATGCATGAGTTGTCTTGGAGTTGAGAATCTAGTTATGACAGTTATAACCCAAATGCTTTCTGGTATACGGACTCAGTAGACGAAACATTCATGGACAGCAGTCTTGGTCTAATGCATTTAATCTAAACTTCCCAGCAACTACACTTGCTCCTTGCAACTTGTACGGGAAGTAGGCAACGACATTCGATACTGTATCACAATGAACAGTTCTTCAACTAACGATTTCCTTGGGAAACTGAACACTTATGCCTCAAGCAAAAAAATTATAACGGAAAAGAAAAAAAAATCGACTCGCAGAAACTGCGTTATCTTTGCGCGTCTCCGTTCATATCTCTAGTCCTATAAGTAAAGGAATAGAAGAATATATTGATATGTTTTGATCTTTCATGAAAAATATACAATAAAATCTCAAAGAAAAGTAATACAAATTACTCCATGTTCTTTTTCAACGTTTGCTCCTGGGAGCACTATATCCCCTATATATATATATGGGGGAGAGGTTAGCTCAGTTGTAGAGCACTGGACTCATAAGCTGGGGAACCTGAGTTCAAATCCCGATCAACAGTGTTGGGCAAAAATTATTTAGAATGATGAATAACGATTAATGAATAAATGTATTATTTTGTTCATGAATGAAGAATAATTACTTTTATTCATTATTCGTTATTCTGTGAATGAATTTTATGTTTTATTCACAAATTATTCGAATTATCAATCAGAATAAACTTATTTTAGTGAATAATGATAGATTTATTATCATTGCCATCCAGAAATATGTATATATATATATATATATATATATATATATATATATATATATATATATATATATATGAGTGTTTAAGTAGGATTAATCAGTAGACCATCTAGAAATAAATAATAACGAATGATGAATAATGAATGATGAATAATGAATAATGAATAATTCATGATGTACCGTGCAAATAAGATAATTCAGTGAATTATTCATCATTCACTAAAAATGTATTCGAATAATCATTCGAATAATAATTTATTCGAATAATCATTCGAATAATGTCCAGCCCTGCCGAGCAAGCACTAAAGATATTTTTTTCTAGTGTCTTCGTTCATGCATTGAATTCGGCCTCCCTGACCGTCCCTAGGCTAATCCAGTCTTTATTTGATTTAATAATGGGTACCTTGGTGCTTATGACACTAGCAGTCGAAGGGGAAAATCAGGTGGCTGGAGCATAAAACTGACCACACTATCTCCCTAGTGTGCCCTATGGTCATGAATCAGATACCTCTGGTTATGTTCGTGATCTATGGAATCTGAAATGTGAAATTTTCTAGTCGACATTTCCAGATGGAGTCAACCTCATAAGCCGGATTCCTCTCAATGGAGAGAGGGAGGAACCGCGCTAAAATGTTCTATACGATCGAAATATCAATACTATATCATAATTTATTAAAATATACATGAAACCCTTTTTAAAATACGAACAGCCCGTAAAACAATATATAATGGGACAACACTCACAAATTATAAAATCAATCATAATAAGTCCTTAACTATCACAAAATAAATTAATGAAATCAAACGATAAATACACAAAGTTAAGTCTCACGTAATGTGTTGTAAAGTTGTCAGTGTTAATCGAATGAAAATGTTCGACAATATTGTCGACAATATTTAACAAAGTATGGTATAAGCTCAAACCTACTCATATATCACACAATTGCTTGCAGGTTTTTCTATTCGCAACCAAACTTTATGCAGCTTATCAGGGTCCAAAACAATAATTCGTTTCTCAAAATTGAAAAATAATAAAGATATTTCCGTGTTTTCAATCGATTCCTTTCGTCAGAATATCTATAACAATTCTCCAACCTAACATTTTCAACGTCAGATGTATGTTTATATTTACTCCAAAGCTGTAATGTCAGTTTGTCCCATTTTTAGCATGCTACTTTATCCTCTTCCTGAATTACTGCAATTAATCTGCAATGTATTTTTTTTTATTATTATTACTTGAAATATATTTTAATTCGCTTACACTGTAGTTAGTTCCTCAGTGTGCTTATGATTATATAATTTGCCTACATTTTTGCTAAATGCCCAAGGAATTTTCCGAAGATCCTACTGAACCATCCATTTTCTTGGTACTGTCATTTTGATTGCTTCCTGCTATTTGTTTGTATTTCCCTAGTATATAAAACATTTCTAAGTTTTGGGAACTTAAAATAAAAAATAAAAAAACCTCTATTCAAACTCAGAAAATGTCTTGCTTTTTATTCAAAAATTCAAAGGTCTATAAGAATAACTTTGAAGTATAGCAATTTGCATTTAATGCCTCCTAAGAAAGAATTCTATGAAGTTTTCTAATTTATCAAAAAAGAAAAAAAGAGTGTCCAGATGTAACCACAAACTTGATTCTGCGCCACAATTGGTCGAGATGTAGTTTATCGGAGTTTCTTCTTCTTACAATTTAATGTACTTTTTTACAGTTTTAGTTAGCCCCAAGGTAATGGAACACCCTGAACTTTTTATGGGCCTATCCGAGCCCAATGTCTCTCCCAGGTCTCTTTCTATGGGGGATCTTCGTGAAGGAATTGTTTTCTGGCCGCTGCCTCATTTAAAAGTTTGCTAAAAGTTTTAAATTCGCGGCTGTCAAATTATTTACTCTTTAGGAAACGGTTGTTTGAAAGTCGTTAGAGTTTCGCCCATTAACGATACGAGTAAACTAAAATCGAATACTCCGACTTTTATCACTTATGACGATTTTAACGACGTTCGTCATCTAGCCATGATTCTACGATTGCTTATTTAGGTTAAGACGATTCGCGAAAAATAATGATTACAGCTTCGCCCTACACAAAACTTTTATCGTTGCTCCAGGCTGCTTGGACAGGTACGATTTTAACATTAGTTCACATTCGGGCATATTTTACCTGATGAAGCCACAGCAAATGCCCAAGAAAATTCTCGCTAATCCTTAACGATCGATGTACATAACGAAAGCAGATGGTGGCCTCCCTGAAGTTCAACCATCCACGCTGAATTCTTTTCGGACAATTGTGGAAGTATTTTAAATATATTCCACTTAATAGGTTACTATGTGAAGTCCGTAACTTAATGCTGCTCCTGGCTTGGTGGTAAGGTAACTTTCATGGTTGTTTCAGTCTTTTGAACTTGTATGAGTACATTTGTACCCTGTAGGCTGTATTGTCTACACAAATCGTGGGATTTTTATGACATTCAGTAAAAAAATTGAAATTCATTAAACAGCACAACAAATCGAAATTTAATAATAATAGTTTTGCGTACTATGCTCCTGAGAGCACTTTTTATTTATAGTTCCGTCGCATGGAGCTAAATCGAGCAGTGGTGAATTTTAATTAAAACCAAAAATCATAAATGAAACAATTGTACAGCAACCTCTATGCAGGTGTTTAGAATGCAATTAAGCTTGAACTAATTGGTGGAAGTTTCACTTTTTTAAAAATTTATTTGTGTTTTAGGAGACTTTACATTAACGCTGCTATCTATTGGCTTTTTGTACAAATTCAAACTTTTACCATTTCCTTCCTTGGTAATCAATTATAATATGAGGCTAAGACGAAATCAAGAAAATCTTTGCTTATTCCAATTGTGTACTTATCCCTTCATAGTATCAACAAAATAATGATCCAAATAGAAACATAAATCAATTTAAATACAGACAATTTTTGGTTACCGAGTTTAATTATTGATGCAGAAAAGTATTCTTTATTTATTTTATTTCATATTTCTTCAGTATTATTGTTTTAATTGTGTGTTTGTTATTGTTTTCTACCTTTCTCTCTAATTAAAACTATATTAATTTTTTTATTTATTATTTCATTTATTTCTTTATATTTTTCTTCTTTTACAAGCTCATATTAAGTCTATAATGTTTTCAGATGTATCTTTTTATTATGTATTGCAAATGTATAATTACTGACTATATGCACTCAGGCTGATGGGCACTGTCCAAGCTTAAGTAAATTGTTTTCCTTTTCTTTCAAATTAATTGTGTACATATTACAAAATAAATTTACATTCATTCATTCCAAGATAAATCAGGGGAATGATGTAAGGCCCACGTAATGAAATAATACCAATTCGCTATAAAGTGTTTCTCTTAAAATGGTATATTCTTATTTCGGGGTAATCGAAACGTAACGAAAAAACCGTCCGAAGTACCTAGACTTTTAATGAAGCCATCTTGGTTATTACTCCTCAGATACTGCCCAAAGTGGTTGCTTTAATATTCCCCGCTGAATTAGCTTTAGGCTTTTGAGGGGGGGGGGGGACAATTAAAAATTACGACCGTAGCCCAAATTAATGACGTGCTCCTTTCTGTTGATTCTGATGGGGGAGGGGACCGACGGAAAGATTCATTTACAATTCAAATCTTCAGGTGGACTTTGAGAAGAGTGGAGGTTAGGGTTGGTTGTTGGGTGTAATTAAAGCTGACGAGTAATAAAGTCCTGGGAACCTTCACACGGTCTTGGTGTTTTCCCACATTAGCCGGTGGACTGTTGAGGAAGTAACGCTTCCGGGCTTCCTTCTTGTTCTCCAAATGCAGTCATTCTATTTACGAATGATTTTACAATGGCAGTGTGGTGGAATGAAATTATGAAAGTAAAAGGGATGTATAATAATGAGGAGCCGACACAACACTATCACAAAAATCCTCCATAAAACATACTGAAACTTGTAAAAAGGAAGTAACGTTAAATGGGAAATGATAAGAGGCGTGACGAAAATATCCCAGAAATTAAAAGTCGCGGGATATACGATAACGAAATTGTGACGCGATGTACTTGTGGAAGATACAGAGCCGTAAAAGGCCAAGAAAATATACTACTGCATTGGAGAAAGGCACTCTATGATAACAAAATAAGTGACATAAGAACCTTGGGATCATTCTTGGGTGAGGAAAGAGGCAAATATGATACCTTATATCATGAGGGAAGGGGTATAAAAAGAATAGATGAATCCAAGCTGTAACTCCTTAAAAGTGGGATCACCACAGGTTTTCGGAAAATTGGAAAACATTGTTGTTTTTTTGGCAAGCGATTACGGCAATTTAACCCGGCCGAATTCAGACTTTGACCACCTCTTTTCACGCAAAAGTTCATGCTGTTAAGTCCTATTTTATAGTTGTTTTTTTGTTACCCAAAATTAACTCTTTACAAATTCCGTAGAAGGTAGAAAAATAATGTCTCTCCACTGTTTTTCAAAGTATTTATTAGCAAAAGCTTTTCGAGAACATGGTTCTCATCGTCAGTGCATCTACAATTTTCACAAAAACACGCATATATTAATTAAGTAACGCTTAAATTAATATATGCGTGTTTTTGTGAAAATTGTAGATGCACTGACGATGAGAACCATGTTCTCGAAAAGCTTTTGCTAATAAATACTTTGAAAAACAGTGGAGAGACATTATTTTTCTACCTTCTACGAAATCGAGAACTCCACAAATAACGCTGCATACATCACAGATCTTTACAAATTAATGAGTGCTACAATTTCGCGGGTTTTCGCGTGCCAAAAGCTCTCCTTCCGTTTCAGCATAGGCACACCTAACGATATTTAAAAAAAATCTTATGGGGAAAATATTGTTAGCTCGACCCCCACTATCTACTTGGCTATTTGTGACACAAATATTTTGGCGATCATTGATTGAAAGTAGAAAGAAACGCTGTAAACATATGCTAATACTTTGTGAAGTGCGATGAACAATAATTCAAATTGTGACTCTATTAATTTTGAGAAGATTGAGAATGTTAACAGGTGCCACAAAGATATTCTAGAAATTTGAGGGAGAGGGATATATTATAATCTGTGATGCAACACTACGAATTTCGAATCGACCAAAAGTAAAATGGTGTGAGTCGCCACGAAGGTAAACTAGGAACGCAGGAAGAAGGAATTTATTAGAATTCGTCATTTTAGTATTGTACATATTTAGAAAAGTAAATAGATATTTACACAATCAGTGCTTGATGTATCCTCTTTTTTCTTACAACTTTTTGTTGCAGTTAATATGATCTTATCGTTTTGATTTACCTCTAATTATTATGGACATTGTCTTCATTTATCCTGTATCTACTTATGTCCATTTTTTGTCTTATGCATTACTTGTCATTAATATTTTGATCAGATGATCTAAAAAAAGGCCGTCACGCAGGAGCTGCATAACTAAGCACTTTCCTCAGAATTTGGGTAGTTTAGACTGCTTTCCAGAACAATTTGTTTAAAATATCCTACATAAATAAAATATAAACATGAATAGTTCTCTTTTAAATTTGTAATGAGTAACTGATCAATTATTAATTTGCTTCCAGAGTTATGTGTACACATGGTACCTACTACACTACGTAATAAATACAAAAAACCTCATATTATCGTATTTTGATCTAACGCAGGAACAGGATACAGTCCCTCTAGTGGTAGAAAGCGCTCCTTGCGGTGGCTCTGTGAACCTACGTCTGGCGGGCTTTTCTGTTGAAATATATTAGAAAGTAAACCCCCCTTTCCGATTGACCGATTCAGCTCATTTTTAAAACACTTCTTTCTCATGAGTTACCCACGATGTATACCGCGTTTCGTTACAATACAGCAGAAATTACGACCGGTAAGAGTATATTAGTAATTTGGGTCTGGAGTAAACCCCCCCCCCTCCTAATGAACCGATTTAGTTTATTTTTACAACACATATTTACCTGTAGATTACCACTACGAATACCGAGTTTCGTTGAAATATACCAAAATCACGGCTGGTTGTGGCGAATTGGTATTGTGGGTCCGGAGTAAACCCCCCTCCTAATGAACCGTTTTAGTTTATTTTTACAACACATATTTACCTATGGATTACCACTACGAATACCGAGTTTCGTCGAAATTTACCAAAAATCACGGCTGGTAGTGGCGAATTGGTATTGTGGGTCCGGAGTAAACCCCCCCCCCCCCCTCCTAATGAACCGATTTAGTTCATTTTTATATCTCACTTTTCTCTCTATATTACCGCTACGAATACCAAGTTTCGTTGAAATATAACAAATATTACGGCTGACATGGTCAAATTAGTGTTTTGGGTCCGGGGTAAACCCCCCCTTCCGTTGGACCGACTTTGGTGGTTAACGAACTCGTTCAATCGTTTGCTAATTGAATGCTATATGCCAAGTTTCGTGACCAAAAAACAAAAACTCTGGCCGCTATCGTGTTAACAGACACATATATATATATATATATATATATATATATATATATATATATATATATATATATATATATAAATTTTAACGGGGGTCATTTTCGGTGTCTACTACGTAGGATCGATAAAGATTTGAAGAAATGTTTCAGAAATTCCGTCATGAGTGCAACCTCAATAGCTACTTTCCTTCGGAGGAAAGTGCTAAAAGGAAACTTATACATATCGCACTAGTATTTATGAAGTGATTTAACTCATAAATCAGTGTTTTTCAGTTATCACTATGAAAGAAATTGGTAAATATCTCTTTCATCATCAACCATCAAAACGGCATGAACCTGTAGCTTCAGAGCTTGTACACCAGAAGGCACTTGGGGCCTTCTTCCTGTATTAATGGTATGCCCCCTACAATGTGAAAACGCCACCAACAAGTCTGCTTGAGATTGAATAATTCTTGCGAACCATATGCCCTTCACCGAGGACTGCTCATCGTCCGAACATCTTAATAGCTGAGTGGGCCTTTAGCGGCGGCTAAGAGATTAACGCGTTGACAGCCACTTAAGTCGTTAGTAGGCCTATTTGGGTAATTGGCAATCCAGTTCTCCTAGTCGGCTTTCTGTCCCAGCTCCGGCCGGATATCCTCTCTAGGGAGGGTCAAGTAAGGAGGCGCCGTCAACGAAACGTGTCTTATTATTTTAAGGAATTCTGAGGAAGTGGGAATAAACTCTTGACTCGCGAGAACTCGTGCTTTTCCATAACGCCTAATCTCTAAAACCATTTGGAGACCATGAATATTAACAGTTATTTTTTTATTTATTTCACAAGATATTTAACCAACTACCCCGATTATGTATGTATGTATGAATGGGGTTTAAGGACGAAGAACGTCAAAGGTTACCATCGCCCTGTAAAGTGTTTTTCAATGAAAATTATTTTGTACTATAAAGGTATTACAGGAGTCAATTGCACTAGATATATTGTCGAGAATGCTCTTAAGTTGTAATGTTATATAATGCTCAAAAAGGGTTTTTAAAATTGGTTCTGAAACTGCTATGGCTAATATAATTGTTTTACATGGATACTGCTAAAATAATAATTATGGTGATATGAGCTTGGTTCGTTACGGCATATTATTTAAAATTATATGTAATAAATGCATCTGCGTTCAAGGTATAGAATATATACAGAAATTTTTTTTTTTATTAATATATTTATTTTATTTTTTATTATTTTATTTTTTTATTTTATTTTTTTTTTTTTGCTATATTTCTGTACATAATTTTGATTTTGTAAGAAAATTTAATACTTTGTCCACCATGGAGCGGTTGTCTGCAAGTGCTTCAGATATATCTCTTGGAATTTCATTCTTTTCTAGGGCGTCTTCGTATAACCTGCAAGACTCGAAGATATGGTGCACAGAAATCTACCCCGATTACATGTAGAAGAAAAGTGAGATCCTAGGTGTCAACATGAAGAAACAGCGGAACTCAACCACTCCGCCTTATTAAACCATTTATTTAACTGCAAAAAAAAAAAGAAAAAAAAAAAAAAAAAAAAAAAAGAAGATTATATTCTGTTTTTGAAGAAGATTATATTCCCCAAGCATGATCTAAACCATTTATCCAGAAATGCTGAGTGGAGGAAGGATCAAGTGTCTGAAAACAAACGTCTGTTGGCCCTAAAACTCCAGCATGGATCCAATATTTGCTGAGTTACTTTTCTATTAACACTACCGTTCTAGGGGAAATACTGCCCTGGTAAGGAAACATTTTTTCACACCTTTTTTTTTTTTGTACGGAAGGGTACAATTCAAGCCTGGTATGTCGCTTGTACGTTTTTACTCTCTCCCTCTCTCTTTTTCCACGATTACCAAATTGGTACATTACAAAAACTTGTGTTTTTTTGCCTATACGTTTGATAATTTCAAAGACCTGAATATATAGGTATACTAGCTGAATACCCGTGCTTCGTCACGGCAGATAAGTAGTTATTTTATTGCGTTAAATAATGTATCATCAAAATTAACTCTACTACATAATTTTGTGCAGTTTATTATAGCACGGTTCCCGTCATACTATAATTTATTCTTCAATTGATAAGTAATCAACGTATAATATTTCTTGACACTGGGGCGCTCCGGACCAGTGTCAAGAAACAGATAACGTAGAGGTAACCCGTTATCTATAGGTTAGCAGTAACATAACTTTAACCAGTACAAGTTAAAATTCGTTGTCAATAATAAATGGACGTTAAAATTTAAAAAATTATGTTTCCAAGATGTCATTTGGAAACACCTATTATATTTGCGAGCATTACCAAGAAGTGTTCTGACTGGGGATGCTGATGGGTGAAGAGTCTGTGCAAGAGTTCGGGATATCATTACCTCGGATGGTTTATTTCAATTTATTATTTATTTATTGTATAAATAAATAATAAATTGAAGAGTGTACTAGACCAAGACCTCTCATTGTCAGGTATGACGAATACATCAAGGACATACCTACTACCAATACATCATTACTTACGAAGACATTACTCGAAATACCCCCTTGGCAAATACGAAATTTAACAATAGACACAACATTGACGAACTACAAAAAATCCGACGAGACATCAAGACACGTTTACAAATCATGTTTCCAAGAAATACTTAACGGGAACCCTGACAGCCTCTTTTCTTTCAGTGATGGCTCTCGGACTGAGGTAGGAACTGGTGCTGCTGCAATAATCGAAGGAAAGGTTTTCAAACAGAAACTAGCAACAGTATCTAGTTCATATTCTGCTGAGTTGCAGGCAATGTTGTTAGCTTTGTACAATATAAAGGATACTCAAAAGAAAAAAGTGATTTTGTTTACAGACTCTTTGAGCTCACTACAAACGATACATAATACATTCAATGCACACCCTTTGGCAACCAAAATTTTAAATGAAATTATTCGATTACCAAATTTAAACAAACATGTAACACTGGTATGGCTACCGGGGCACGTAGACATTAAACAAAGCACAGACGTTGACATACAAGCCAAATTGGCAACCACACTACAGAACATAACAACAAGTGAAACAATTTACGAGGACCTAACGACATATTATAGCAACCAAATACTTATTCAGTGGCAGACAGCATGGCACAACACTAACGACAATAAACTACGACTGATTAAACAACCAGTGGCAGAATGGCCATCCAGCAGTAGAGGAAACCGGAGAGAAGAGTTAGTTCTAACTCGACTCTGAATTGGCCATTCTATACTTACTCACGGACACCTAATGACTAGACAAGACGCACCAACATGTAGACAATGTAACCAACTCTTAACTATAAGACATATACTTACAGACTGTCGAAGAAGAGAACAATTAAACATACCCACTGACCTTACAGAACTCTTGTCCGATGGTAGCCATTATTTGAATCAGGTATTTAAATATTTACAAACTATACATACATATCACACAATTTAACGAACTCATGAAAATGTTAACTCTGTCATTTTTTTTTATAACTTCCTTACTTTTATTTTATTTTATTTTTTAATTTATTTTATATTTTTTATTTTATTTTTGGCTTTTAAATCTATTTGATACTTTTCTGAAATTATATTTATTTCCTTTATGTTATGATTATGCATTATAATTTATTTAATAATATTATCTTTTTGTTCAAAGCTGACGTTTCCATATAGACTTACTTTTGCTAGTCGCCTCCGTTGCGATCAAGCAGTAAATAAATAAATAAATAAAAATATTTCAATTTCAGAAATTAAAGGATTGCCATCATAGTTGAAATTAACCTCAATTAAAAATATTACTGTGAAATAGATACAGTACGGTAATGGCTGATCTGTTATCGTCCTAGCAACCCATGCTGCCTAGGCGAGCATGCTCTCTTTAAAACTAAAAATTCGAACCTCCCTAAAAATACTTTGATTATAAAAATTTGGATATAAAAAAAAAATCTTAGCGAGTGTTTACATCCCTAAGGGAGTGTCCATGCAAAATTTCAAATTTTTCTGTCAATACACACATACATACGTACATACAATTATATATGTGTGTGAAATCTTCATTCACAATTGACGGTGTGAAAAAGCAGGGTCAGGCAAGTGCAATCCTTCCTTAATTAGCGCCTCTGTCTGTGCCTTATTTATAGTCATGACAAAGGCAACTTTTATGGGGAAAGTTAATCTTATAAATAAATCAGAAGCTCGAATACCTTAAATCAATATTTTAAGTCGCAATTAAATGCGGAACGAGATAATAGATGAATGAAATCGAAATCTGTGTCATTTCGATATATCTCGATATTCTTGATAGAGGATCGATAGGTCAAGAGCGGGGTTTAAAAAATCCGTTTATTCAATTGTAATGTTTCGAAAAGCAACTGAAATGTCAGTAATTTGTACGTTTTTCCGGCTTAGCGGTTAAGAAGAGCTTTAAAATGATACCTCATTTATGAAAATTGATGAAGTATTAAGGAAGTTTTGGCGTACCGACAATATCAAACTTCCTTGAGAAATAGATATTTTTTCAGGGATGTGGCTTAAAATAAGCACCTTGCTGAAAAATGCGCTCAGTTTTTCAGCTAGTGCCTGACGGACATTTTCTGATTTTATTATCTAATGGCATCGATTGGCTAGTGATTAAGTTTCCCTCAGACTGATCTTCTCGGTGAAAACAGTTTAAGAGAATTGTTCAACTCAGCAGAAACTCTCTGAAGTGAAGCCTAACGCTTTTCCTTTAAGATCCTTTAATTACTCCTCATTTTAAACTCATTTAGGACCCTCGCTCTTCTATGGCTCTTCTTCTTAAGAGTCATTGGAAACACTTGTCACGCACTTTCGCTATCACTTTACTTTACTTTGCTTCGGATATCTATATCATTTAAAAAGCCCGCTTTGTTAAATTGATACAAGAGAAGATACAAGTATTTTTGCCGCGAAGAGTGATAAAGGGGTTCACCTTGTGGTCTAGTGGCTAACGCCTTGCATTCTCTTGCGGGAGTTGGATTGAGGCCTCATTCCAGGGTCCAATGGGAAAATGTCCTGCGTCACCTTGGATGTTGGCGCTAATGGTCCAGAAGTCGGTGCGCCGAAGAAAAAATAAGATGATAGTAATTGCAATGCGCTCAGTGGATACTTGCAAAGATATGCCACCTCGCCAAACATATTTAAAACACTCAAATGTTTGAGTGCCTTATCAAAGGATTGAATGTCTGATTTGTTATTTAGTTGATAGTGTGCATTGACGATATACCAAAGTATCGAATGTGAAAAGTTGTTTGGTATGACTATATAAATATTATCTTTGAATATATTTTAATTAGAGTTAATAAACATTCGTTAGTTTCATTTTCTGGTATTGATCAGCAATTAGTATAGATTGAAAATAAAATATTCGTTTTTTCACATCCGATACTTTGCATATTTGTATCTATGATATCCGGTCATTCCAAAAGTTATGTCGGTGGACTGTAGAATTTGCCGATCCAAATTATTCTGCTAGCCTTTCGACTGTTACATCAGTACAGCATGGATCTTAGCGATGTTGGCTATCTAATCCGAGTTCTACATTGTTAGTATATTCCATTCCCCCCAAATGCTCCCAACCACCCCGAAATTATTTCTATATAAGCCACTGGCTTTATTGTATTACTGTGGACGTAGCCTTACCTGTGAAAGGCATGGGATTATGTAAAGCGGGCTGCAGCTTCCCCCCCCCCGAAATGGGTAAAAATGTGTCATAAAAACCTTAAAACTAAATTAAATAAGATCATTTATTTAATGAAAAAAATAATTTGTTTGGGTGTAATACCATTTTAATTCACTAACTATTCCAAATTATAGATTGTTAGTATTCCATACCCTCCAAATGATTTCCGCCCCCCCCCCGAAATTATTTTCTTCATATGCCCATGGTGAAAGGTCTTATTTAGTTAAAGCTAAATTCATGTATATAAATAAGTTGCTCCTGAAGAGGCGTCAATAGACGGGAAATATGTGACGCGATAAATTAAGGAGGTTTTGGGAATTCGACGATTTATATATTGTATATATATATATATATATATATACATGATTTTCCTAGCATTAAAATAATATATTTAGCGCTGAATTTTATAAGATGATAAGCTCTGTTGATATTATTCTGTACAGAGGAAGGTACAGTGAAACCTCCCTTAACGGAACCTCCCTACAGCGGACACCTCTATTAACGGACATTTTCTCACAGTCCCGAATTTTTCTATAGGTGAAATAAACCTCTATATTGCGGACACCTCTGTATAAAGGACACGGACAGTAAAACCTGATTTTTTACCTCCTTACTACGGACAATTACAGCTAATGTTATTTATAGAAGCATTCCCATCGGTGTAGGTTTCCAGAAAATTGCGTTAACAATAACAAACTCTTTGAAAGAACAAGATATATATATACCACAGAATAGTGACTAGTAATATCTTCCTAACCATTTCACAATAGGAACCCCTTCCTTTTCAGCAGGAGCATATGATTTTCCCGTTGGCAGATTACTATTGTTTTGCCCACGCGGTATCAGCGTTCCGGGAATAGTCCATAAGTCTGTTCGGCTCACATTCCTTCCGCAGAACTTCCCTCTCTTCACTTATCAGTTTTTCTTTTTAGCTCTTGTTGAGTAAATATCGTGCTTTCTCTTCAATATATCTACTTGGAAATCTCTGACACTTGAAGAAAAAATTGACGTGATAATATTTTCCAATCGCTAAAAATGTGGTTTGCGTAAAGTTGACAAGTTTTTTAAGATAGGGAAAACACAAGCAGCAGAAATATTGAAAAAGAAAGATGAAATTTGGAAGAAATGGTCGGAAAATTGTGACAAAACGTTTGTCCGAAAACTAAGAACTTCTTTATGCCTTAAACTTTTTAGAATAAAAACTTTTTTTAAGTTTATACTTATTGAACTTCTTTCCATATACTTTAAAAAAACTTGTTATGGATAATTATTAAATGGTTAATTAAAACATGAATTAAATATACAAATTCGGTACGTATCCATTTCGACCAACCCCTCTGTATAGCGGACACCTCTCTATAGTGGACAACTTTGGTTCTCCCAGAGGTGTCCGCTATAGAGAGGTTTCACTGTATATCGTATTTCCATCAGAAGTGCATTAATCCTATTTCCTCCAGGGATAGGTTGAACCTATTTCCACTCAGGTAAAATTCTGGAATATCTCCTAGAGATGTGTTGAGCCTACTTCCTTCAGGAGTACTTGCTGCTTATTAATTCAAAAGATACGTTGATCGCATTTCCTCTCGTCAATGTCGAGCCTGTTGTCTACCGGAATTCGTCCTTCTTAATTACATCAGAAGTAACCCTGTCTGCCATCAGATCTGAGCCTGTTTCTTCCTTTTATTTTCTATTTTATTAGACCCTATATCCTCCTGAGTATCTTGTAGACTATTTCCTCCAAAAATCTTCTAATTTTATTTAGTCTAGTCAACTCATCTAAAACTTCTGCCATGATGGACGACTAAGTAGCCTGTATTATTATATTTAATTATATATATATATATATATATATATATATATATATATATATATATATATATATATATATATGTGCGTGTGTGTGTAGTAAAAAAATTAGTTCACAGGTTTTTCTCTAAATAAAGAAACCACCGTTGTTAATAATTACCATTATTAAGTTTTTATTAAAACAGAAAATAATAATCTTTTCGACAAAATCTAATTAACCCTGGATTGATAGATTAGCCTGCAGGAGTTCGTCGTCAAGCACTGTTGGTCAACCTATACGAGGCACGTCTTCAAGCTTGTGGTTTCCCGGTGGAAATTGTTCAAACCGCCGCTGTACTTGCCAGTCACTAATGAAAGTTTCGCCATATTTATCTACAAGTTTTAGATAAGTTTAATCAACATTTTTGCCCTTTATTAAATTCCCAAAGCATAAAATGGCGTTAGTGTTAGTGGCGTTTTGCCAGATTCATTTCAAATTAAATTTCTGCACAAAATATGTAAATGAGTCTCACAAACCAAAACATGATAAATATCAGTATATTTAATGAAAACTCTGGAACATATTATTTCTTGACCACCTCTAACATCGCCGATATAAATGCCTTTTGCATTTTCTTGGAGAATGTAATGAAGGAAAGAGGCAACCGCAATGTATAGTAAATGAACCGAACAATCAGCTCTTAATTAATTTGTATTATAAAAGCTTATTGTATTTTCTTGTTTTATAAGAGTCTATTCTAATTTACTTTCAATGAATTGTACATACTTACCCCGACCATATTTGTAAGAACAACGTTCAATTACAAATAAATATTATTATTATTAGTATGTTCAATGCAAATATTAAACAAAAATAAATTAAAAAGGAAGAAACATAAACATATCATTAAAAACCGACATTACTTTTGGGATGATCTGATACATTTGTGCAATGCTCTTCAGAGCGGTGCACATTTTGGGTATTCTCGGAGATGTGTATAGCCGAGAAACGTTAATGGATCAAAAACACGCAACTGCCATCCATTTCATGTATTAAATGCAGGAACTGCTGCGCACTTCAATTAGGACTTGTAACATGTTTTATTCCGTCCATTAGTGTCACAAGTTATCTTTTAACATGCATCATTGCAACCATTCCAACGGTAATTTTAACTCTGTTGAAACTAAAGGTCACCATTTATTTGCTTATTTTATCGTGTAACTTAGGCATATACATTTCTATTTTAATGAACTAGCGAACATAATGATGTGATTAACTTCAATGCACAAAGCCAAGGAACTTGAGAAGTTTCCCTTAATATCTCTGGAAAATCAGTTGTAGGGAGATGATTACAGGTAGAAAAATTAAGGGAACAACAAATACCCAACGGCCATTGTTACTTTCAATACGCCGGTTCTGGGTGATCACAGAAGTTAAGCAACATCGGGCGTGGCCGGTACCTGAATGAGTGACCGACCACGTGCTGTTGGCATTATACAAGGGTGTCAACCTGTAGATAGCCCGGCGTTAATAGCCCAAATGCTGAGTTGCCATCAAATGAAAAAAAAAAAAAAAATGGCAAATATTATTAGAAAAACTCCATCAAAGTATGGAGGTTTATGGCTATGGCTCAGAGTTAGCAATCTCCTTTTAATGCCGGGAATAGACAAGGGTGTTTTTTGTCACGTATTTTGATTTTTCTTGTCTGCAAATTGTTTTGGCGAGTGTTCTTGGTGAGAGGAGAATGGTCATTCAGTTGGGAATGCAGCATAGGTTTCATATCATTGATTTTGCTGATGACATCCTTTTGATATTGCGGAAATATTGACATCTGAAACAAAAATTACCAGGATTACAGACGAAAGTAGATTTTTGAAGTTGACGGTATTAAAACATCTGGCAAAGGTTAGAGTTTATTAGAAGGACGAGTTAAATACGAGGATAATATATTATTGTGAATAAATAATTAAGAAATTGTACGTACAACTCCTTTTATTTAAAAACAAGGAATAAATTAAGGAAGAAAAAAACAAAATGAAAATCTAATTAAAATATTTAATATGAAGCGGAATAAGAGCAGTAGAGAGATGGTTTTGCAGAAAGTGAAATTGCATATGGAATATCTAAAAGATCTGGTGGAATGGGTAAGACAACCTAACCACAATACGCATAGACCGCGGGTATATTAACTTTGCACACATAACCACATCTAGTGATCCTCTACCCTACTGACTCATATATTCTTCCGCTGTATCTAAACCTTATTTTTGAAGCATCGAGTTAGCCCAAAAAATCACACACATATTCCACATACCTTTTGTCCGAACTGGGTCACATTTAAAAAAAATAATATTAATGCTTACTAAAGTAGTTATAAGTAGGGACCGGATTCTTAGGATTTCACCTATTTTTTCCTTTCTGCCAAACATGATATTGATCGGTTTTTTATATAATTCGCGTATTGTAGTATCATTCATGCAAATTTGGAAGAACCTAAAAAAACCTATTGAGCGTGATATCACCTAAAATCACCTAAATAACGATGGTATGACCTAGAAATACCCAATCTTTGAAATAGAAAATAAAATTCAATTAACTCATTTCCTCTATTAAACAAATTTTCTTAAGAGCATCTTTCGACTCCAGACGTTCAGGGAAATTTTACTAGGAGTGTCCCTTCCTCCAGAAACCATTTTGACACACTGGGGAAAAAATAAAAACAGTTGTTGACCCTTTGGATATGAATGAAGCAGCTGATATTCTAAGGCTTCAATGTTCCTCCAGAGCAACGAGATTCGTGGTGCACTCGCATTCCTAAGAAAACATTTCTCAGATCATCCAAATCTCATTGGAAAATTGGAATCGTCAACACTGGAGAGAAAAGATGCAAAGAAATACTCCCCAATGACGTCTAGTGACGTAAACGGTCGCATCTTTATCTTTTTCCGCTTTTAAGACAGTTCTCTAGATCGCTTTTAAGAATTTCACAGTCGAAAACCTGGGTACCTATATGGGAGTTTACTGTTACAAGGGCTAATATCTATTTTAGAGTCATATATTCCCTTTTAAATTTTTCCAAGATTTAATTATTTTGTTTTTAACATAGTTAAGTACCTTTCTGTAGGCAGTGAAATTCTTCCTGAATTACATTTGAAGTTGGAACTCTTTTATTTTTATTTGCTAATCTTTTTTTTCCCCTTCTCAATAAACTATTAAATAAAATAATGTTATTTGTTGTTTATTTTTATGTCACTATTTATATACATATTAATTTATCAATTATTATTTTATTAAAAATTATGAATGATAAATTATAATAGGTTGAACTTCTTTTTCGAACCTATTGAAACAATTTTGTCACCTAAAAAACCTAAAATGGATTTTTAAATAAAAAACCTAAAAATACCTATTTTTTGAACCTATTCAAAACATTTTTATCGCCTAAAAAACCTAAAATGGTGTTTTAACTAAAAACCTAAAAAAGACCAATTATGCCTGTTGCAAAAACCTAATCGGGTGCTTATTTTATCCTAAAAATCCGGTCCCTAGTTATAAGACTTCCTATAATTATACTTATTAGGACTCTGTTTACATGGTTCGCTTCCATACTTACATTCGGCTCCCAGTTCTCCTTGTTTCTTTTGGTTACCAGTCCTCTGCTAGACTTTGAACACAGAATTTTGAGGTGTTTGCTCATTGTTCATTTACTATTACCTACGAACACCTCACATTCATAAATCGCGGTTGAAAAAAACTGCTCATTCTCTTTCCTTACTTTAATTAAACTTTGAGTTATGAAACGTCTTCATTTCACTGCAGTTCAACCAGGTTACGCTTATGAATCACCGTTATAAGCGGATCTAAAACATAATTACCAAAATCCAAATAAAATGCTTTTCAAGTGATTTTTTTCTCCTTTATTAATCGGTATTATTACTATGAAAATGGCACTATAATATCCAGAAAAATATATTTATAATGGTCTAAATTTTTCCATAGTACTACTAGCTACTAACTAAAACATTAGTGATTATAAGACGGATCGATTGCGTTGTAAATGGAAAAGGCCCAAATTGGATACTAAGTGCAGGACAGTAAACATCATTGTGCTGTTTGTGAGTCCACACTAGTTGTAGTGGCTAATTGAAAACGCCTCATATGCATTTCGGATCCTCATCTGTTAGGCACTGCGGTGGAAAACCTTTCACACCTCTTGCAGGCTTTCATTTATATCAATCATCAAACTAGAATGATGAATTTCCATTGATTGCATGTAAAAATAATCAAAATCAAGAAATTGCGAAGTCAATAATAAAAAGTCCGTCACGCAGAGGCTGACATTCCTTATTGTCCGGCATTCTTTAAATATGTGGTTAAATTAACTTTTACAAGTCCTTAATAAACATGAATAATTTTTATCTTTTACTAGGTGTTACCCGGTATGCCATACTCCACCTTTATATTAAATGGATTTTACCCGGCGCACAATGGGGCAAACGATGTCATTTTAATGTCTTACTACCAAAATCAATACGACTTTCGTCCGTCTTAACGGGTATATTAATAATTTGATTTCGAATAAATATTCCCTCTACATTGACAGATAATACTAACTAAAGAATTCGTCCAATCGTTTGTTGTCCAATTGGGTTGCTACGAGTTATTATGATTTTTGGCGAAAATACAAAAATCGTTACCGCAATCCTGTTCACGTACACAACTACAGAGCCTAACGGCATCTCACGTCGGGCCGGTTGGCAAACGTTGGTCCAGAATGTAAACATCACTAGGACTCTGCAAATATTTCTGAGATATTCCCAAGCGGTAAACCACAGCTTTTTAGGCCTTTTCCAAACGGGCATATCGAGTTATCCTGGGAGGACACCTGGCATGTCAACAGCCCTCATTCAGAGGGTAATGCTTCGGAGTGTGGGAGGGGGTTCGTCTAGAACTGGATGTAAATAAGGCATGTTGCCCAGTCAGCACCCACCCAACAGACCTTGCCAAATCATCTCCCCTTGAGACGTGCTTCGACTCCTCCCTTGCAATCAGGGCGGTAGGACTTGCTTAGCTCCGGAAGAAATACCCTCAGGGCGGGATCCCCCCCTTCATGAATTCTCTAGCTCTGACGAACCGTTTACAAGGGTATTTCTCACTTTTATTCTTCGTCATTTCCCCTAAGTTATCACTCTTTTGATGATTGTACGATTAATCCATCATCCATAATTTCTGCGCAATTCTTTATTATCTTTGTAATTTTTCATAATTATTTTTACACATTTCACAATTTTCTGAAAGACTACACACTTTACACACTCATGAATTTATTCAAGTTATCCATTTATTGAGTTCCTCAACCTTGGCAACGAACTCATTTCTTATAAGCTTCTTAAATCAAGAAAGATAAATAAATAAATTAACAACTTATATCTAAAAATAAACTTATAAAAAAGATAATGTTTAAATCAAACAATAAAACTAAAATAAGAACAAATTACTTTTTTTTTTCAGGTTTTTTTTTGTATAAATGTGTGCTTTTCAAATGTTTGAGTTTTGTACCGAAATGTGGAGAAGATTCATTTTAATGAGTTTTTTGCAGTTTATAAATTTGAGTTTAGAACATCCGTTTTAAGAAAAATGACTCAATATCTTCCTACCTAAAATTAGACGCCGACATATAATCTGTGTATATGTCTGTGTGTTTCTCCGTTGGCGGCCACAATTATTGCTAAAACGGCACAAACCGTGCATACATTTGAGGTTTTTACAATACTATAGAAAGAAAAACAAAAGGAAAATATTCGATATAAGAAAAGCTACAATTCTGTTTAATAGCATTGTTTCCGTATCTTCCATACTCTTGGAATTATATAAATCAGATAATTCTTTTAGAACTTTTATGTATAAATTATCAATTTTCGATGTGTTTTCATTTAGAAAATACCCATTCTTGATCGTTATATCGTTATATTTTTATTCTGATGGAAGTGGTTTTAATTTAACCGGTCATATTTTATTTAAAAATGTTAGCGACCCATCTGTTTTTAGTGATAACTTCTTCTTTTAGGCTTCTTATGTGATTACATTCCGCAACTAGTAATTCTGTTAGTGATATGAGGACAAAAATGCTCATTGTTTCAGTGAATCTAAAAGAAATGAACACATTCTGCGAGCAAGTCGGGAATTCTGAAAAATTCAAGGCTAATTCATGATACTAATCGAGAAAAATGTCGGTTCTTATTAACGTTGAACCAGAGAATACACTGGCCATTTCTGGTCTACTTCCATGAAAATCAGCAGACCATAACTTGTCAAATCACAGGGAACAATACCTGTACGTTAATTGATTCGTGTATCCTGTTTCAAGCAGCGCCCTCTGGATCTGTACTAGAGATAGTACAGGTAACAGGTAACCTTCCTACTGATGTTAAGGACGATTTACGGCTAATCAATTGTGAATGAGATAGGTAGCCGTTGAGGTGATAAGAAGTGAACTAAAGGTGGTAAAAGTGCAGTTTCACGCCCTCCCAACCGATTTCTTTCAAATTTTGTACAATAACGTATTTTGATGCACTAAACACGAATACGATAAAAAAAAAAAAAAAAAAAAAACACCGTCGGATTTAACTAGGAAAGAAGTTATTAAGCACTAAAGTTCACTGTTATGCAGTTTATGAGAGCTAATGTAAACAACTAAATTTGTGACGACTTTAAGGCATAAATGACGACTTTAAGGCATAAATGACGACTTTAAGGCATACATGCTATGCGTGTCCGCTCGCTACGCTCGCTCAAGAAGATAACAAAACCCCAGTCAATCCAACTCGCTAAAATTAATAGCTCTCATAACCTGCATAACAGTGAACTTAAGTGCTTAATAACTTCTTTCCTAGTTAAATCCGACGTTGTTTTTTTTTATCGTATTCGTGTGTAGTGCATCAAAATACGTTATTGTGTAAAATTTGAAAGAAATCGGTTTGGAGGGCGTGAAACTGCATTTTTACCCTAAAGGTTGGGATTCGGCTAAGAGAAAACGTCAGATTTTCATGAAAATCGATTTTGGGAACGTTTCGTGGTTGTTTTGTAGCCTTCTCCAGCAAAAAATGTCTAGGGTATGGAGAAGACGATAATTTTTAGATGACAATGGATAAGTTTTAGATGGTCTAACAACCTCAGGCCCACCAAAAAGTTACCTTCGCCTTCCTCTTTAGCTTACGCATTTGGTGCTGAACAAGGCTGCTTAAATAGCATGCCGTGAACGTTTCACAATATAGAATTTCCTAAATATCTGACGTTTTCTCTTAGCCGAATCCCACCCATTCCCTTCTTATCAATTAAATTATTGTTATCCCATTAAAATACAATATCAATTGACTATAATCTTCACAGAGATTTAATATTTCCTGAATCTGAAAATAAAGTTTACTAAGAAGAAACATAAAAGGGAATTAATTTGAATGGGACTTTGAGGATTTGGTGGAATTAATTAACATTTAACTACCCACTCGTAAATGATTGAACATGGTTTGTAGAAAGAAGCAAAATTATTTTACAAATTTAAACCGTGTCCTCTTCGGCAATCAATGGTAAATGAAGTGATTTAAATGGAATAAAGATTAGCTTAATCGCGTCCGAAAAATATTTTATAATCCAAGTATATATATTTTTTTTTTTTTTACACTTTCATGGTGTATTTTTCGGGAAATAAGGTTATACTACTACATTTTTGTATATGTAAGTCAACTCCTTTGCTAAGGAGAAATCCTGTATAGCAAATAAGATAATAATAAAATACTACTACATTGGGACTCTTACCCCAAAACATATTGGTCAAAAAATAAAAATATAAGAAACAACTTAGTATTTATCAAAGGAGTAATTATTTCTTTCTAACTAAAATATTACTTATAAACAAATAATTATAATGGTAAAATTATTTGTACAATGAATGAAATCTATCGGTTCTAGAAAATAAATATGTCTGAAAATTAATAATTAATAAATAATAATGAAACGATAGCCAAAGCAAATTACAAGTTTTTTTTTTTTTTTAAGAAATTTATATGAAGTGTGTTTTTCAGTTTTCTGAAAAGTGACTTATTTTGGGAGGAATATTTCTCTCAAGCAGAATTTATTTTATAGATTTTATTTTTCTGTGTTAATTTGTAATTTTATTTATTTCATATACTTCAAAATAGAAGTTCAATTTCTTAGATGCATAAGTAAAAAACCAACATAGTATAAATAAAATTAATATGCAAAAATTATGTTCTTTAGAAGGTATTATTAAAAAATAAAAGTATTATTATATTTTTAAATATAATAATTTATTTATGTATTTATTTATTAATTTTTAAGCACCTTTGGCAACAAACATTTTGGGGAAAATAATAAAAAATCCACAATTTTCTTGAGGTAATATGATGTAGTAGCGTTAATGTAGGTATTACAAGTTTTTAGTTATAGGATTTATAAGTGAAATGTGTTTGAATGTAGGTGATATGTTTGGGTTCAAGTAGATAGTAATAATAAGTAAAAAATTTGGTACTGAGTTCATGTCGTAAGTCCGGTAGTTCTATCTTATCCAAATGTTATTAGGTTAGTATGGTATTCTGTCGATACGTTTTTTTTACTAAACAAATCTACAAAAATTGAGACTTTTAGTATAATTTTTACTTGATGGTATACATATCAGTTTTATATAGTCATTCGAAACTGTGCGATAAGGATTAATTTGTAAATTTTGAAAAGTAAATATATGTTGTCATATTGTTTAATTTGTTTTAGGTATTGAAGTGTTTTTGGGAAGGTCCAGAGCGCCCTAGTGTCATGAACCAATTAAATACATGGATTATTAAATATAATAATACTTTTTTTTTTTTTTATTAAATATTTACGAATAAAACAAATATTAGCTTTCTGTACTGAGAAAAAATACATGGAAACTTGTCGAAAATCCTTTTGAATGCGACAGAAACAACTAGTTTCTTAAAAAGCGAATTGAGCTCACCAGGAGCGCGTTTTCCTGCCTCACGCATAAATATTTATTCTGCCCAAAAATTAGGTTCTCAATATCGAATAATAGGGGGCGAGGTTAGCTCAGTCGTAGAGCAGTAAACTAATAAGCTGGAGGCCTGAGTTCAAAACCCGAGCAAGCACTAAAGATTTTTTCTTCTAGTGTCTTCGTTCATGGGTTGAATTCGGCCTCCCTGACCGTCCCTAGGCCAACCCAGCCTTTAATTAATTTAATAATAGGTACCTTGGGTGCTAATGACTCTAGGCAGTCGAAGCAGCCAAGGGGAAAATCAGGTGGTCGGAGCATAGTACTGACCACACTATCTCCCTAGAGTGCCGTATGGTCATGAATCAGATACCTCTATAGTATCTGCCCCTCAGGGCCCACGTGGCCTGTTACGGGACTGATTTTTTTTTTTTTTTTTTTTTTTTTTTTTTTTTTTTTTTTTTTTTTTTTTTTTATCGAATAATAACGTTCGAAACAGATTTGTTTGTTTTGTTTGGTGCATCTCGGACCCGAAACGAAATTTTGGTTACATAAAAGGTTGTTTACTGGGCCAACTGGTTGTAAAAAAGACAACAAATCTTTTATTATTTATTGTTGTAATTGTTTTGCGATAACAAACGATTGTGATAAGTTAGAAAACTTACCAAGCTTCTTTGCTAAACAATTTTTATGTAACATATCTTAACATTTTAGCCATTTATTTTTAATTTTGTCTCAGTGCAACTTACATTTGCCATTTGTATTCAATTATTATTACTAGTTATTTATTAATATATTTATATATATATATATATATATATACATATACACACGTATAAATAAATAATGATATAAGTTGAACGCTATTGACGATACTGAACGTAAGACATCTCACGTTCAAAAGGCGAACAGATGACTAACATATGGCGGCCAGCTCACACGTTCTTATGTGGTTTGTCTGGTAGTCCAAACCGCTCGAGGTCGAACCACTATAATGATTTCATTATTATTATTATTTTTTATTTTACTTTTTTTTTTTGTTATCATTCAAGGTTTGTATTTCTTTAGAATTATATTATACCGAAGAACATATTTCTAATGGAAGAACAACAGCTTGTTATCGTTCCCTCAATATTGTTCAAGTAACGTACAAATAATACGCGTTTTGTTGAGGCATTTTAATAAGAGATTATATACTACAGATTTGTTGATAATGAAATCAATTAGAAAGAATAATAAAATTAAAATATCTCACGATTTCATGACGTGACATGGCAGGCCATCTTGGTAATTATGTAACTATTTATTGACAATGAAACACATCATGGCCGAATTTTAATAGAGAAACGGGAGGTAATAAACAGGGTGAATCAGGCCTAAGTACCCAAACTCTAGGAGGTAATTTGACACATAAATTCCAACAAAAAAGTTCATTAGAAGTATAGTCAGATTTCAAACAGAAGAGGAGTTTTGTCCAATTTTCTGGGGTTTTTTTTAACGTTGATATAGTTTTTATTGAAGAAGAAAGGATTGCTCAAAAAATTTTAAAGATAATTGAATTCTAATTATGCCGTCATAAAATAGACAAAAGTTCCTTTAGGAAAAAAATTATTTAAGTCACTAAACCTCGCGAAAAAACTGAAAGAGTTCGCAAAAAAAACATCTGATTCGTCGAGAAAAACAGAAGTTTTTAGAAGTCGTTGGACAGAAGTCCAACTCGACTGGACGTCGAGAAAGTATCTTCTATCAATAGGTTTAGTGACTTAATTAGAATTTAATGGCATAATACGAATATAATTATCGTTAACAGATTTTGTGCTATCCTTTGTTATTCAATAAAAAATATATCAACGTTAATAAAATAGAAAACTGGACATAACTCCTTTTCCGTTCGAAATCGGACTATACTTCAGAAGACCTTATTTTTTTTTTTTTTTTTTTTTTTTTTTTTTTTTTTTTTTTTTTTTTTTTTTTTTTTTTTAATACGGCGCATCTACATCATTAGCTACTAGGTCATTAGCGCCGACATCCAGGGTGCAGCGAGGGATTTTACCAGCGAGCCGTGGGATGATAAAATTCCTGCCGGAGGTTGGGAATCGAACCCACCATCTCCCGCTTATGAATCCAAGGCGCTAGCCACTAGACCACGGGAGACCCCTCAGAAGACCTTATTATGTAAAGAATCACCTCCTAGAGTTTGGCTACTTAGATCTGAATCGCCTTGTATAGATAAGACAGCTAATATTACATATATACGCATAAATTTATATATATATATATATATATATATATATATATATATACATACATATATATACATATATACGTACATTAACCCGCCAGTACACATGCGGGCACTTAGACGTGCGATCATGGACACACATGGTTTGGAACGAATGATGAAGCTCTTCGTTTGAAGCTATTGAAACTCATTCGGCCCAACGAAATCGACTGGAATGTCTCTGAAGTATTCATTTGCAACTTCTCAGAAAAAGAGTTCCGATCAATATTCGCTCCCCTTTTAATGTTTTCACGATTATTTCTTCATAATCAATTTATTAGCAAATTCTGTGTAGAAAATAATTTATAACGGGTACTCTTATACTGCCAATGAATTGGCTATTTACGAGTAACAGACTTAAACGATCTTTTTATAGAGTTTTTAACAGCGGCAAAACTACTAGTAACAACACAAAATGGCTGAACTACTCGGCGAATGGAGGCTACATTTTCAACTCAACTACCTGCTCAAGAATAATTTCCCGTCAAATTTAAACGTTTTTTTTTTTTTAAATATATTATTCAATATAGAACAGCTTAAATTTACTGTTTTCTAATATTTTTTTTGCATTTTATCATTTCGCTATCAACTTACAAGTAAATAACATGTTTCTTAGGGTTACAGATAAGTAAAACAGATAAAAAAAAACATGTATACGTATCTGTTTTCCTATCAGTCATCATCAATTACAAATATAAGTTATTTTGGGGATTCTATTTTCGGAATCATACACAGGAACGGTGACACGACAAAAAAAATCCTTCAGTGTGTGCCCGAATGTTCTGGTGTTTTTATTTTTTTTTTATTATGATTAATATAAATAACATTTTCTATAATTAAGAAATGATTTTATCCATTTGACACAATGCGTTAAAGGGTGCATTATATTATGAGCAAAAACGGCCTATTAGTAGTGTAGGATTTCCTAAAACCTTTTACTTTATATTAAAATGTTTTTATCCTAGTAGCCGTGATTTTGGATTAGAATAACAACAGTAAAACATGCTTTATAAAATCAGTACCACAATAGAATGATGTATTGTGTAAATTACCAACGTCGTTCCATTTGGAATGAATGTTTTTATGTACCCCACATCGGAGTATAATATAAATGCTGTTTGGAGGACATTATTTCTCGTTCGAAATAATGTAGCTATTTACTTCATACTAGTGAAAACGTTATTCTAAAAAAAAAAAAAAAAAAAAAAGTCCGTCACGCAGGAGCTGCATAACTAAGCACTTTCCTCAGAATTTGGGTAGTGTAGACTGCTTTTCAGAACAATTTGCTTAAAATATCCTACATAAATAAAATAAAAACATGAATAGTTCTCTTTTAATTTTGTAATGAGTAACTGATAAATTATTAATTTGCTTCCAGAGTTATGTTTACACATGGTACCTACTACACTACGTAATAAATACAAAAAACCTCATATTATCGTATTTTGATCTATCGCAGGAACAGGATACAGTCCCTCTAGTGGTAGAAAGCGCTCCTTGCGGCGCCTTTGTGAACCTACGGCTGGCGGGCTTTTCTGTTGAAATATATTACAAAGTAAACCCCCCTTTCCTATTGACCGATTAAGCTCATTTTTACAACATTTCTTTCTCATGAGTTACCCACGACGTATACCGCGTTTCGTTACAATAAAGCAGAAATTACGACCCCCCTCCTAATGAACCGATTTAGTTTATTTTTACAACACATATTTACCTGTAGATTACCACTATGAATACCGAGTTTCGTCGAAATATACCAAAAATCACGGCTGGTAGTGGCGAATTGGTATTGTGGGTCCGGAGTAAACCCCCCCTCCTTATCAACCGATTTAGTTCATTTTTATATCTCACTTTTCTCTCTATATTACCACTACGAATACCAAGTTTCGTTGAAATATAACAAATATTACGGCTGAAATGGTCAAATTAGTGTTTTGAGTTCGGGGTAAACCCCCCCTTCCGGTGGACCGATTTTGGTGGTTAACGAACTCGTTCAATTGTTTGCCAATTGAATGCTATATACCAAGTTTCGTGACGAAAAAACTAAAACTCTGGCCGCTATCGTGTTAACAGACATATATATATATATATATATATATATATATATATATATATATATATATATATATATATTTATCTATATATAAATATATATATATATATATATAGATATAGATATATATAAATTTTAACGGGGCTCATTTTCGGTGTCTACTAGGTAGGATCGATAAAGATTTGAAGAAATTTTTCAAAAATTCCGTCATGAGTCCAACCTCAATAGCTACTTTCCTTCGGAGGAAAGTGCTAAAAAAAAAAAAAAAAAACCTTTTACCTCCTTCTTGTGATATATTTTTAGGAGGGAATTTTTTTAAAGCGTCCTTAGGCTTCGAGGTAGAATAATACAAATAAAAAATCCTTAAATTCTTCCTAAGTATATGTTCAATTTGAGGTGTTCATCCTTGCCCCTATGGACGAGAACTACCGTTCAAATCCCATTGATCATCACTTGATCAACAGGTTAGATGTTCCCTTGTGTGCGCTTAAGAACTTCTTGAGCTCCCGTGTCGAAGTTCCGATGAAGGGCATCAAACAATTTCAAAACAAAATTATTTTGTTATACAATCGTTATAAACTTAAAACTCGCATATATCCTAAATAATAAATTATTTCAGAAATGTCCTATCATCATACTATTTGATAAAATTTGACCTTCAGTCAATTTTTATATTTGCTCAAGGTGAAAGTAAATTGGATCAAGCTGACCCCTACATATATGGGGATACTTCCTTTGAATATCGTCCCCATAACGAGCCCCCAACCCTTTCTCGCATGAATAATTCCGTTTTTATTGCCCTGTTAGGTTTTATTGTCTATAATATCCATCTCGCAGACGCTCCAATGAGGTTCTTCTAGGAGGCTTAACGGTCAGGTGTGTCATCATATCTGCCTTATCAAATTTCGAATTATTAATAACGTTTTCCAGACCACGTTGATGTGAAATACCGGAAAACGGGAAGATAATTTTTTTTATATACAACCCAAAAAAGTCATGTGACACTATATTCCTGGACCGTTGATCTAAAATCTATGTATAATCTCTTAAAATATAAACTTCCAAAAAATATTCGCCCTTTATTTGTCGGGTTGACATTGAAACTGGTGTTAGACATTTTGAGCTGAAATTGCAGAACAAAAGGTTTTGCTTTTTTGTTGTCATGAGAATACACTGACCAATACTTAATAAATACTTATATAATGGGTAAAATATTAAGTATATTAAATACTAAAATGACTTACGAAGGTCTTAAATGACTTGTCACTTTAAATGATAAATGAAACTAACTTAATATAATTTATTTTCTTTTAAGTGAAATGAACCTACATAGGACAATTAGTATTGTAACAATAATGTAATATCAATAAATTAGGTATGATTAGCTAAATATGTTCAGTAATTATATAAAAATATAATGATGAATGAAACCTTATATTCATTAGATTGAGTTGCCATCGGTCGGGTTTGATAAAGCTGCTTTTCCGTGTAGCCTGTATATATATATATATATATATATATATATATATATATATATATATATATATATATCTTCTAAATGTTCATCCTTACCATCCATATCCATTTCTAGCCATCCCAAACAAGCCCTAAACTTTTCAAATCATGCTCTGTCATTGGGTGGTATTCCATTTAATTTTTCCTGCCTTATCTAGTTTGACTTTTATAAAAATCTGATATCTTTCCAGGGGAAACATTCTGTGGCCAAGAATATGGCGACCAGATTATTTCTTATTGGATCTCATCTGCGTCGATATCATCCCAAAAATACTTCCACGTACTAAAGTTTCCACCAGCGAAGGGCAATTGTTTTTTACTTTTAAGAATTTTTTTTAAAAATATATCGACTGCCTTAAGATTCGTACGCAAATGCGTAACATTCAGAGATATATTTCTGAACACGGAACAGCGCTGTTCAAATTTATTTATCTGCCTTATGTTCTGAGTAACGTACTATGATGAACCTATGGGCGGGGTTAATGGATCGATAAAGCTTTTAGAGTAATTATCAACCGACTAAATACATATTTGTCAATGTCACTGTCAATATGCGTACGCTAACCACATTGAGGTGATTAGATTCCAACTTCCTGTATTCGTATTGAATTTGTGTTTGTATTTATGAAAGAGAAAGGCTGAAAATCTCTCTGTAAATCAATTTAAGAACAACGCTGTTAACAGTTAGTTACACACAGATGGTTATGTTTATTTGTATAATTTGATCTCGCATGTGTTGGTTCTAGAGCTCCATTGCCCGATAAAAGAAATGGGAGCAGGACTGGCAAGTAAAATATAACTGATGTGAGAGGAGTACTGGCAAGTAATATAGAACTGAGAGGTTCAATGTCCGATAACAATGATTTGAGAGATCCACTGACTGGTAACACAGAACTGAGAGATCCACTGACTGGTAACACAGAACTGAGAGCACCACTGCCTGGTAACGCAGAATCGAGAGCTCCATTTTCCGATAAAACATAACTGAGAGAAGCACTTGCGAGTAAAATAGAACTGAGAGCTTCAATGTCCGATAACAATGATCTGAGAGCTTCACTGACAGCTAACATAGAACGTAAAGGGCTATTGCCTGATAACGCAGAACTGAGAGTTCCATTGCTCGAGAACACAGAACTGAGAACGCCATGGCCTCTGCCCGATAACGCGGAACTGAGAGCTCCATAACATCTGAGTTCCCGACTGCCGTATTGGCTTTAGCAAAATCATAGGTTGGACTCCCAGGTCAATTTTATTGCATTATTTTTTTTTTGTTCGTACTTTGGAGTAATTTTTTAAATCTGTCTAACTAAGGAGCGCTGGCCTTTCTTTGATAAGAGCTATCTACTCGCAGGCTGTGGTGCTGGCCTTGTTTTATGAATTGCTGTGGTGCTGGCCTCTGTTGACTGTTTCACGAATTACTAAAACGATATAAACAAATTCACACTTTTTGACCGATTTTGACGTAACTGGGTATACAGGTAGATCTTGATACGGGGAGAGTCATAGGCAGAAAGTAGGTGTAGCATGGCACGCGGGGTCACAGCTAGTATACAAATAAATCTGAATTTTCCTGAGCACTAGAAAAATTCACTAATTTCATAGAAGATAATGCGACTGAATCAGAAAGGTCTGAAAGTCGTTCTTAGAATACCCCAATGTTTTTTTATTTCTAAGTTAAAAAGGATCTTAGAATCTTTCAGAATGCCTGATACAATGCTAGCATAGCTTTCTGCCTCCTTTTTGAGCTCTAACGTCCTGAAAGATAAAAGCTACATACGGCCTGGAGAAAAGAAGGCTTGTTTCATATTTATGGAACCTCCAGGCTCGAGTATTAGAAGCCTTATGCTTATTAATAGTGAAGGATGCTTGCTTGAACCTCTGCAAGCAGCTCTCTACCCTTCTCCTGCTATTCTTGCAATATTAAACGTGCAATGGAGGAATAAAGTGGCTAAACAGTACCTTGAATGTAGGATCCCTTAACCTGGGGAAAATTCCTTTTTTCATTGCTGCATGTTAAGGCCCGGGATGTTTCATGTAACATTTTAATAAGTGATATTAATCAAATACTGAAATTTTTCACTCAAATTTATGAAAAAGAGTATTTTGTCCGCTATACTAAATACTTTACTCATCTAGATGGGTAGTTTGCGCCGCATATCTAATGACCATGCCTAAAATAACCTATATTAATAAAATAAAATAAAAAGAGACAAACGTGTGTGCCAACACGAAAAATCAATGACGATTAAAAAGTGATTTGTTTGATCGCACGATTGATAAATTAATTGATTGCAAAACCATAGTTGAAACTAATTCAAACCTGTGTGTTATGTAATTTATGTAAATCATCGTAAGATCATGATAAGATGCATATGAAATGCGTAGGACATTTCAGAAACGCCTGAAGTATAGATGTTTTTGAACGATATCCCATGCGATAATTAATTGATTGCAAAACCATAGTTAAAACTAATTCAAACCTGCGTATTATGTAATTTATGTAAATCATCGTAAGATCATGATAAGATGCATATAAAATGCGTAGGACATTTCAGAAACGCCTGAAGTATAGATGTTTTTGAACGATATCCCATGCGATAATTAATTGACTGATAAAAATTAATGTTTTTTTTTTGTTTTTCAGGTGAGAAAACTTTGCCAATATGATTTCAGAAAGAACAGTGAGTAATTTTTTATTTCTGTTGATTTTCTAGATAGTTATTATTCTTAAAGTTAGTTATTGGCTTTTTCGGTTTTCATAAATTAGGAATTTGTTTTATTCTTAAAAAAATAAGTAATTGAGTTATTATTTCAGGATTTCATCACGTTAGAGTGTTATTACATACCTAAATAAGAAAAAATTCGGTCTTATAGGTGTTCAAGTTTAATACATGCCCAAATATTTATGTAACTCCTAAAGTTGTAATATTAGTAACCTTTGGAATGAATCTTGCTAAACGAAACACAGAACCATTAATAAAGCTTCCTTATTTCAATAAGCAAAATAGGTTATAAGCATAAGTCATTTTTGTTATATTCTATTAAAAAACACCCTAAAAAACAATCAAAACTACTGATAGAGAGGTGTAGTATTCTTATAGAACAGTTGACTTAATTATTGACATTGGTTCTAGAATAAACCCCAACTTCTAATGAATCTGATAATAATTCTGTTTTCTTTTTTTCTTTTAATGTTTCATGATCCTCACTTTTATCATATTAACTGAACTTGAAAGTACTAAGAACGGCCGGTAAGTGAAATTAACCTATTGGTTCTTGAGAAAACCGCCGGTTAAAGAAGTTTTTCAGAAATGTTTCATAAATTCGTTCATTTGTGCAACCTCACATTTTCTTACAGACTGTTTCAAAAGAGAACTATTTTTATATTTTTGAAGTGGGTGGCTTTTAGTGGAATACTCTCCTTTTATTAATTCATTTTATTAATATATTATTATTTTGTCATCTCTTTAAAAAGACGAGTCTTCTTATTTTCCCTTGGCGGAATATAACAATCGTAAGCTAAATTAGTTTCATGTCTAATCCGTTTGGAAGATTGTTTAAGGTCCGTTGTGCTTAAATAGGATTTTCACATTTCCTCGTTCCCTCTTTTCTTTTGAGCTACAACGACAAGTACATGTGACTTTCCTACACTTCACGTGAACAGTTCTTTTGAAAATTTAAACATATTCCTTTAAACCACCACCATCCATTGTATTTCTGTAGAATGAAAGTATTAAATAATTTAATAATATATTTATTAGATTATTTTTCTGAATATAATGAATTATTCATCATACCATCCGCTTGTACTCGAATTAACTATTTAGTCCGTTAACACTTTTTGAAAGCGAATATAATCTTTATTAGAACTTAACAAAGGAATGCAAGCAATTGAGGTCGCAATCATAAAAGGAAATTTAAAAAAATGTCTTTTAATATTTATGGCCTACTTTATTTATGGCAGTTGGCCGCGACGTTTTACGTTTAATTCTATAAATATTCTCCGTAAATATGTTTGTTGTTCGAGGAACATCGCTCATTTAGAACTCGACTTCCGACAAATGCTGCGCTCTGTCCGCATGCCCGGCACTGCTGACGGTAATACGAAAAGTGCACCCCAAAAAATGTTAAAGTTGCCTGTAACAAATAGTTTGGACAAGGCATTTTGTTTTTAAGAGTTTTACGCTTAAAACGGAGCTAAGAGTTTTAGCTCCCTTTCTTACTCATGGAGGAGTAAGAAAGGGAGCTAAAGAATTTAATCTTTTAATGTACCTGGCAGCAAATACCGCTTTAATTTAACATTATGATGCTCCAGCGAAACATTTTTAACAGTTTAGAAATAAACATCTCAACATCATTTCTCAATACTATTTCATCAATTTCAAAATTTACTAACTCAATAACTGACTTCATGTTCCTGCGTTTAGCATTTACCCCTCTATAAAATGTATACATTCATTTCAATGTATCCTGTCATGTATAAAAAACGGCAGTTAGATCACAAATGTGTATTGTATTTTAAAACCTATATTGCATGTGGTACAATATGGCCTGCTTTATCCTATAGAGATATTTAGGAGTTAGTGATGTGTGGTCTATTCTTGACCGATTCAACACGGTGCGTTGTGTGGTGTTTCTAATGTGGCACAATTTATTGCCAGTTAGTCGTGTCCAGTTTTCTTGTCAATAACAACCGATATTTAGTTTAATTTTATCAGTCAAGTCTTGGCGTGTAATTAATAATATTCAAACATCTCGAAAGGTTGGTGCACAAACAGAATAAACACCCTTCTCATTACCCTGTTGCCCGTTGCAGCCCGGAACCCATACCAGCCAGCCGAGTTTGTTGAGAGTTGCAAGAAGACATGCCCTAAATAAGACAGGCGACACCCTTTGAGTACGTGAGCTGGCTTTCATATGCCCCTCAATATAGCCCCGACGAATTTACATAACCCTCCGTCCCATCCTCGCCAGCCTGCAAATTTCCTACACATGCCCTTCGCTCTCACAAAAATAGCAAAAATCCTTTGTCTCATTTTCCCTTCCATATTTTCTGATTATTTTCTTACACAGGCAACTTAAAGATCTAAAGTTCAAAAATTGTTCCCCACAGTTTTGTAATGGAATTACGCTTATTATTACAAAATAAAAACTACGTGAATTAATTAAAAACAAACCGAATCCATACAACAGACTCTCAGAAAAGAACAAATTAAAAAAAAGGCCTTCTCGTAAGCTTCTTTATAAGGCGCACTCCTCTGAATTCCCAAAGAATGCACTGTCTGCGAACGCATTCAACATTACCATGCCTTTCTAATCTGTGCTGAGATAGAACTGAGTCTAGTTTGCGGATGCAATTTTTAAGTGCAGACTAGTGGCTTGCGTCAGTAAGATTCGTCCAGCCAATGTCATTGACTGTACTATGTGCAAAGAGTTATACAGGTAATTTGGCTTATGTTCATAAGACATCTTTCTCATTTGCTTTAAATATTATACAATGAGTTTTCTTGCAAAAAAAAAAAAAAAAAAAAAAAAAAAAAAAAATTATCACATTAGGCCCGCTATGGGTAGATTAAGGTGGTATTCCGTATTGGTGGGTTTCCTATTTTAAATTAGGCAACCACCAAAATAGTGGTCGCGTCATCTAGAACCTCTGTATGTTTTATGGAATAAGTAACTTATTGGTCGTAGAAGTTTAACAGAAAAAGAAAATATTGGATAGATTTATTCTAGTATATATATACTAGTATATATATTAACATTTTTAGTTGAATAGTCAATAGGATCGATTTATTGAAGTGTCCTAAAAATTCAATCTTAATAAATTCTGTCCTTCGGAAAATGCAATCCTATACTCCCACTCACTCTAGATTTGAGTTGGAAATATTTTCTGTTTTTTGATGTGTTGAGAAATAATCGACGTGGAAGCACGTCTTGTCGAAATGGGCTCCTACCGTTGTAAACATACACCAGAAGCTGGGCATGTGTGCGTATCAGTTACTAAATCTAACACGTAGTGATTGATGTGCCGCTATGTAATCTCTGGGCAGAAGTGATTTCTGTCGAATGTACTTTAACATTATCCAAATCGCCTAGGTCAGGTGAAGCATTCCATAAGAACCGTTATGGAATGCCTCAATGGATATAATATTCTCTCTCCGCTTAAATTCTGTTGCTTTTATATCTAAACTTACACAAATAAATGTGTGTAATAATGATTGGTTTCATATAAAGGGCTCGCCTATAAATAATGTTAACTATCCAGAAAACGTTGTTTTTTTTTTTTTTTTTTTTTTTTTTACTTAATCATTTTAGAAGGACAGAAACTTGGGTTTTATAATGTAGTGTTTTTTGAGCAGGGCTTGTATTGTGTTTCGGCAATAGTGACTGCCATTTTATCATTCGGGATTTCGAGTTTTAGCGAAATAAGTCTTAATTCTTATTCAAAAAGTGTATATAATATACATGGATCGTTAATCTGATCACTATATCTACTTGCTGTCTACGAAGATTTACCCAGTAAATACAGGAATTATCGTACGTAATATTTTAGCAGTATAATCTTAGAACATAAAATAATAGTTCCGTCAAATAGCTTACTCAATTTGCATGCATTATTAAAATCGTTACATATAGAAAGGGGACCAGCTTGGCTCATCCAGCCTTTAATGGTTAACTGCAAAGAAGGGAAACATCAGGCGGCCGGAGCATAGTACTGATTAGACCTTTTTCCTAGTGAGCCTATTGGTCGATAATCTGATATCTTTACTCCTTTGAGCCCTCTTGGCTTGATACGAGACAAAGTTTTTCTGATTTTTTTTGTTGTTGTACATTTACAAAACTTAAACTCCAGGCTGTTATTTTTATAAGTCCCTGAGCTCATAGCAGATAAGCTAAACCGTCTTTCAGGTCAATACTGGGCAAGTAAGCCTAAGGCCTCAATTCGACTTTGTCTATTACTGTCTGATGAGGCTTTAAATTAGGTATGCCTACTATATTATTCAGGATGCAATGCGCCAATGTTGTAAACAATTTTGAATTTTATCATATTTCAGAAACTTTTTTGGAGACAGTTAATTGCATGGTCTTTAAAAAAAAATCGACATTTCAGTTTTAATGCTGTAAGGAAAGGGAATAAATTTTTAAAAGAGAGATGGCAAAAAGTAAAGTAGAATAATGGATGACCCCTCACTTCTCATTATGAAGATTTCATTTTCCTTAGATAGAAAAAAAAAACAAAAAAAAAACGAGGGAAAAAGGTTGGAACGGGAAAATGGAAGAAAAGATTCATCGATATTCGACTCCCTTGCCAATTGGGAGGCCTCGAGGGAACTCCACTAAAGATGTCATGGACGACCAAGAAGCCGGAAGACCTCCAAACATTAGGAGTTATTCTTCAAGAAGTAAACTCAAAGATTATAAGGACTTTAAAGGAGGAGGGGATTTAATTACGACATAATTCAGATTCGTAGATGGCAAAAGGGGGTAAGAATTTGGCGCGTCGCCATACTTTGGGCGCCATTTACCCTCGAGAAACGGCGGGGAAGGCTAACAAGGGGTTAAATGAGACGAGAACGACTCTCCAAGCCCGACGATTAATCATCATAATTAATTATCCACACATAAAACGAGAAACAATGACTTGGAACCTTCTTAAAGCTAGGGCTGTTCACGGATAGACTAGGTCAGGGGAGAAAAACAGCTGGCATGAACCAAGCAGTCTGGGTTCAATTTTTAAGATGCTGCTACATTCTGAATTATTTTATTTCTTCTATATCGTCAAACCATGTTCTTTTATTTTATTTTATTTATTTTTGCAAACTCCGCATTGATGGCAATGAGCATTTTAATCTAGTTTTCGAATTCTTTCTACAAGGTACTCCGTTTCAGAAAATTAAACACATACAATGAGTAAACTGTGGGGAAAGCAATTAAATTAATTAAACTTTCTCTATAATAATAACTTATGTTTTGTATAATATTGACATTTAAATTATAGCCAGAAATATTTTTGTAATTAACATTAAATATAAAGAAATGTAATGGAATAAAGCCAAGCCAGTACGCCAGGGAAGCATAATTTGCATTTAATATTGTTGGCATATTATTATTATGCTTTTAGATATGAAGTAATCTGCTGGTATTTACGAAACGTCGGTAATTGCTGGCTCTTTTTTTCTGGGTTCTGACAACTATAATTGTATATTTATAGTGTCTAATTGATGATAAACTAAGAGTGGGATGAGGAAATCAGTGTCGTTTTTGTGATGATTCTTGACAGCAGAAAAGGTTTCTAGATGGCTGGAAATAATAAGTTTATGTCATCCCTTAATAATAATTATTCACAGTTACATCACTTGTTTCGTTGATATATCTAGGTGACGCACACTTTAACGAAGCAGTGAGGATTATAGACAAAAATCATTAACCACTAGTTATTTTCAAATAAACATTTTTATCAATTGAAAACATGGTAACAATAGTATAATAATGCATAATATACGGTTATAATAATATTAATTGTAATATTAATAGAAATAATGTAGCAGGTAATAATATTATTAATAACAATATTATAAAATATATTATAACTGTAACATATACTCTAGTAATAGTATAGTAGTAAATTATACTTATAGTAATATTGCCAGAGAATAATAATATTTTACCAATTTCTATGAACTTATTAAATAATTTCACGTTCCCACATTTTTTACATATAATACAGGACTAAACGGGCAGTCTTTTTAATATTGCTTAATATTTCTTTAAGACCATCCTGCAGATTAAATTGAATCATTTGCCCTAGGATTAATACCGTTTTCTTGGATACATCCACATTTTTTTTTTAAATTTGGAAGAAAAAACGATGAAGGATCTAAAAATAAAAATCTTTGGAATCGGCAAATTTCGGCAAACTAAATTGCCCTCAGTACATTTTACTTGAGGTAAACTTCAAGCTCTACAAAACTTGAGATGTGTTCAGATGAAGTTTTTTTGGTATGGCCTATCAAAGTTTTGTACTTAAGAATAATGTCAAAGATCAATGAAAAATAATTCAGAATAAATAATAAGGGAGTAATTACCCATAATCAATTATATCAGATAAAAAAGGAATAGTTTTGACGTAATTTCCATCGGATCACCCAATAAAAACACTGTCCTATCTTCAACGAGAGAGGCTCAAACTGATTGTTGGTATGAAACAGGTTTTAAAGATTTTTCCTTGTTTATAATACTGCTAATGTGTTTGTTGATAAAAATAAAACTAATATTTATTAGTTTTATACGATTTTAGTTCCTTGAATAGTTTCTAAACTTAACTAGAGGATTAAAAATTAAATATAAGAAAACAAAAATTTAGATTTTTGTCCATTGGACGTTACACTGTGTGACGTAGGCATTGCCGCAGACAGATACTTTTGCTCTGGACCAGTTTTTTTGTTGCCTTCAGGTTGTTGGGTCACCTGCAATGTTGCCAACTCTACTTAATCTCTCTCTCTCTCTCTCTCTCTCTCTCTCTATATATATATATATATATATATATATATATATATATATATATACATACATACACACACACACACACACCTAAATGCTCCATAACATCGAAAGTTAAGACCTGATTATAATTTTCTCAAAAATAGATGTAATTGACATCGCGTAGAGGGTACATTTATCGATACGGTCATATTTGTGATAAAGAGAAAGATGTGTCGTAAAAATAAACTAAACCCATCCTTTAGGAATGGAAGTCCAAATTCCGAAAATAAATTAATAATTTGTCCGTACTGGCCGTTATTTTTACTTCCTTGCAACGAAACTCTGTAGATATCTTGCCTAAGAAAATAAAGGACATATGTTGTTTATTTATTTAATTGTTAATTTGTGCCCACTAATGTGCGATTTGCTCTTTTCAAAGTTTGATAGAATTTATTTTATAAATTCAATGTGTAGGTATATATGATCTTTATGTGTAAATGATGATATCAAAATTATAATTGTGAAAACTTTAAAGTGATTAAATATAAAAGAAAAGAAATCATCATCATATCCGGCGCAACAACCCGTCACCGAGTCTGGGCCGCCTCTAAAAGCCTCCGCCAGAGGGCTCGGTCCTGTGCAGCAGCTTTCCAGTTTCGGGCTCCCAGCAAGTCTCGCGCATCTGAGTTGACAGCATCTTCCCATCTCATATTTGGTCTGCCATCTCTCCGTTTTCCGAGCATCTTATCGGTCAGTATCTTTTTGGTCAGATCGCTATCCTCCTTTCTCACCACATTGGAAGGCTTCGCTGGGCCTGCCCAGCGAAGCCTTCCAATTTTAACTGGCCCTCCAGGTTGGGGGAACACATACACTAACACTCAAACAGTACACTAATAACAGCACACTACACACACCCCCACACTACAGACTAAGGACACTCACAATACACACCCTAGGGTCTCCTCCCCTAGGTAGCCGCCCCGGATGGGGGAGTCCGTCAGGATGCTCAAAGGAGGCAGCCCCTTCACCTGACTCGGGGGCAGTAGGCTGATACCCTGCTCTCCTTAAACTTACACAATTACGATTCCTCTAAAAGAAAAGAAAAGACAATTAAAATTTGGAAATTTTAAAAACAGGAGCTGATAAAAATGTATTTATTTTTCCAAGTGTACGCATTATTTCACACATAATTCATGTTTCATACATAATTCATAAATGTTTTTTTATTTGTCTGTTTGCTCTAAAGGTTAATGTAGATATTTGTATGTCTAAGGTATGTGAGAATTTTGTTAATGTGCGGACTGTTGTATGTCAAAAGTTCAATCATGTAATTTGGTAGTGTACCGTCTCGTTCCTTGCATACCGTTAGTATGTTTTGAATTGTGAGGTCTGTGAAGCATGTTGTTCTGTCCTGTTTTGTCATTAAATGGCGGTGTGTCATCAATTAGTGTCCGATGCGGAGTCTGGTAACCACTACTTTTTCATATGTTAAAAAAATAGAGGTTTAATTTGGAACAAACTTGTGTGGAAAATTAAAAATTGAGACACTTTTCCGTTCCAAATATATACGATCAAAACTACATTACATTCAGTAAATTTAGGGATGTGCTCATTTCGTTAGCCACAGGGAATAACTTGGTAAGTACATAATCGCACCTTTTCAGGGCAGCTGTTAAACAGAAAATTATCTGAAAAAGTACGCTATTTTATGAGGTACCAAAAAACTCAGATCTTTATAAGTCGGAGACGATTAAGGCTGTGAGTTACTGAGTTTCTTACACTATCCCTGAGTTTTGGGAGATAATCGTAGTGAACTTTGCACATTTTTCCATTTAACAACTATTTCCATGTGACCATCGATTTATGTTTATCTTGTTTAACTACATCCCATCGACGATCGGGCATGAATCGCTTAGAAAAATCTTTGGTCTAAAGTTCATAAATTCTTCAATGTAAGATATCCTTCTGTAAATCTGAATGGACTAAGTGGGCCCACTAGTATTCCCAAATACAGGACAAACTGCCGTGTTCCCCCACTGAAAAGGGTAACGCCCTAAGTGGGCGAGAAGTAGGGGCGTCACCCACTCGTACGTCTCCTTTCCAGGATTATTATTTATTTCTGTTTTCGAATTCTGGTTTTGTTATTAGGTTGTTAGCAGTAAGAAGGCTTATCATGATATTTCTCATTTTTTTCTGTTGCGTCTCCTAAATGGCTAAATGCATTTCTCAGACATATACATTTTCCGAATTTGGAGACAGTATGGAGCTTAAAGAGAGCATAGAGCGTAGTGAAGAAGTCATTATTATTACAAATTATTTTAAAATTGACGGATCGTACATTTAAAAACTTCATCTTCACATAATAAACATTATTTATTACATCATAATTATTATTCAGCAGACGCAGACCCTTTTAATTAATTTTCGTGGTAGGCGGGGCTCAAATAAAAAAACTTCGCTACATCGTTACACCAACTTTATTTCTTCCCTACTTGATTCACACCTTTCTTGTGTCTCTTGAAAGGAACAAGCTCGTGGCATGAAAGAATCCAATATGGTGGAATATAGTCAGCTGATCTATAATCGATATGTCATATGTTTAAAATTAATTTCCAGAAGAAATATAGTCTTAAAAATTAAAAATATGTTTCAATTAGAGGAGGAAGAAATTGATTTTCAAAATTGTCGAAGCACCGAGAAAATGCTACCGTTATAATTACTAAAATTGTGAGAGTTTGGTGAATGTTGTTGGGTTTGTAGGTGGACGCTTGTGTTTATTGTGCTTTGTTTATGTACGGGCTTAGCTTCGACGCGGAAAAGGTTACCGACAGACATTGTTGACGAAACGCCCTCCATGGGGCTTCCGGAATTTAATATAAACAATGGCATTTTTTTCTTTTTAGCCACCCTTTTAGAAGTTTTATTTTGTTAAACATTTTTCATTTTCTCAGTGTGACTACGGTAGGTCGTTAAAAAGTTTAGAAACGCCTTGAAACTGGAATGGATGGTGGGAATGAAACATAAATAATTAAGAAACAATTTTTTTTTTATAACAGCTTATCAACAATTGGGCTATTAACGCCTTGCTATCTACAGGTTGCCATCCTTTTGTTATGCCGAAAGCTCGTGGTCGGTATTCGGGTACTGGCCACGCCCCAAGTTGCTTAACTTCAGTGATCAACGTAACTATGGCCACATTCAACGTGGCTATGGCCGTTGGCATTAACAAATTATTCATTGGTAAAATACATTATTAAATAAGTTTAAAACGAGCCGAAAGAATAACAATTAAATTTAAATAATGCAATATATTAAAGATACTTAAAATAAGGGTGTGATTTTGTGTGAATTTGGAGGGATTGTGCGGGTACAAGAGCTAGTGAGGGATGAGAGAGGAAGATAAAATATTGAAATTATATGTATAGAAAAAATTATATGTATTCACAGAGTAACATATATCGAAAACATCTCAGTTTCAAGAGTCATAAAATAATATTGCCCGACCTGTCAAATAAAATCGACAATGTATCGTCCATGCAATCCGCCTATAATATAACAGAATTAAATAACACTCAAATGAGTGTGTGAATAATACAGTGGTTGCTACTTGGTGATTAAAATTCCCTGAAATATATTCTTTATTGAAATGTCACAATGATATCCTTCAATTTAGGTTATTAATTAGCATTTCTTTATTTTCCTTCATTTGATTCAATAGATTCATTTCAAAAAGATCTCTTCAATGGGGATGATTATTCAACCGTTCGTAATTTCCTCAAAATATTTTACCGACGCGAATTGTGTTATAATTAAGGGCATAATGCAGCTATTCCGTTTTAATTGGTGCGGTAATAATTTTGCCGGCTTTTGCGTAGAAATACTATTTAATGCTATACATGCATTATCACTCACACGAGCACACATGTTATGTGGCCTACATTTTAGAAAATACTAGCCGTTACCCGGCGTGCCATGCTACACCTACTTTCTGCATATAGAAAAGCCTAAATAAATTATAAACCAAATAAATATTATTAAAATCTAATAACACGAATCTGTAACTGTTATGAACCCGTGGCCTCCCAACTGTGACTTTGACCTAACCTATAACACCCCCCGTATCAAGACATACATGTACACCAAGTTTCGTAAAAATTGGTCTAACGGTGTGGATTTGTATAAGGGACAAACATACAGACAGACAGCTGGTAGATTTTTTTGACCTAGCCTACGGCACTCCCCAGATTAAGATCTACTTGTGTACAGAGTTTAGTCAAAATCGGACGAACGGTGTGGATTTGTTTAAGGGACAAACATACAGACAGACAGCTGGTAGACGTTTTTGACTTAGCCTACGACACTCCTCAGATTAAGATCTACATGTGTACCGAGTTTAGTCAAAATCGGACGAACGGTGTGGATTTGTATAAGGGACAAACATACAAACAGACAGCTGGTAGATTTTTTTCACCTAGCCTAGGAGATTTCTCGTATCAAGACCTACCATTATTCCATGTTTGGTCAAAATTGGTCAAACGGTGTAGATTTGTATAAGGAACAAACAAACAGAAAAACAGACAGACACGTGATTTTTATATATATAGATAATCAAACTGAAGATTTGCTAAAACCTCCAGTGGCATATTACTACCTTTGAAAAATATAGTTGTTTAATATAAAAAAAAAAAACTCTTAAAATTAAAAAATATTAAAAAATTAACTAATTTTGTTTGGACAGAACTAAAAGGAATAATGTGAAATTATAATTAATTGTATTATTTAATACGTTTCACACTACTAAGAAGATAAAAAGAATTGTCACAAATTGTAAATAAAAACGTTTTAAACAGCAAATATAACATTCACAACTTACATTTTTTTTTTTTTTTTTTAAAAAAAAAAAAGAACTACGTAACAGTTATAAATGCTAAATTTTTTTTTTTTTTAACAAATTAACATTTGGCATTGAAAATTCATAACTTATTGTTTGGTTCAAACAAAACGCCCTAATAAAAATAATATTATTCCATGTAATTATTTTTATTTACGAACATAAACATTTTTAAATGTTGTTATATATGAATACGAACAGTAATGATATAAGATATCGTCGATAAAATTAAAAGTATCGAATGTAAAAATCACCACTTTCCAGAGTGAAAAAAAAACTTTCTTTCATTACTTTGCTTGTGGACAGTCAAATAGTCAGCAGATTCAACCTGTTGACAGTGGTTACTTTCCCTTTTCACTGAGTGAACTTAGATTCGAGAGTTTGTCGTACATCAGACTAACAGCAATCAGTTGAATTGAAAATGAAAAATGCGTTTTTTCACATTCGATAATTTGTATTTGTATCGACAATATCTACAATACAGGAAGAATATAGTTCAAAAGATGCATTCCTAAAACACATCGAGGATTCTGTTGCGACCGAGAGCATTACTGCCGGTATGCACAGGCGTGACGACGTGGTAATAACCCGATTACGGATCAGTCATACCCGTCTCACGCATGAGCATCATCTGGTAGGACGACGCCGGCCTCAATGCAAGCATTGTGACAGCATCCTCGATGTTCGGCATATCCTAGTGGACTGCCCAGCATTCCAAGATGCCAGGGACCGACACCAACTCCCGACTATTCTTAAGGATCTGTTGTGTAAAAAAGAAGGCTCTGTGAATAAACTAATAGCATTCTTAAAAGACCTAAAACTGTATAATCTGATATAATAGCTCAAGTATTGTGTGTACATTTTAAATTGTAGTTTAATATATTTTATTTGTGTATAATTTTGCATGTGTGAACGTATTTATTGTATGAATGGGTATGTATGTTTAGTGTGACAGTATTTATTATGTGTGTTTGTGAGTGTGTGCGTGTGTGTGTTTATTATTATAATGTAAATATTAATTATAGGATTAGATTTAGATGTAAGGTTAGATCCGGTATATGTTGAAAGTATCTAACAAAACTTGTACATACATTAGTTTTAGTTCTAATTTGGTTATAGATTAAATATGAGTTACATAATGTAATAAACCAAAATAATATCTTGGAATACCAGGATATTATTAAAAATGTTTCATCATATGTTAAAAATGAAACAATTATTAACGGTGCTAATGACCCTAGCAGTAGAAGCACCCATAAGCAAACAAAAAAAAAAAAAAAAATATCTACAATAAAGTTTCGTAAAACTTCTTTAAATCCGCCAGCTCATTGACAACTATTTTGCGTTACCTAGGAATAATCTTATTATTCTTCAAAGAGGCAAATATACAAGGCAATTAATGAAAAAAAGAATAGAATAATATAATTAAATTTTAAAAAAATAAATAAGTAAAAAATATATGTAAAATAATTAAATGTAAGAACTATAATCGAACTTGTATTACATAGCTTCCTAAACACTGACATGAAACGTCAGTTTCCGGTAATGAAACGTTTCTTGGCCAATGAATTTATTAAATAATTGTATTTGTTTAGGCGAGCTTTACTCAGTGGTAGAGATTTCCATTCAGAAACTCGGGTTATATTGAAGGATTGTGTCTTGTTGTATCTTCGTTCAAGGGTAGGAATGCTGGTCCCAGAGCGCCCCTTCGCCCACCTTATATTTACTGGATACATGTAAACGAGAAAACGCTGTTGGAGCTAATATTAGTACTGATTGCACTGTCTCCCCACTCTCTGGGGGCTTTTTCAGGACTACGTTTTTTTCAGCAATTATATTCCTGAAAAACTACCGAAAACACTTCTTTTTTTTTAACAACAATAATATCAGAACTCCATATGTTCTTTTTAAGCTTGATTCTCTCACCTGGCTCCCATGATTGGCTTAATTATTTGAAGGATAGTTTTGACGTTCACATAAGAAATGTATTTGTATTTAGGTATTTTATACATTTTGTGAGATTATGGTTTTCGTAATATACTAGATCATGACGTTATAAATTATACTATTAATTTCTGTGTTTTATTTTCCGGTACTCTAGAACTCAAGAATCTTGGCTTTTGAGAGAACTATATTAAGAAGGATCTTTGGTCCCGTTAGAGATTGGGAGGCACGGAGGAGACGGAGGATTGCAAAGTTGTATCGGTTCTATGGTGATATAGATGCTGAGAAATTCATTAAAATAGGTAGGCTTCGCTGGGCTGGCCATGTTCTAAGAATGGGGGATGGCGAATTAACTAAAAAGATGTTGACCGATAGGATGTTGGGAAAACGGACAGTTGGCAGGCCAAACGTGAGATGGGAAGATGCTGTCAACTCAGATGAACGAGACTTGCTGGGAGCTAGGAACTGGAAAGCTGCTGCACAGGACCGAGCCATCTGACGGAGGCTTTTAGAGGCGGCCCAGACTCGGTGACGTGTTTTCGCGCCGGATATGATGATGATGATGATCCAGAAAAAGTCCAAAGCGTTGTCACTTGATCGACAATCCGGACATTAAGGCTAGAATCTGACGCATTCAAAACTTTAAAAATCATGTTCATTAATTTTTTTCCAGTATCATTAAATAGTGTATGCAGTATGTACCATTTCCCTTGTGTTCCGTAATCAGCATTTTACCCTTTCAATAATTTAATGCCAGTAGTTTGTAATAAAACATAAATATTAACATACTTGCTTTACAAGTTGACATTACAATCAGTTTCCGTTTATCTAAGATCGGCTTGCTTAGGGGATAGGATTTCCCAGTAAAGCATTAATGTATTATGTGCAAATTATTGCACTGAGTCGCAGTCCATATTGGTTAGGTCAGTGGAATAATTCATTAACGGAATTGTCTCTATACTCAGTCGTTGTGTGTTGAACTTTGAACAAATTGCTTATGCAGTGAACAGTGTTAAGTCCTTGAATTGTCCGAACTTGGACAAATCCCGGTGCAGTAACTTTCGACGTGTATGGATTTAATATTTTTATTATATGTAGGCACATATTCTTGAAGTTATTGAAGTCCTTTACGTTTAGCGAATCCCATTGAGTGATTAAAAAATTAATTAAATTAATTTGAATTTCTGAATAAAGTGGTTTAGTTCGAAACATTTATTTCTCGCGGGGTCTCCTTGGTCTAATGGCTAGCGCTTTGGATTCATAAGCGGGAGATGGTGGGTTCGATTCCCAACCTCCGGCAGGAATTTTATCGTCCCACGGCTCGCTGGTAAAATTCCTCGCTACACCCAGGATGTCGGCGCTAATGACCTAGATGTAGATGCGCCGTAAGAAAGAAAAAAAAAAAAAAAAATTATTTCTCGCAGGAAAACTGCTGCTATTGATTCCATAACAAGATTAGACAAAGCGAAAATACTTTGACATAATAATTAAAATAATGATTTTAAATAGTGCTAATGATCTTGGCAGTGAGAAGACTTATAATTAAAAAAATAAATAGAACCAATTCGATTGAAGTTATAAGCTGTAGTGTAGACTAAATAAATGATTCTGAAGTGTAGATAAAAATTAATATCCGGAATATTCAATATTCAGGCAACAGTAAAAGAAATACTCCTTTATATGTTCCTTTACACATATGCCAAGAAATAAATGAAGAAGAAAACCAGTATGTAGATAAAGCTAGATCATTTCGAGCAAATAACACTAAAAAACAAATTAAATGTGTATATGATACTCGTATGACTTTTTTTAGCAATTAAAACATCGCTCATTTCGGGAGACTTAAAAGAACATATGAACATTTCCTCTGTCGGGACGAATTCATCTTATCCAGGCTTCATATCGGACTTTCTAATCCGAAAGGACAGACAAACTTGCAGATTTTCTAACGAGACTCTGCATGTCAAACACATACTTATGAAGTGCAGACAACGCAATAATGTAAATAAGCCCTACGACTTACGCGACTCACTGACAGAAGGTAGCCCAAACATTATTGATGTGAGTTACTTACATTAGTGATAAAATTATTATATTTTATAATTATATTTTATCACTATGCCTTTTTTTTTTTTTTTTTTTACTTACTTTTGTTACTTTTGACGTTTGTCGCCTCAGTTGGCGAACTCAGTAAATTAAATAAATAAATATAAGAAACGTCAGCCATCACTGTTGATTTTTTTTTGTAATACATCCTCTGATATACAGGCTGAAAAAAAAGAAAGAAAAAAAGTCCTTTGGCATTTTTGCTTCGTTTCCGAGAAAAACGCAAAAAACTAAAACACAATTGTGAAAAGGCATACTTTCGTAATGCCTATATAAAAATCATCATTCCATATAAAATCATTATTTGCCCCAGTCCCACCCCCCACCTCCTTTGATCCCCCTCCCCAAAAATATAGGAGTGAGCATGTCTCTGACTTTGTGTGGACCTATGAAATAATAGGTCCCCATTTTTTGTCCCCTCGACTTTCCACGAATACCTCGATAATAAACTGTCGGTGTTCTTGGAGGAAGTCCTTTTGTCACAAAGATTGGGAAGCTGGGTCTTAGTCTAGTCCACTATGGGAGGGCCTTCCAAAATTGGTTGAACACTAACTATCCATGGCGTTGGTGGGCCGGTATCTTGGCCGGCTCGATCTTCAGACATCACGCTCTTGGATATCTTCGCATGGGGACACATTAAACATTTGATCTACAGGCAGCCCATTGGCACAAGGGAGCACCTCATCCATCGCATCAGATAGGCCTGGGAACAGATTACAGCAGAGCAATGCACAAGTTCCAACCATAAATCTGATTAAAATTCAGTTTCCCGCCAATAGACGAGAAAGGAATCTTCTTACTTGTTTTCAGAGTGGACATAAGGAAAATAATCGTAGGTTAAAAAGCTAAATTATAGGTTAGAACCGATAAGAAACAGGCATTGGCTAATTTGCATATCTAAAATTTACGACCTAGTGCTTTCGTGCAACAAGTTAACACTTCATGTTTTAAACTGTCTCTAAGCTTTCGCCATAACTGGAATATAGTGAGAACGCAAAGAGCTACGAATCAAACGAGTAACAGGAATAAATTACACAATACCACTGATCACTGGATATAGTTTTCTGCGCACCTGCGCGGCCATTACTCATAAATAATGCGCAAGAGAATATTATAAATAGTGCAAGCATAAGAGGCATTTATGTCCTCCATTCTAATCTTGCGAGAATATGCAATTAATGTTACGTCCTAGCTTTTTCTAGAAGATTTATGCAGGAGATCTTTAAAGCGGATGCTGTGGAGTGGCAAAAAGAAAACAAAAAAACTAGAAAGAAATGAAAATGAAATCGTAATGCCAAGGTCTTGTTAGTTAAGACTTCCTCTTACAATCCTTTTGTAGAAGTCGGTTTGCGTATCAGCTGGGAAAATCGCTCTCTTGGAAGTGAGATTAGTTTGAAGGAACAAATAGAAAACAGTAAAACATACTTTCCTAACCGGAAATCCATCTGCTAGAATAATTTACTCATGAAAATAAAATTAAACGAGTCCCATTTATTTATTAATATATTAACTTCCCCTTGCACATACCCAGTCACATTTTAAATGGGTTATCAACGTTTGCTAAGTAGGATAAGGGGAAATATTTTCTTTTCTCAAAAGGAATGCTTCCGCGCCAAGTGCGGAAGTTATAAGCGTTATGTATAAAATTATTATAGCTATATATAAAACAAATGCTATACTACTGTATATACTAATTGATCACTACTAATTATTATGATTATTGTCTAAAACTAACGCTATTTTAATATTGTCTGAAACAAAGTATGAAGAGGAAGGTGTTCTGTTGAACTTCTAATTTGGCGATTTTTCTATTTAAACGACTGGTGTATAATGTCCTTCTAAATTATAATTTTGATTAAATTTATTGATTCGGTAAAAAATGACTATTTTATTTATGTTTGTGTTCTATCGCTGGATCCTCTAATTTAATATAGTTGTCATTACGGGATTTAACAACTATTAATTCTCAGTGTCGACGTAATGAGCCTCTAACCGAAACCGCATTTTGCGGCCTCTTCGCCCCGTCTCCCTCTGTTCTGATTAGCAGCTCCAATCAGCTACTTAGTCCTAGAAGTTACTCAAGACAAGTTTCAAATATAGTGCTCCAAAATAGTCATAGAAAAAAATGGATATAATCCTTCTGTGAGATTGTAGCTAATGTTCTAAAGATAATGTTGGAGATTCGGTAGCCGTGAGGGTTAAGGCGTGAGCTCTTAACACTCCGTGCCAAAGGTCGTGAGTTCGATTCCCACTAGGGGTGGTGGCTTTTCTTTCGAAAAAAGAAAAGGCATCACCCCTATCCTGGCTAGAAAAGGGTGGTAACCTATAGATAACCCGTCCTAAAATTCGTAGTTAATAATAAATGGACGTTAAAATTTAAATAAATAAATAAAAATAATGTTTAGCTAAATAGAAAAACGGATATAGTCAATATAATAATGTGGATAAAAAAAAAAAACAAAAAAAAAACGAGGGCCCTGAGGGGCTGATACTATAGAGGTATCTGATTCATGACCATACGGCACACTAGGGAGACAGTGTTGTCGGTACTCTGCTCCGACCGCCTGATTTTCCCCTTGGCTGCTTCGACTGCTGGAGTCATTAGCACCCAAGGTACCCATTATTAAATTAATTAAAGGCTGGGTTGGCTAAGGGGCGGTCAGGGAGGCCAAATTCAACCCATGAATGAAGACTCTAGAAGAAAAAATCTTTAGTGCTTGCCCGGGATTTGAACTCAGGTCCTCCAACTTACTAGTCCAGTGCTCTACCACTCATCATCACACACCTGCCAACTTCAAACACGTATAATTATTAATATTATATTTAACAGCATTCTTTTTATTACTAAAATTATTATTATGTTGTGAAAATACAGATAACTATAAACAAATCTACAGATATAGGAACTTTAATGGATTTCCATAAAAAAAAAAATAAATTATAAAATCAATTAGGAATAGCGAAGAGCAGCTCTAATCTGAGTGCCCTCCAGAGTAAATTAACCCATCAAGAGCTTTAAAAGTCCCCATTGTCCTAATAATGGCTCCCAGAGCACGCTAAAAAAAAATTCCACTCGGATGAAATTGGTTGAGCAAGAGGAACGATATAATGCTAGAACAGGAATAGAGTTCAGAGGAAGGACTTGGGCATAAAAAAAGTCTGTCTGTATGTTTGTCCCTTATACAAATCTACACCGTTCGTCCGATTTTGACTAAACTCGGTACACATGTAGATCTTAATCTGGGGAGTGTTGTAGGCTAAGTCAAAAACGTCTACCAGGTGTCTGTCTGTATGTTTGTCCCTTATACAAATCCACACCGTTCGTCCGATTTTGACTAAACTCGGTACACAGGTAGATCCTAATCTGGGGAGTGTCGTAGGCTAAGTCAAAAACCTCTACCAGCTGTCTGTCTGTATATTTGTTTCCACAAAATCCACACCGTTCGACCGATTCTGAACTAAGTTGAAACAAAGGTAGATCTTGATACGGCGATTGCCATAGGCTAGGTCAAAACGGCTACCATCTGTCTGTCTGTAGGTTTTTTATTTATACAAACCCACACCGTTTGACAGATTTTGATCAAACTGGGCACACAGGTTGGTCATGACCAGGGGATTGTCATAGGTCAGGTCAAAAACGTCTACCAGCTGCTGTCTCTATGTTTTTTTTTTTATTAATAAAAATCCACACCGTTAGACCGATTTTTACCAAACTTGGCATATATGTATGTCTTGATACGAGGGGTGTTATAGGTTAGGTCAAAGTCGTCTAGGACTCACAGTTGGGAGGTCACGGGTTCAAAACAGTTACAGATTCGTGTTATTAGATTTTAATAATACTTATTTGGTTTCTAATTTATTTAGGCTTTTCTATATGCAGAAAGTAGGTGTAGCATGGCACGCCGGGTAACAGCTAGTAGGATATAAATATGAATATTTATTAGATTACAAATATAGTTCATGTTGCATATAATATTAGTCTTATATGCAATTACCAGACAAAGCGGGAACCACTGTTCTATTAGAACTCTAATAGACCAAATAGGCGAAACACCTAAAATAGAAATTAACAAACAGCAACATTAAGCTAAAATTAAGTCCCTAATTTAGTATAGTATTTTTTCATTTATTATTTTTTTCTTTTTTTACATTTTTTTTATTGATATAATTATTTATTTCTGTAAATCAGGAGATAATTATTTTAAAAACTAGTTCTAATAGCTATTAAACTATGGAGTGGAGATATAAACGGTCGCGCCTCTGGAGATATGTAATTTTCGCCTAAGAGCTAACAAATTATCCAAACTACACTTAGCCTGAAATTGCTGAGCACTCGTGTGATAATTATCACTTCCGATACTGTTAGTACTTGATTCTGTTTAATTCTAGATTATAGTATCCGGTTACACTTCACTGGTTATTCCCTGTATTTGTAGGAACTTGAAAACGATTCCACAGATTCGGGAATTCAACTGCTCCGCCTCACAGATCCGTTTTCAAATTCGAATGTTTACTTTTTTCTTCAATGGATAAAACGATTCTTATAGATTATAGTGCCCAAAATTATTATAGAAAGGTCGTATGAGCATTATTAGCGTCTAAAGGCTTCGGTAAACTCGTTTTCCTATTAAAGAAATATAAAATACTTTATAAATATAGATATAAACACATGCAAACTTATTACAAATAATCATTACTCAAATAATACATATAATTTGTTCCTTGATTTTATCGGCTCGATGAAATATTCATATGAAAATCTTCAACAAAATGACGATACCCCAATAAACTAAAATTAAGAAAACAATAAACGTTCGACACATAATTGAAGAATGTCGCAAGTACATGTCAATGCTTCGTCGGAAAATTTCAAAAACTGTTGCCAATAATCAAGCCCCAGTAAAGAGGAAAATCAGATTATTTAACAAAAAAACTGGGCTTTACGCTCTTTTATATTGGACTTCAATAGTTTTAAATATCAGAATTTGTTATTTATATATGATTTTTATTTTAGTAGTAACACTACTGTTGTGTTCTTCACCGGATTTATATTTAGCACTATAATTAAAAATGTATTCATAATTTTTTGTGATAATATTATTACAATAATATTATATTTATAGTTATAATTATAGGACAATTGCTGCTTCTTTAGGAATGTTAATGCGTGCATACGGTGCATATGTCATACCAGAAAAACATTTATAAGAAATAAAGCCAAAATGATCATAATAAAAGCGAAATTATCTAAAAAAATAAAAACAATAAGAAATAAAAGCTCCCTTTAGTACCGTTTTATTTTACTAGCTTGTATATCAAATTGCCAACTTTTCAAAATTATTAATTCATGCATGCAATACAAATAAAAATAACCGCATGTGAATTGTGTTTATTTTTTTAATATCATCAATTCCTTTTGTTTTGTTTTTTTTTACTTTTTTGGGGTTGATAAAATATTATAGAATATGTATATTATTAAATATATTAAATACCATTAATAAAAAAAAATATTTAAATAGCATTTTCTTTTTAATTTGGTACACAAAAAATTGATATTTCATTAATTTACTCAATTTCAAAATGTTATTACATTTTATATTATTTATATTCTTCTGGCTCGTAGATTTTTATCACAGCTGATTAGTAGTAGTCGGTCTCTTGAGGTGGACTTTGCAGGAGAAGGTTCGCCTTGGTAGAACAAGGCTTTTATAAGGTAGAGAATTTTTTTTTTGGCCCCTGAAGATTAACCTAAAAGGGCTATTTGATATAAAGCAATTCGTGTGTTGCATAGATATGATTTTACAAATAAGTAAAATAAACTACTTTTATTTGTACATAGAAGTGAGAGGAACAATTATCGTAAAGGGTGTAAAACAGATTGGATCATGATATGCTAAAAAAGGACGCAAGATCCATTAATATCACTTATCGATTGTAATACAGATATCAGCAATGGGAGCAAAGGAAAATTATAATATTGGTAACAGTGTATTAATATTCCATCGTGACCAGATGAAGGACGCTGCTGACTAGACCTGTAATTACCATTGGTACATGGATAAAACATTATGCAATTGAATTTGCAAGTGCAAGGGATAAGTATTACAATTCAAGCATAAATATTGCACTAATTTCCAACCAGAAACGTTAGCAATAATAGCTCATCCCCCCCCAAAAAAAAATATATTTTTTTAAACTACTGTTCTTATTATTTTTAGAACAACAGCTACAAAATCTACCATAAAACGTCATTGGCAATACATTTGGACACAACTAACTGACAATAAACTAACAAAAAACAATAAAAAATACAGTTGAGGAATGGCCATCCGGTCTTCGCGACAATTAACGAGAAAAAGTTGTCCTCGCTCGTTCACGGATTGTACATACTCGACTTACCCAAGATTTTCTTATGACAAGACGCCATAAACCAATATGCAGCATACGTAACACAGAACTTACGATTAAACAACAGACTGCCAGAGAAGAAGAAATTACAACATACCGGTATGATATGCAAGGACTCCTGAGCAATGATAGCCAGTACATCAACAATATACTGACTTACCTCGAGACCACAGGACTCTACAAGCTTATTTGATGAACGTCTGCAATGTTGGCTTATATGTTATTGTATTTCCATCCAATGATATAACCACACACACCTCCACTACCAATAACCATGCTGATTTCCTAGAATTGCTAAGTTCAGAGGATACTATTCTTTGTGTTATCACCATTGTAGCAGGACACAATAAATAAATATTTTTTTCTTTGGTAACGGTAATAAAACGAACAAATCAAAAACTTTTAATAATTTACAAATCATAACACAAATATTGCTGTGTTATTTTGTACAATGAATCCCATGATTTTTTCTCCATCAGTTTCAGTTCTTAAACGGGCCAGCAAACGATAATAAAACGACAAACGACATAATTGCTATATGCTATTGTTGCGTTCCTCCTGCAGCGCCAGTTCTATCAGAACTTTGTAAGTGGTGGAGAAATGTGTGTTCCATAAACAAAGAGAACAATAAAGGACGTAAAAAATAAAAATCCCTTTTTACTCCTTTGGCGAGGGCTAAAAACACAAACTTGTTACAGAATCCACCCAAGGGCAATGAGTCTAAAATCAATACAGGGTCTCGCGATTTAAAAAGTATTTACAGGTTTTAAAACCTCGCAAAAAGAGGAAGAAAACATACTGAGTTGCTACCTTTAAATATTCCTTTGTTGTTAATATTATAACTTATTTTTTATGCAAAAATTATTAACTATAATTTCGTTCCTTTTTCTTTTTATTTACTTAATTTTGATTTCGTGGCTATACATACATTAAATAACTAAATACTCACCAATTGTTTGTGATAGCTAATATTTTGGAGTGGTATCCTTTAATGCAGTTTAACGAAAACCATCCAACACAAGACGGTAGAAAGTAGTATTAACCAGGGTTAGAATAGGACACTGCTTACTGACTCACGGATATCTAACGCAAAAGACAGACAGACCAATGTCCACACATTGCAACGAGGTTTTACAATGAAACACATACAAATAGACTGTAGACAGAGTCGAATTACAAATCCCACACAACTTACTGTTGTTTGCACTGCGAAAAGCATCGATGATTTGATCGTTAAATAGCATTGAATATAGGGTAAAAAAATTGTCGATAAAAAGAATCAAAGTTTAATAATGTTAAAAAGGTTTTACAGACAAAGAGCACAAATGTGTCGATATAACGTTTTTACAGACAAATACATCGAAGAGATGATTATAAGGCCTCAAAGACATAACATGTTACAGTTTAAACTTAAATATAGTGGATTATGGAGGATTTTGTTTTTGTATTTTATTAATTAGTAATTGTTAATTATGAATAGTTACGTATAATAAAATTTTGATTTTCTTTCGCCTCTGTCGTGGTTATTCAATGACTACTCCTCATTTTTGAAGGGTGAAACCAAGCAATTAAATAGTTAGTTTTCGGATACAGTGACTTTAATACAATTTTTTTTTTTTTTTTTTTTTTTTTTTTTTCAGGCGTCTTACAATGATTTATACAGTAGAACTTGGTTGTTCGAACCCCTAGGGACTGATGAAAAAGTTCGATTTATCCAAAATTCGAATTTTTGCCAAAACAAAAGGTTTTGAAAATAAAGGGCTAAAAAATCGGACTTCATATTTTCACTCAGTTTTAAAACAACTTTTTTTAAAGAAAAAAAAAATTATTATAAGACAAACAAAAATTGCACACATGAACTACATAAGTAATAAATTACTTTCCAAAAAGTAAAAATATAAGTTTATTGTTTTTGAAAAAAGTCTGAAATTTACTTGTTGATTGAAGTAATTATGTTGTTTGCTTATTATGTTGTTTCCTGGGTTACTATAGACTCACCTTCATCACCTGATTCATCGTCTTCATCATCATGCTTCTGAGAAGCTGCGAATCTCTTAGAGAACATCGGCGAATATTTCGGCACCGCACACTCCGACATCTTCATCGACATTAATGAAATCTTCATAGGTTATCCGACAGTCTGGAACGACGTCTTCCAATCCGTCCTCTGGTAGTAAATCGTCAACACAATCGATGCGACTTATACCACATTCGTTTGATTTTTGATTTTTTAAAAGCAGTTACCTGAGGGCGGAATATTTTGACAAGATTTAATATCCGCCTCTCTGTTCACTTCCCATTGGAGGTTCAGACTCGTAAAAAATTCGAATTATCCAACATTTTATTCGAATTAACCACGATTTTTTGACATTGTTTATGCTCTAAATTCAAAGGACAAAGAGAAATATTCGAATTATGGAAGTTCGAATTATCCATGTTCTACTCTGTACTTCGTTTACAAGAACCAAGCTAAGTTCTACTTGAGTCCAAGCAAGCATGACTGCGTTGCGGGTCTATCAAAGCTCTGCGCCTTCTTGTAGATATATCTCCTCGGTACTTCGAAGACGGTGGCTATAATGGAACGAAACCCCCATGGCTGGCTGGCTTCTCGACGATAAGGGTTCCATAGCAGCATAATACTGCGGAATATTGTTATAGCTTCCAATAAGCTAAATAGCTCCGGAGAAACTCGCCCACATATTTTATAGGAAGAGTATAATATATTGTCCTCATCCCTCATATTCACAAAATGCCATAAAGAAAGAATATATCAACGACCTACTAAGGCAAATATTGCCTATTTACTGAAATATTCCAGAACTCCAACAACTCTCTCTCTCTCTCTCTCTCTCTCTCTCTCTCTCTCTCTCTCTCTCTCTCTCTCTCCTCTCTCTCTCTCTCTCTCTCTCTCTCTCTCTCTCTCTCTCTCTCTCTCTCTCTCTCTCTCTCTCTCTCTCTCTCTCTCTCTCTCTCTCTCTCTTTCTCCCCCCCCCCCTCCCCTCCCCTCTCCGTATCTATCCCCCTCACTTTTGTCTCAAGCGCCTCCCCTCTGCTCCTCTTTTACAAACTCAAGCACCTTCTCTTTATTTCTAATCTCTCCTACTATTCTCGATCTTCATTGTCTATCTCCCTTCTCTCTTTCACTATCTCTCCAACTATACAGATATTTTTTTAAAAATATATTTCTATCATTCTTCCATAGCAAATTAATCAATCATCCTATTCCTATAGCCCAATCCTTATGCAGCACCAATCATCCTTCCTCTCCACCAAGACGTCTTAATAGGAAGTGGCCCCGAGATCTACTAAGGTAGTGTAGTGTCGTGGAGTGAAACATTCAGTGAAATTATAATAATTGAGAGTGATATCGATGGATATTTTCTCTCCTCATGATATCACATGCCACGCCTCCAATCCTCCATGCCAGTCGCAGGGTGTGGTTGGATGGCGCAAGGTAATCTCCAGGTCATCCTAGAATCCTTCCTTCGAGGAAGGTATTCGGCTGACAACTGGGGACACCTGAGGCGTGGACAAGTAACAAATTTTAAATTTCATAATACAGTTGAATTGTAGATTGTAATATTCTGTAAATAAAATATATACTTATATATATATATATATATATATATATATATATATATATATATATATATATATATATATATATATATATATATAAATTCTATCATTAAGTAATCGTTAAGGAACAGAGGTTATTCCTTTTAGATGTTCCGTACATATCAAAAAGCTCCACATATTAAGACCCTAATTTGGTAATTACTCATACTCTGTCGAAATCTTGAAAAATTATTAGACGTAAATGTAGTTAAAATAATGTATTTTTTACTTATTTAATTCATGACTAGCTTAAATCAGTGGCCTTATTATTGCGGTGTTTGTCGCTATCAGTAGTGGTGTTTAAATGGTTCTTTAGTTAAACGTTAAAAAAACAAAAACACATTAAACAAAGATGTTAAAAAATTAATGTTGAATTTCATTTATAATCACAATATAAAATCCATGAAAGGCTACCAAATCAAATAATTCTGAAATTTCTCTCTTTTCAATTTAGTAATTCAAGAAATATTTAATTACATACTACTTCTTGCTGACCCACAATGATAATTTTCAGGTTAAAGCGGTGTACTGTTAGCACTTTCCTCCGAAGGAAAGTAGCTATTGAGGTTGGCCTCATGACGGAATTTTTGAAACATTTCTTCAAATCTTTATCGATCCTACCTATACACGGCAAAATAAAAACGACATAAAAGACAAATGGCAACTTAACTGGTCGAGCATAACAGAAAACAAACTTCGACAAATTAAACAGACCGTAAGCGACTGGGCTTCGTCATACAGGGATTCAAGGCGAGAAGAAGTAGTGTTAGCCAGACTAAGGATAGGCCACACACGTATAACTCATGAATACCTTATGACAAAGTCTGATAAACCACTGTGCCAAATCTGTAACAAAGACCTCACAGTTCAACATATACTGACAGACTGTAATTTGAGACAAGACTTGGAAATTCCACGAGACATGAACGAACTACTCCGTGATAGCAGTCACCATATCAACGCTATACTTACCTTTCTTAAAGACAACAATATTTTTAACAAAATTTAACAAACCCCAGACCAAACTCCTCAAATAGTCAACATGTGGGTGTAGTATGTATTACAACAACCACTTAATTTTCTTAATTCATTGTCTTTGATTGTCTAGACGACCCAAACTATGCTTTTAACATCGCCGTTGAAAGTTTTTTTTTTTTTTTTTTTTTTTTTTTTTTTCAATAAACATCACTCATGACGTGATTTATTCATTTATTCATCATTATTTTACATAGGATCCTTCCTATTGATTGTACATGGGGCTATTGTTCTTATGTATGTTGTCATATTATGCATAGAACCTATATTGTAAATAGAAACTGATTATATATAGTCATATTGTACATAGGAACTATTTTCTTCGTTTCCTTTATAATTATAAGTTTTTCTTAAAAAATGTATTGTTTTTTACTAGTTAATTTTACTTTTAGCTGTATGTTATTCACAAACTTAATTGTATAATTAGATTAAAACACACAATAATGTAATTGGATTTGTAATTATGTAATATTGTAACTATTTTGTTGTTGTTATGTATTTCTATTTTATATGTGTACCTGGGCGAAACGCTGTCAATGCGGGGTGCTCATAAATAAATTATAAAAAGATCCTACCTAGTAGACAGCGAAAAAGACCCCCGTTAAAATTTATATATATATATATATATATATATATATATATATATATATATCTTTATATATATCTATATATATATATATATATATATATATATATATATATATATATATATATATGTATCTGTTAACACGATAGCGGCCAGAGTTTTTGTTTTTTCGTCACTAAACTTGGTATATAGCATTCAATTAGCAAACGATTGAACGAGTTCGTTAACCACTAAAATCGGTCCACCGGAAGGGGGGGGTTTACCCCGAACCCAAAACACTAATTTGACCATTTCAGCCGTAATATTTGTTATATTTCAACGAAACTTGGTATTCGTAGTGGTAATATAGAGAAAAAAGTGAGATATAAAAATGAACTAAATCGGTTCATAAGGAGGGGGGGGGGGTTTACTCCGGACCAACAATACCAATTCGCCACCACCAGCCGTGATTTTTGGTGTATTTCGACGAAACTCGGTATTCATAGTGGTAATCTACAGGTACATATGTGTTGTAAAAATAAACTAAATCGGTTCATTAGGAGGGGGGATTTACTCCAGACCCACAATACCAATTCGCCACTACCAACCGTGATTTTTGGTATATTTCGACGAAACTCGGTATTCGTAGTGGTAATCTACAGTTAAATATGTCTTGTAAAAATAAACTAAATCGGTTCATTAGGAGGAGGGGTTTACTCCGGACCCAAATTACTAATATACTCATACTGGTCGTAATTTCTGCTGTATTGTAACGAAACGCGGTATACGTCGTGGGTAACTCATTAGAAAGAAGTGTTGTAAAAATGAGCTGAATCGGTCAATCGGAAAGGGGGGTTTACTTTGTAATATATTTCAATAGAAAAGCCAGCCAGACATAGGTTCACAAAGGCGCCGCAAGGAGCGCTAGAGGGACTGTATCCGGTTCCTGCGTTAGATCAAAATAAGATAATATGAGGTTTTTTGTATTTATTACGTAGTGTAGTAGGTACCATGTGTAAACATAACTCTGGAAGGAAATTAATAATTTATCAGTTACTCATTACAAAATTAAAAGAGAACTATTCATGTTTTTATTTTATTTATGTAGGATATTTTAAGCAAATTGTTCTGGAAAGCAGTCTACGCTACCCAAATTCTGAGGAAAGTGCTTAGTTATGCAGCTCCTGCGTGACGGACTTTTTTGATTGTATATGTATTTATAATCTTATGTATATGTCTCAAATTTTTAATAATAGTATAAATATTTTCCAATGCTTTAACTTTAGAAAATATATCTTTTAAAGGTTGGATTTGTTCCTATCATATAGGCTAGTTAGTTTTTTTACTGAAGATTGGAAGCATGGTTGTCTATTTGGTAAAGGATTTTTATAACGGAGAGCGGAGAAATTGTGTTCAAAACTCGGAAAGGTAGAAGTTTTGAATAGTTTTCTTTGTGGTTAAACAAATTTATAACCTATTGGGAAGAAATCTTACTCTAGAATATTGTATAACTACGGAATTGTCTGCCCTCGTATAATTTTATCTAAATTTTTATTTCTATTAAATTAGTTGCTATGATAACCTTTTTGGATTAGGCACCTTCATTGAGTGAAGAAGAATTCTGGTTTCATGCCAGAAAAGTGTCTTTTTCTGAATTTAAACATTTGGAAATTTTCCGACTGACACTGTACGTGTACAATAGTTTAATAACAATTATATAAACTATTTTTGATGAGTTATTATTGACGTTTCCTTCCAATAATGAGTTTATTGAAGAATGTTGTTGGAATAATGATAAAGAAAAGCAGCAGAAGCTTGGAGGTGATAAGATCCATGGACGTTCTTAAGCTATTGAAATATTAGGTCGTATGCTAGTGAAATTGCCTGCCTTCAGTTCTCGGTTGAGTTATGGTCCAGCTTGCGGGGGCCAAATTGTTTCCCACCTGTATCTATCCCGACTTTAAATATGGCCTAAAGTCTCAATTTGCTCCTCTGCTCCTCGCTCATTCGGGACGGGGGTTTTGTCATTTCCCCTTCGAGAAATAAATCATCTTAATGGATCGATAAGGTGGAATATCCGCGTGGGCGTGAGTGCCGGGGGTTTAGATTCTGAAATGTCTCAATATTTCAGCCGGTTAAAGGTTATTTATTGAATGGATCTAGGATTCTAGGTTCTTCATTTTGTAGATTTCGACTTAAGAGAATTTTATTCCTCAGAAACTGTCATAAAACCTGTTTTGAGGGTCTCCCCGTTATCCAGTGGGTAATGCATTTGATTGTCGTGTTTGTTATACGCGTTGGAGAACCGCTGTTGATATTTATAATGTGTCCACCTGCAGATAGCGAGGATCTAATGTCCTACAACCATATGGGTTCTAAAAACACAGGTTTTAATTTAACTAGTGAATATTATTGCAAAGTTGCTGTTCAATTCATTATCTAAATTATGTCCACATGGAGCCCAAGTCCAAACTGCTGACTTTCTGGGAGAGCCTAGTGAATATAATTTCGCTATATAAAAACCAAGGCAAAATATTTTAATGCATTTTCAATATAATATTACATCTGGTATAATTATATTGAAAATAATTAATGATTCACATTCTGAAATTACCAGGCGGCATCACTATGTGATTCTTCCGGGTTCTCATTTTTTTTTTTTTCTATTTTATACTAATTTTTCTCGCTTCAGTATAGTGACTTATACTCCTCAGTCGAAAAAATGATGGCGTCTTATTAAAAAAAATTAACGAAGAATGAAAACATTGCTGACATTATCTGATGATATTTTTTTTTATTAGATCTGTGGAGCTTAAAAATTCAAAAATCTTTGGTTGGGATGATCCGCTAGAATTTCACTAGTTGTATTTGATAGCTGGGATTCTCGTAAATTCTGCAGTCAACTAGCAGGTGGTGTAGGCTTATTCTTTCATTGCATTTTAGCACTTTCCTCCGAAGGAAAGTAGCTATTGAGGTTGGACTCATGACGGAATTTTTGAAAAATTTCTTCAAATCTTTATCGATCCTACCTAGTAGACACCGAAAATGACCCCTGTTAAAATTTATATATATATATATATATATATATATATATATATATATATATATATATATATATATATATATATATATATGTATATATGTGTCTGTTAACACGATAGCGGCCAGAGTTTTTGTTTTTTCGTCACGAAACTTGGTATATAGCATTCAATTAGCAAACGATTGAACGAGTTCGTTAACCACCAAAGTCGGTCCACCGGAAGGGGGGGTTTACCCCGAACCAAAAAAACTAATTTGACCATGTCAGCCGTAATATTTTTTATATTTCAACGAAACTTGGTATTCGTAGTGGTAATATAGAGAGAAAAGTGAGATATAAAAATGAACTAAATCGGTTCATTAGGAGGGGGGTTTACTCCGGACCCACAATACCAATTCGCCACTACCAGCCGTGATTTTTGGTATATTTCGATGAAACTCGGTATTCGTAGTGGTAATCCACAGGTAAATATGTGTTGTAAAAATAAATTAAATCGGTTTATTAGGAGGGGGGTTTACTCCGGACCCACAATACCCATTCGCCACTACCAGCCGTGATTTTTGGAATATTTCGACAAAACTCGGTATTCGTAGTGGTAATCTACAGGTAAATATGTGATGTAAAAATAAACTAAATCGGTTCATTAGAAGGGGGGGGGGGGGTTTACTCCGGAACCAAATTCCTAATATACTCATACCGGTCGTAATTTATGCTGTATTAAACGAAACGCGGTATACGTTGTGGGTAACTAATGAGAAAGAAGTGTTGTAAAAATGAGCTGAATCGGTCAACCGGAAAGCGGGGGTTTACTTTGTAATATATTTCAATAGAAAAGCCCACCAGAGGTAGGTTCACAAAGCCGCCGCAAGGAGCGCTTTGTATCTAGACGGACTGTATCCTGTTCCTGCGTTAGATCAAAATACGATAATATGAGGTTTTTTGTATTTATTAAGTAGTGTAGTAGGTACCATATGTAAACATAATTCTGGAAGCAAATTAATAATTGATCAGTTACTCATAAAAAAATTAAAAGAGAACTATTCATGTTTTTATTTTATTTATGTAGGATATTTTAAGCAAATTGTTCTGGAAAGCAGTCTACACTACCCAAATTCTGAGGAAAGTGCTTAGTTATGCAGCTCCTGCGTGACGGACTTTTATGAAAAATGGTGGGTCGTCTCGGGTTCATTCATTAGAAATGAATGAGTTATTTTCGTATCTCCGATTCTTTCTTCTTTTTTCGATGATCTGATTTCGTTTTTTTTTTCCACATAAACAGAATTTTAGGACGGGTTATCTATAGGTTACCGCCCTTTTCTAGCCAGGATAGGTATGATGTCTTTTTTTTCGAAAGGAAAGCCACCGACTCTAGTGCGAATCGAACCCACAACCCTTGGCAGGAAGTGCATACGCCATAGCACTCACGGCCAACCGGGCTCCCATAGTATAGATGAACGTTTTAAACAATTTAAATAAATTACATATTGTGTTATGCTCTGTACTAATGATTTTTTATTTATCTCTCTATGATCTTGAACAAATCACAGCAAATACCCTTGTACTTTTTATTGATGTGTCCAGTTATTTAGTTTTATATTTTTCTTTTACGGCTATTAAGCTTCAAATTCTAGTTTACTTGTGAGTTCGGAGAATTGCTAGCAAATCGAAGGGAGAAAGAAAGGCTATTTTTTTCTAAGAGTATTTCTTTACAAAGACTTTAACTTTATGAAAATAAAAAAAAAAGGAAGTTGTTGTACCAACTAGGAAACAGAAGGAAAATAAATAATCTTACAAAGCGTTCCATTGAAAAATAACAAAATCTTCCGTTTCTCTTCCACTTTGTTGTACTACTTTCTCCAATCTCGCGTAAAACAACATAAAAAAAACTCAGGAACAGTCAAACTTCTTATATCTTATACATTCGATGCCAGTTTGGGTTATATGAAGTTCAGCACTGATTCAATCGACAACATTATGATCTTAATATATAAATTTAAAACTTCAGATGGCACAAGCCAGCAAATTTGGTTTGTCAATTTTCTTTGGGCGTAGGAAATAAAAAAAAAAAATATTAGATTAAAAGTATAGCTACACAACTCAAATCCTTTAATTAATATATATAAATGCTTTAAAAACAATAAATTAATTACATATTTCGTTATATTTTGTACTAATAATTGTTTTTTTTTTCTTTTTCGCAGGTAAGTGAACAAGCATAAGTATCCAGAAACTAGTAAGTAAAAAACAGTGGCTTCTTTGATACGAAGACAGGTATAGTTGGGATTTGGCTAGGAGAAAAACGTCAGACTTTCAAAAAGAAATCTGTATTTTGGACGTTTCGACTGCAACAATGGCAGCCTTCTTCAGCACTAGAGAATGCCTAGGGGGGAGGGAGGAAGACCTCGAGGACAACTTAGGTAACCACGGTAGAAGTATGAGTCTTCCTCCCTCCCCCCTAATAAGAGTCTTCCTCCCTCCCCCCTAGGCATTCTCTAGTGCTGAAGAAGGCTGCCATTGTTGCAGTCGAAACGTCCAAAATACAGATTTCTTTTTGAAAGTCTGACGTTTTTCTCCTAGCCGAATCCCAACTATACCTGTCTTCGTATCTCTACAGCGGCTAACTATCTCCATCTACACAGTGGCTTCTTTGAATTTTTAGCGCGGTTCCTACCTCCCTCCTTGTTGTTATCAGGTTGGCGTCATGGCGTAATTCGGAAGTGCCGACTAGAAAATTTTACTTTAGATAGATCATTAAAATAACGGTGGTTTTTATTATGGTGTCTATAATTTTATTTCTCTTTGAGATTCCAATTTATATTTTTCTCGAAAGTTCAAAACAATACATTTTGCCATACTAATGAGAAAGATGTGTGTTTCTTTCATATTCAAAACTTACTTTTTGAGAAAGAAAACTGCAATTTTTATGGATTTCTTGAGCCATTATAACTTAGTAATATTTCAAAAAGCGTTCATTGCTACTCCAATGGTTTTACGAGGACCTTAATTTACTACTTGAAGAGGACTTCATCCTTGGTGTACGTATAGGAAAAATTCCATGGATAGATTTTTTCTACATTGTGGTGATGTATTCTTTTAAGAATTTTTAAATTGCGTTTCTTAAAAAAGGAAAAAATTGAGCTGTAAGTTCTTTTCAAAGTGTGGCATGTGAAATGAACTAAAGGTTTTTCGTATGAATTGTAGAAGGAAAAGGCAAGTAATTGCTGAAAATGGGAAGGAGGTTGGTGCGATTAGAAAGGTTATCTGGGGTCAGTACAATAAAAAGGCCGAGAGATGGGCCACCAGCTCCCGGCATAAAGACCTTGTTACAGGGCCTTCCTTGTTATGGAAGCCCCTTTTCTTGTTAGCACCGTCACATTCCCCCCAACTGCACGATTCGTTACCTTTCTTCTTTCTACCCCCCTCCGCTTACCACTCATCGCTTCACAGCTCATTTCTGCCTTCTCTCTCAGTCAGCATTACCGGGGGCTTGGGGATTAGTCTGATGATGGCAATGTGGAAAAGTGAGCCTGTTAGCCCTTTGACTGTTTTAGAGACCTTCTAACGATGCCGGCGCTGTTCTCATTTCTCTTCTCCTTGGCGGAATGTTACGGCGCAGAAAGGAGAAAATTGTCTGGAGAAATAGTTCTCTTTATTGTTAACACTTGTATTTTTTTCAAACAATGACTTGTCCGAACTATGGACATTTATTGTGGTGTATATGATACCGACACAGTATAAAATCAGGCATTCTACAGAATGCCTAAATCCAGCCAGGAATCTATGAAATAAAGCGAATTTCATACTTTCCCTAGGCATATAGAATGCCTACTGCGCTTTAGCCAAAGTATATATACATAAAAAAGAAATAAAAAACGAAATCAGTCCCGTGTCCCGTAACAGGCCACGAGGGCCCAGAGGGCAGATACTACAGAGGTATCTGATTCATGACCATACGGCACACAAGGCAGATAGTGTGGACAGTACTATGCTCCAGCCGCTTGATTTTCCCCTTGGCTGCTTCGACTGCTATAGTCATTTGCACCCAAGGTACCCATTATTAAATTAATTAAAGGCTGGGTTGGCCTAGGGGTGGTCAGGGAGGCCGAATTCAACCCATGAGCGAAGACACTAGAAGAAAAAATCCTTAGTGCTTGCTCGGGATTTGAACTCAGATCCTCCAACTTATTAGTCCAGTGCTCTACCACTGAGCTAACCTCGCCCCCCTTATGGAGGTAAAGCACATATTAATTATTGGGACTCCACGATTCTCGAATATTCATGGCCGAATTTTGTATGATTTATGTTACAAGTGGTGATTGTGTAAAATAATCCTGTGTACAATAACTGTCATATTATTGGTACTGATAAAGCCCCCGAGAATGCGCCAGGGGAAGGAGACCCTAAGCCGTTCATCACGCGCCAATATCAGCGTTAATGCGTCTCCCTGGAAGATAACGTCACCATAGGTGTAATATATTGTAACGGCTGCTCGACCTCGTTCTACTAATGTTTATGTTCTTGTTGTTATATGTCAAGTCCCTAGAATCTGTACAATATTTAATTGACCCTTTAGTATTACAATAATTATTAACCATTTCCATCCCTTTCAAAATAATAATAGTGTTAACTTTTTTTAAATAACTTATTATCGCATAATTATTTCATTTGCAGCCTAAAAAAATACCTATACACCATTTTTACAGTCAGGAAGTCAAATTTGGACAAAACAAAAAAAAAAAAAAGGATCCTGTTTCAAAAATAATATTCCTAAATGATTAACATATTTTTAAAAGTATTTAGGAATCCATGGCAGTTTTTTTGTTCCAAGAATTTATATTTTATTCTATAATTGAGGGCTTACTAATTATTATATAAACTTCAAATTAATGTTTTTGTAACTCTAAAATCACATTCTGAAGTAATACATTATACAAAACAATCCAAGAAAAATATTCTGGTTTCATTGAATACTAACAAACCTCAATTTATTTATTGGTTTGAACCTAACTTAGAACTATAGGTCACCAACCTTTTCTAGCCAGGATAAGGGCGATGCCTTTTCTTATTTCCAATGAAAAGCCATCACCCCTAGTGGGAATCGAACCCACGACCCTGGGAACGGAAGAGAGAGAATTTACGACCCTTGGCACGGAGAAATTTATAAAATTATTATCTACCGTTTCAAAAAATGATCACTTCACGCAAGACAAAGGTCTTTCTTGCCTCGAGTGCTGGTAAATATAAAATATTAATTTTTAGCATAAATATGGTTTAGTGATGACAGTACATTACATAGGTTTGTCGGCTGGAGCTAAAGGATATTTGTGTACCTGAATTTGAGCAGAAGGCTCTAAACGAATTTTATAAGGCGTCTTACTAATTTTTCTGATACATAATCATCATTTTTAAAATTGTAAACGTTGCTTCGCAAGAAATATTGCAATTTCTTGCTTTTGCTTGGCAATTAGGAGCTCTTTTGGGAGGAAAAGCCGATCGTTTTTCAACACAAAGAAACTTCCGCCTTATTAAGAATATTCCGGGCTGCAGAGAAATTTCTTTAGGAGGAGTATAGCTTGGTTAATGAAGGTGATATTAGTGGTTATAATACAATATCTATCTAATCCTATAAATATTTTAATATATATTTACTTATTAATTAACAATGTTTAAAGAAAAAAAAACACATAAACCTATAGAATTAAATAATTTCTTAACATAAAACAATTTTATCTGTTAAACTCGGGCATATGTTTGAAACAAAATACTATTATATATATATATATATATATATATATATATATATATATATATATATATACACACACACACACACACACACATATACAGGGTGTCCCCAAAATAAATGGCCAAACTTTAGGACTCTATCCAGCAAGAAAAAAGAAAGACAGGAGGGGGTGGTTGATAAAACTATACTTTTAATGATTTTTATATCGGCATTATGATAACATGCCTTTTCGCAATTGTCATTTTATAGGTTTTTGCGTTTTTCTCGGAAACAAAGAAAAAAAGAGAAAAATTCCTTAGGACTTTTTGTTTTTTTTTTTTCTTATCCTGCATCGATTCCCAAAGTTTGGCCGTTTATTTTCGAGACACCCTGTACATATGTAAATACTGCATATAGTGAAAACGAAATGACTTTGCACTGAGCACTACATAAGTTAATAAGAAGATATATAAGCACCACACTCACTGGGTTGGTAGAAACGTCGAGAAAGCAAATTTCTCTTTCCATTTCATGCTATTTTTTAAAAAAAAAAAAGTTATCATGATTAATACTTCAGATCCATTTCATTTTTCAATCCTAAAAAAGGGTTTATTAAAATAAATTGTATACATTTTTCTTATTTGGAAAACATGTTTGACACAAACGTTTGTAAATATCATTCCTGTTCTTAAGCATTACTTGTATAATATAATGCTGGCGTTGAGCGTTCGATATTTTCTGTTAAGAAGGGTATTGTAGAAATGCAACTAGTTATCACAAGATTATTAATATGATCCAGGGAGAAACATTTATTAATTTTTATTTTTGGCTTGTCGACTGCTTAATTATTAGCACCGTTCACAAATTGTTTCATTTTTAACAAATTATGAGAAATTGTTACGTCCCAACCTCAATCTAAAGCAATCTACTTAACAAAATTTTAATTACTTAAAATTAGTTCCCTCTTAAATTATAATGGGCCTAGCATTTCACCTTGATGTACACCTAAAAACAACCTTTATTACATGAAAATACGCTAGCGTTGACGATTGCTCGACCTTCCCTCTCGCTCTCTCTCTCTCTCTCTCTCTTTCTCTCTCTCTCTCTCTCTTTCTTTCTCTCACACACACACACACACACACACACTTACTCTTTCTTCCCCCTCTCTCTGTCTCTCCCTACCTCTTTTAATGCGGTCTCTTCTCGTCTAACCCCCTACCTCGCAATTATTTTATTCAGGGCCTCCTCGTTGCCGGGAAGTGTCTTCAAAGAGACGCAGCCTCATTTTTCCCTTTTGTCGGGGGGGCTGTAAGTGCCTTTTGACGTTGCACGAGTACACTCCCCACCCCCACCTCACTCCCTGCATTGGTGAGTGGTGGGGGAGATATACACACACACGCTGAGCTCACAAAGGGCACATCCTTTCTTTATAAATTCATTCCGCGCAGAGAATGATAACTATTCATAAGGACATAACTACAAAGTACAAAACAAAAAAAAAAAATAAAAAAAAAATAAAAAATAGAAGAATAGCAAACAAGAGTCGCATCAAAGGAAATCTCCTCTAAAGTTCTAGCTTTTCTCAGCAGACTAATTATGTAAATGTATAATTAAGATTCAGAATTTCACTCAAAGTAGCGAAGTACATTTGAAAATAACCAACTAAATTTTATATTTATGCTAATGAGGATTTAGATTAAAAAAAAAAAAAAAAAACAAGACAGTATTTTGTCTCGTTTTTAGCACTTTCCTCCGAAGGAAAGTTATTAAAGCTATTGAGGTTGGACTCATGACGGAATTTTTGAAAAATTTCTTCAAATCTTTATCGATCCTACCTAGTAGACACCGAAAATGACCCCCGTTAAAATTTATATATATCTATATATATATATATATATATATATATATATATATATATATATATATGCATATATATATATATATATATATATATGTGTCTGTTAACACGATAGCGGCCAGAGTTTTTGTTTTTTCGTCACGAAACTTGGTATATAGCATTCAATTAGCAAACGATTGAACGAGTTCGTTAACCACCAAAGTCGGTCCACCGGAAGGGGGGGTTTACCCCGAACCCAAAACACTAATTTGACTATGTCAGCCGTAATATTTGTTATATTTCAACGAAACTTGGTATTCGTAGTGGTAATATAGAGAGAAAAGTGAGATATAAAAATGAACTAAATCGGTTCATTAGAAGGGGGGGTTTACTCCGGACCCACAATACCAATTCGCCACTACCAGCCGTGATTTTTGGTATATTTCGATGAAACTCGGTATTCGTAGTGGTAATCCACAGGTAAATAACTGTTGTAAAAATAAACTAAATCGGTTCATTAGGAGGGGGGGTTTACTCCGGACCCACAATACCAATTCGCCACTCCCAGCCGTGATTTTTCGTATATTTCGACGAAACTCGGTATTCGTAGTGGTAATCTAGAGGTAAATATGTGTTGTAAAAATAATCTAAATCGGTTCATTAGAAGGGGGGGGTTTACTCTTGACCCAAATTCTTAATATACTCATACCGGTCGTAATTTCTGCTGTATTGTAACGAAACGCGGTATACGTCGTGGGTAACTCACGAGAAAGAAGTGTTGTAAAAATGAGCTGAATCGGTCAATCGGAAAGCGGGGGTTTAATTTGTAATATATTTCAATAGAAAAGCCCGTCAGACGTAGGGTCACAAAGCCGCCGCAAGGAGCGCTTTCTACCACTAGAGTGACTGTATCCTGTTCCTGCGTTCGATCAAAATACGATAATATGAGGTTTTTTGTATTTATTACGTAGTGTAATAGGTACCATGTGTAAACATAACTCTGGAAGCAAATTATTAATTGATCAGTTACTCATTACAAATTTAAAAGAGAACTATTCATGTTTTTATTTTATTTATGTAGGATATTTTAAGCAAATTGTTCTGGAAAGCAATCTACACTACCCAAATTCTGAGGAAAGTGCTTAGTTATGCAGCTCCTGCGTGACGGACTTTTATACTGTATTATTGCTTAGATCAATCATATTGTTTAACCTAAACAGTAGGTTAGAATTGAGGAATATAGTACTGAAGTATATTAAAGAGAGAACAAAAAACAGCTAAGTTTCGGGAATATAGAGGAAATAGAATATTAAACAGCTAAGTTTCGGGAATATAGAGGAAATAGAATATTAAACAGCTAAGTTTCGGGAATATAGAGGAAATAGAATATTAAACAGCTAAGTTTCGGGAATATAGAGGAAATAGAATATTAAACAGCTAAGTTTCGGGAATATAGAGGAAATAGAATATTAAACAGCTAAGTTTCGGGAATATAGAGGAAATAGAATATTAAACAGCTAAGTTTCGGGAATATAGAGGAAATAGAATATTAAACAGCTAAGTTTCGGGAATATAGAGGAAATAGAATATTAAACAGCTAAGTTTCGGGAATATAGAGGAAATAGAATATTAAACAGAAAACGAAGACGAGAACATTTTGATATCAAGAAACACTTTAAAATTTACATTTACGTATTAACCAGTAATTTATTTTCTACTTAATTCCGCTATAACCTAAATTGACTTTTGATTTTTTTTTTTTTTTTTTACTGTTATGAAATTTAGGCCCTAACATTAAACCTTCATAAACATTCTTTTAAATTACTATATCAGAGAACTCTTACTATATACATAGAACTCTTATCTTAAAAAGTCTAGTCAATTCAAACTAATTTGACCGCATATAATGAAAAGAGCATACTAGCAACAACAGAAAATTATATATATATGTTTTTATATGTAACAAATGCGAAAAAGAGCCAAATTTCCATATTTGAATAAATTTACCAATGATTTAATGTTTATTACTTTTCATTTTGTGTTACTATTTTTCGTTCCATTTTTCAAATGTTATTATTTAGTATATTTAATATTTATGTTATCATATGGAATATTTTATGTCCTTTAATTGTAATATTCGTTTCCTCATTTTGCTTGCACCCTACACGTTTTATTCAAATGATAAAAGCCCACACTCAGGCTCTTCTTGGGCATCTTGAAATTTCCACGCAATTCAAACTAATTATACACCAAATTTATTTTTTTGATTTTTTCTAAAAAAAATCAAGTGAATAAGTAAAGGCATTTTTTCTCACACAGTATTATATATATTTTTTTTCTTTTCATAATTGCTTGTTTTGTTTACTTGTACTTAAGGGCGAAAAACTGCGCGGTTTTCATTGCCCGATTTTCATAATTGTTTTGTTACTTACCTACCTTTATTGTTAATTTTTATTTTAGTTAAAGTTTTTTTATGTGGCATACTTATTCATTTTAAATGAACGAATGTCCCTGAATAAAGTCTTTTGTTTATAAAGTAATTCTGCCCTTTTCCACGTATGTATTTCTACGCTTGTAGGATATTTTTAGATGTGTATGATATTTGTTATTCGGTTATTAATTTAATTAGTAGAAATCTATCTATATAATGGATTAATCCATTTGCAAAGGAACATCTGATCCAGTAGCTTTTGAATAAATTTCAATGGATATTCAAAAGGGGCTACTCTTCCAATCTGCTTAAGTAATATTTTGAAGATTAGATTTCTTCGGCTAGAAAGGACCGGAGGAATTGGAATCAGTAGATAGCCTTCAATATTCTACTTTCTTTAGGAAACCAAAAGCTATAAAGAATTTGGGATCTATCTTCATTACTGTTTGTTGGGAGGAGGGGAATGGATTGTTATGGCGGAATCGTAAAAAGGTCATAAACGCCGAGGGAACACTGTGTATCTGCTGTATGTTTATTTTTTTCTCGTGTCATTCCACGATACAAAATGAAGCAATGGATACATCTTACTGTGATGTGTTAGACCCTTATTATGCTAATAAATGGTGGTGGTACCCGCTCCCGTCCCTCCGATCTCTATCCTCCCACTCATAAAACAGCCTTCTTCGACCGTTCCTTCATCTCCCGAGCCTCCTCCTTCTGGAACTCTATCCCTCTTTCCATTCGACACTCTCCTTCCTTACCTGTCTTTAAATCCCGCCTCTTTGCTTTTCTCCTATCCTCCCAGGAAGACGCTTCTTAAAATTTCACCACCAGGAAGACCTGATTACCTTTGTAAATTATATTGCTGTTTTTTTCTCGTGTTTATGCATTTTCCTAGTTTATATCTTTTTATAGCCCCCATTCCTTTAATATTTATTAAACTTTTTAATATTTATTTGTTTATTTAAAACTCTTTAACTTTATTCCCATCCCCCTCTGAACATTGTATCATCATTGCCCCATTCCAATGAATGTACATATTTACTTATATTTCATTTTATTATTTAAGGCTTCATATATAATATTTGTATTAGTTGCTTTTTTTGTTTTGTTCTTTTATACTTTTGTTTTTCTTTATTCATATTTATATTTTTAGGTTAAATTTCTTTATTGTTTATTTTGTACTTATTTTTATTCTTATGGGACGAAGTCCCAGAATAAAGTTTTTTTTTTCATCATTCATTCATTCATTCATTCAATCATTCATTCAAATGTTATATTCTGCAAATGATAGGTTATGAAATTATTGGCCCACTATGATAAGATGTTATAATTGAATGGGCTATAACTCGACTGGTGGCAGCATGATTTTTTTGTTTTCCGATATCCTTCACGACTGCAATTTGCTCTTTTCACAACAAACAAATGCAAATTTATGTGTCCACAATATTATCAGTCACTCAAAGAACTAAATACAACAAAAGTTTGAAAAGAATATAAAACTTTAGCATATTTAATTAAGAAATACATTATTTACAGCAGTGCTGTTTACAGCAATGTTACTTTATTTATGCTACATAATATTAAAATTATTACTGTCTAAATAAAATTAATTAATATTAAGTTAGAGTTAAGTAAAAAAAAAAAAAAAAGTTTCTTAAAAGGTTATTAATATACTATATTATTATTATACTATTTAAATAATATTTCTAAAAACTTCCGACTAAGAATCTAATTTTTTTTTTCCTGGAAAAAAATGGTGGTGGGTAGGTTGTGGTGTCTTAACAATGTTATTATATGGGTTGTTCTTTCATTGGCATTAAATATGAGTAAGTTAGTAAAGTGTGTCCTATACGTAATCTGCATAGTAAAACATCTTCTCGTATAATTCTGCGGCTACTTGAACTTCATTCGTA
>OX328130.1:57605152-57827580 GCA_946811695.1 Gonocerus acuteangulatus
ATGCTGAGGACGTATCTTACTTTATTTATGCACAACTTCCTGGAGTATATTAATAATTTATCAATTTGGATCCGCAGTAAATCAGCACAGCCCAAACCAAATTTGCCAAGTTTTATTATAAATTTCGTTTTAATAAAGTACGACCGTAAGTTACATACTAATTGTATTCTTAGTGCGGTGTAAACCTCCGCTATTAATGGACTGATTCTGAATGTGCTTTAAAAAGGAAATAAAACCCCGACAAGTCATATTGCTGCAAGTTCTCTTTGCTCCAGAGAGATGAAAGTGTTGAATTGGAATATTGTAAAAGGTAAACGTCCTGTACACCATTTGACAGTAGCGTAAAGGTTTCGGGTGTATTATTCAGGTCAGTTTTACCTGGATCCAACCTTCCTCCCTTCCTTTTATGTCTTTCCTAATTTCCATATTTCAACGGGGATGAGAGGGGGGGGGGGGGTTTCATCTTTCATTCAACATTCAATTCCTCTCTCTCCCTCTCTCTCTCTCTCTCTCTCTCTCTCTCTCTCTCACTCTCTCTCTCTCTCTCTCTCTCTCTCTCTCCTCTCTCTCTCTCTCTCTCTCCTCTCTCTTCTCTCTCTCTCTCTCTCTCTCTCTCTCTCTCTCTCTCTCTCTGTCTGTCTTTTTTCCTCATTCTCTTGCGCATTATCGCTCGACCTTAAGGATAAAAACAATTCCCTAAGAAGGGGGTTTTTCTTTCATCTTATTAAATTCATTTGTATCTCCTTTATGCATCACAATATAATGAAAAAGTGAAAATTGAACAAAGAATATTTAATGTTTAATCTTGTGGACTAAACGATATAAACAAATTATAGAATAACCAGGTAGATTCCTACTCACCATTTACATAGTTTTATTATTTTAGTTTTCACTAGTGGATGGTAAAAATGTTTGTTTTTTTTTTAGTTAGGTTAGTTATTCACTAGTAACGATATTCGAATGTAAGTAATGTCATGTCGTTTATTAGCTCCATTAATATGTTTTCTTGAATTCACTTCAAGTACCATTTTAGCGCGGTTCCTCCCTCCCTCTATAGGGAGGAACGCCGCTTATAAGGTTGACCTCATGATCCAAGCAATTCGGAAGTGCCGACTAGAAAATTTTGCGTTTCAGAACTCCTAGACCAACCTGTGCAAGTTGTAATGAGACTTTGACTGTTAGACACATACTGACAGACTGTAGACTTAGAAGTGACTTAGACATTTCTTACGAACTTCACGACTTACTGACTGATGGTAGTCCATACATCGACACAATACTTAAACATTTTAAGACACTCAACATTTATAACAAAATATAACCTGAATTTACCTTTATTCTATGTAGCTATATATATATATATATATATATATATATATATATATATATATCTTTTTTCTTCCCCCCCCCTTTTTTCCCTCCTTTCTCTTCTCCTTTTTTGAATTTATTTTTCTTGTATTATTATTTTTTTTGTTTCGTTAATGGACAATGGAATCATTTTTATTATTTGTTTATATATTAGCCATTTTCATATATTTTAATGTGACCACATAGTTTTATATTTTATTTTTTTCACTTGATTTTATTTTTGATGTATGAACATACTAATTAGGTATGAGTATATTGTATGAATATGATATATAGGCATACATTACCTAAAACCAATATGTATGCTAGAATATTTGCACACATCAGTAAAAAGTCACTCAAATTAACTTATTCTGGTTGTTCTTGTCTTCGTTTTTGTTTTTGTTCTATGTTTTGTTATTTTTTATTTATTTTTTTTTTTTTGTTATTTTTTCTTCTTGACTGGACAGAGATTTTCCTGATCATGAGCTTATCGCTAAAGTTGCGTAGCTCATAATGAAATCAATAAATATTTTGTGTTAATTAATGTTTATTATGTTTGTTAATGTTTTTGGTCCTAATAGTTAACGTGTAATGAGATAAAATTATTACAGTTTGATGAAATTGGAGCAAACCTATACTGCTAGGATATTGTCATTTAACAAAGGGTCGAAGTTTGCCCGAAAGAGTGCGAACAGACAAATATATAAAGTCCGTCACGCAGGAGCTGCATAACTAAGCACTTTCCTCAGAATTTAAGTAGTGTAGACTGCTTTCCAGAACAATTTGCTTAAAATATCCTACATAAATAAAATAAAAACGTGAATAGTCCTCATTTTGTAATGAGTAACTGATCAATTATTAATTTGCATCCAGAGTTATGTTTACACATGGTACCTACTACACTACGTAATAAATACAAAAATCCTCATATTATCGTATTTTGATCTAACGCAGGAACAGGATACAGTCACTCTAGTGGTAGAAAGCGCTCCTTGCGGCGGCTTTGTGAACCTACGTCTGCCGGCTTTTCTATTCAAATATACCTATTACAAATTAAACCCCCGCTTTCCGATTGACCGATTCAGCTCATTTTTACAACACTTCTTTCTCATGAGTTACCCACGACGTATACCGCGTTTCGTTACAATACAGCAGAAATTACGACCGGTATGAGTATATTAGGAATTTGGGTCCTGAGTAAACCCCCCCTTCTAATGAACCGATTTAGTTTATTTTTACAACACATATTTACCTGTAGATTACCACTACGAATACCGAGTTTCGTCGAAATATACCAAAAATCACGGCTGGTAGTGGCGAATTGGTATTGTGGGTCCGGAGTAAACCCCCCCTTCTAATGAACCGATTTAGTTCATTTTTATATCTCACTTTTCTCTCTATATTACCACTAAGAATACCAAGTTTCGTTGAAATATAACAAATATTGCGGCTGACATAGTCAAATAAGTGTTTTGGGTTCGGCGTAAACCCCCCCTTCCGGTGGACCGACTTTGGTGGTTAACGAACTCGTTCAATCGTTTGCTAATTGAATGCTATATACCAAGTTTCGTGACGAAAACACAAAAACTCTGGCCGCTATCGTGTTAACAGACACATATATATATATATATATATATATAGATATATATAAATTTTAACGGGGGTCATTTTCGGTGTCTACTAGGTAGGATCGATAAAGATTTGAAGAAATTTTTCAAAAATTCCGTCATGAGTCCAACCTCAATAGCTACTTTCCTTCGGAGAAAAGTGCTAATAAAAAAAAATTAAATATCCTAGCAGTATGGGTTTTACCAATGTCTCCATACTAAACTTGTGTAAACCCATTTTACTATAAGTAATTTCCCAAAATTATCACATTATTATTTTGTACAACTTTTTTTTTGCATTTAAGTAGGCATACCACCTATATATCTGTACACCGGAGGTAAAGGACACCATGTTTTTTTTTATTAAATTGACTTAACACCGTGTTCTTAATGCTGATTTCTCTATCCATATAATGATGTACGGCATTCTGACCTGTTACAATAAATAACGAAGATAAGACATAGAAAAATAAAATCATATCTTTTTTCATTAGAGGTAAAAGACACCATGTAGAGGACTTGGTTGGGTTTGACTATGATCAATACTTCCAATTACCCATTAATGTCAACAGCAATGTAAACATTTTTCTATAAACTGTTTGTATAGCTACCAAAAAAACAAATTTGAGTAGTTCACAGTTATGGCAAATTGGCTCTCCTGAACAATTACAAATATGTGACATGGTGTCTTTTACCTTCGGGGTACAGATATATATATATATATATATATATATATATATATATATATATATATATATCAATTATAACTCTTTAGACAAATAAAAAAAAATGTATAAAAATATAACCAAAATACACTTTATACATCTGTGGTGAAAGAAAAGTTATGTTTATTAGGAACCAAACGCCTAGAAAAATTAATATTTGAGTAAAAGTTTTGCAAAGTTGTTTTGAACGAGTAAAGCCCAACGGATTTAGAAGGAAATTCTCCTCTTTTGCCATTTTTATCCCTATTACAAGAATTACGCCCTTTGAAGCATCTGGCCGTGATAAAGAAGGATATGAAGAGATAGTAGGAAAAGGGTTTCTGGATATGATCGGGGCAGACAAGGAGATAGGAAGGGCTTCGGACTTATAAAATATTGCGGAACCAAGCCAATAAATCTCTTTTTGAGATACTTCCAGCGGCCCGATGGCTACCTCTGTTCGTTCTATCTCCCTATATTTGAATTCTCTCCCTCTCTCTCTAAAGGGCCACTTTGTACAACAATACTCTCCGACGTAGGACGGGAGGAAAAGTTTGGCGATACTCACAGATTTTTCTTTCCTTACCAATATCGCATTGCAGAGGGACCATTCATTCGTTGTTAAAATAAAAAAACGGAAAGAAGCGACGAAAATTTATGACCTGTGATGAATTATTTGACTTGAGAACGACTATAATCGATGATTTCATTCATAATAGAAGGAACAACTACAAAACTCTAAAAAAAAAAACACAATATAGCTGTTTATTGCCCATAAAACAAACATGCTAATCCTAATAAAAAACAACCGCAGGCAAATGAACTCTGAAAAACACTCTGAGCTACCCCAAACCCCTGTTCACATAATTAATGCATAGCTAAGAAGTGAGGATGAGCCCAGCGACTAAAAATTAACATAAAAAATAATTAATGCATTATGGCAAAAATATATTATTCCCAATAAAAACATACAATAATAATGACCAAATAAATAAATTAAAAAGAAATGTGCTACGTAAAATATGACATCAAATATTTATCTATTCAATGTGGCAGTAGATCAAAGTTCTATTACTACCATGAGGGTTAAGGCGTGAGCACTTAACACTCCGTGCCAAAGGTCGTGGGTTCGATTCCCACAACCCCATAAAAAGAAAAGGCATCAGCCCTATCCTGCCTAGAAAAGGGTGGTAACCTATAGATAACCTGTCCTAAAATTCGTAGTTAATAATAAATGGACGTTCTACTTTAAATAATAATAATAACTACCTAACTTTCTTGACTACTCCTTTATGTTGCTACCCTAGGTACAGTAAAATTACAGATATGCACGACGAGCTGTCAATGCAGACAATCTCAGACTGTATACAAACACTTATGACTAAATTCTTTCATTCAGTTAAAGTATCGGACAACCCACTAATATCTGAAATAGGCAATTATAAACAACCTCATAGACGATACAAGAACAAACGGACCAAATATATACTTCTGGACAGCTGAACTCATCTTAGTAACATAATAATCATATGAGGAGCTTAGTATCAAAGTTGGACAACTCCACTTTTGCTTTTTTTACAGGAGAGGCAAAAAACCATATCTACTATATTGATGTCAGTATCATGGTGATTTTTTTATATGTTATTCTTATAGGCCTCAGAAACATTATTTCAAAGGCACTGCAAAATTATATAAGTATTAAGGCCGTAATTACACTTTAAATAGTGGAGTTGTCCATGTTTGAAACCAAGTCATGGAGTTGTCTGTTTTTGAAACCAAAGGGAGCCATTTGAAAATTGAACCTATCCTCTTTTGAAACCAAACAAATATGAATTTGGTATGAGGGTGTTTTAATATAATGTAATTATGTCTAATGTATTAAATCAAAATTATATAGTTAAAAATTACATCAAAAATGTTATTTAAATACAGTTTGGCAAAACTGAAATGAAACTAAATTATCCTTATTTTATTAAGGTTAGAAAAAAAGTGGTACTTTAGCTATCCTCTTCGCACAGTTTTACCTATAACTACATGTATTGAAGTGGCTGTGCTATAATTTTCATCGCCGTACTCTGCCATTCCCGTGCACAGCTAATAAAATAAATTTATCAATTAGCGATGCGATTATTTTATGAAAAACGAGTTAACCATTATTATTTTCTGCAGAGAGTTGTTGAAAAGTTTGTAATAGCAAATAACTGAACATTAACGATGAGATCTATTTAATATCTAGTGTAAAACTGTCAATATTTATTTGTTATACGCGAAAATTTAAGTAAAGAGGAATATGTCGAGAACAGTTACATTAGCTGTTAATTTATTCACCTGAGGTCTTGAAAATTTATTTGGAAGGATACATAGGTCTACCACTTGAGTAAAGTATGAATATTTTAAATTAAATACCGGCTGTTTTTCACGGTTGTTGTTATATAAAGCCCGTTTATTAATAACATAATTATTCTATAGAATTGGTAGTGGTCTCATACGACTCGGCACAAAAGAAATTCTTCAAAAATCACACCTAAATCAGAAAGATTCAAGTACCTAGAGGTTTTGTCCCAAAATCCGGCATTCGGAACCACAGTGTGCCGGATAACAGCTACTTATTAATAAGAATTATCGCCAAATGCATTTATTACAAGTAACTATAAACATTCAGCCATGATGGATTTGCAATGCATGTTGGGAGCAGATTGCATGAATGCAAGCTTCTCATTGGCTACAGATGGAGTTGTCATTTTTTTGAAACCAAACTATGTTGGAATTGTCCATATTTTGATTCTGAACGGTTGAAATAAACGCTATTTTACCTATTTTCTGCCCGTTTTTAATGAAAAACAGTTGTAAAATCGAATGCAACATAAAAATCCACTTAAGAATCGACAAAAATCTCAAAACTGAAAAAAATGGACTTGTCCAACTTTGATACTAAGCTCCTCATATAATGTATGTTTAGTAGTTGTATTTTGCTTGGGTTATTTTATAAATGTTTCCCAAAATACAATATTTTTGTTCATTGTGTAAGTAGCTTAGCCATAAAAGGACATGTAAATTGTAGAATAACGTATAAAGCTCAACGTATGCACTGTATATTCACTTCTATAAATACAAAATTCTTCTTCTTGATTTTGCTCTAAATTTTTATCACCCTTTCGAAGCTTCTTCAGGAGCACTTAAAATAATATAACAGTACTGTCTTCACCGTCGAGAATGTTCCGGGCCACTTGACTTGAGTCTAGAGCAATATGAAGTGAAAAGTGGGGTCGCCATCTTAGAATACCTAAATTTTTGTTTTATGAAGTTAGGGACGTGGAATGACAAATTATGAGATAAATGTACGCTTATAATGGCTCAACGTCGATAATTTAAGTAATATATTTTTTTCCCCGTTTAAATTAAATTGGAGATTGCCATTGCCCTTAATAACAAATTTAAATTCTCAAGCAGATTTTTTTATTATTCTGATTTCCTAGTATTCTCTACTTGAATCAAATTGAGGTTTTTTGTTAACAACCATTTGCTCATTACGGTTCTGTCCGTTTGTTTTTGTTGTTTTTATGTTTTAAGGCTTCGTTTTCTCTTAGGCTTGGGATGAGCGAACTGGAGAACACTATATTTCCAACATCGGAGACGGTATGTCACTATAACTGTGGAATTGTGCAAATGTACAGTGCTAGGTCATTCGCACGACAAGTATTCTGTAGAAGGATGCACTCAGCTAAAGTAAAACTACACTTTCCCTAAATAAAGCTAGGAACAAGAGCAGAAGGGGATGAAGAGCTCATTAAGAACACTAAATAAAAAACATTGGAGTTTTGAGATCAGTTTCCGGAGTTTTTCAGTTGCTCTTTTCCAGGTTGCTCAAGGTGAAGTTAGATCTTTTTCTATCGTATTTGACTATTTACATATTTTTTTTTTTTTTTTTTTTTTTGGATAAATTATAAAGTTTAATAGGGATTCCGGGACAATTGCTTAGAGGGTCCTTGGGTCCTTCGAAGAATAAGTAATTATATTTGAATATATATATTATATATATATATATATATATATATATATATATATATCCAATTTAATTAGCATACTCGGGGTCTCCCGTGGTCTGTTTTCTCATCTCAGGGCTCGCTGAGAAGATTCCTGGCTGCGCCCTGGATGTTGGCACTAATAGCAAAGATTTGTCGATGCGCCGTAGATAGATCAATATAATAAAAAAAAAAAAAAAAAAAAAAAAAAAAAAAAAAAAAAAAAAAAAAAAAAAATAGCATTTCCGGTAGTTTATTTCCTGAATATCATCCTGTTGATCTCGAACAAGAGTGAAAATATTACCAAGAAATCCGAAAATAAACTTCTCGACCTTCGACATCTACTTATTTTTAGAACTCTCGACTTTTAAAGGCTTTTTTCCCTCAGGCGGAATTATATTTTTCACCACGGACTCCAAACCGAAATCTAATTGTCCTCAGATAGAAGATAGTACGAACAGACGGATGTGGGAGAAGACCAATAAGCCACGACGGCTGTCTTCTATAAATATTTAAGCGAAAGGTAAACAGAGAAGCAATAAGGGTTGATGTTTGCCCAACCGCCGGACTGTAGTCCCACCACGTCCCCCGGTTCTCTCCCTTTCCAAAACCTATATCTACCACCAAGCTATGCCTCTACTATTTAATTATATATCCTTTCTTGTCTTATTGCCCAAGAGACAATCTTTACTTTATAAGTTTCTCACTTATTTGACAGCTATGAGTATTTTTCCCCTGTCAATAGAACTATTATTCGCCTCTCAGGACAACAAAAAAAAAAAAACAAAGAAAGAACTTGCTTATAAAAGTAGATCTTGTCAGGATTCGGTCTTTATATCTTAATAAAACTAAATGTTTAATAAAAACGGCTTTTTATTTTTTCGGACGTTTCGGCTTGACGTAAAGAAAGGAAAAACAGTACATTTAGACGAGGATGAATGATATAAATCGTAGATTTGTGTTATATCTTCAGCTCTTTCTTAACGATATATTTATACAGATTTAAAAATTAAGCTGTGTGTGTTAACATATGAATATATTTTAATGAAAATTGGCTTTCTATGACGACCTTGCAATAACGAATAATTATTCATCATTATATCAGAAAATAAGTAATAAATACCAGTGAGATATATTCACTCAACTACTACACAAACGAACTGATGAACACATGACTAAATATAAAACATAAACAGTACGTATAGATACACTAGACAATCTCTAAATTTATTCTGATTGATTTTTTTTGTTATTATTTTCTTAAAAATAACAATAAATAAATAAATAAAATTGGCTTTCCGATGAGAAGAGGAAGAACTATGCCTCAAAATTGTGCCATTATTTCTGAATCTGATGGATCGCGGTAAGTGATACTAGTGGAGGGGTTTTACCACCATAAAGGGTAGGATGGTTGAAGATGGCAGGGGTGTGGAGGCAGGAGTCATAAAAGTCGAAGGCAGCGGGGTATGACAGATTCTATTTTAGTCACGGGATGTGGGTTTTAGTTTTAAGCGGGATGTTTTCAATACGTGGAAAATGTTGAAATATGTAGAGAAAATTAATTCTCTATAAATTTTGTCATTAACCGGACTGTTTTCTAGATGAATAAATATAGATTCAGAAAGGAGACGTTTTGCTAGGTTGGATTCAGTGGAGAACATAGAAAATTGGTCAAAGTCAAAGTTTTTGTGATGGGATGGCTCGTTATGAAATTCTTAATTGTTAAAGAACTTACCTATGCATTTAGTACAAGATATCTCAACGATGTAGACTATTAAAAACATGGCCGTATATAGAAAATAATTTCGGGAGGGGCTGGGAAAATTTCGGGGGGGGGGCTGAGACGAATTCCGGTGTATGGAATACTAACAACTTAGAACTTGGAATAGTTTTAACCAACTAAAACGCTATTACACCCAAAATAAAATATTTTTATGAACTAAGTGATCTTATTTAGTCTATTTTAAAGGGTTTATGACACATTTTTACCGATCAAATCAAAATTTCGAGGAGGCTGCGGCCCCCCTCCTTATATACGCCCATGAGTAAAAACATATAATTCTGATTATGTCATATCTTTTAATATCCTACGTTTTATTTGGTAGGTATAATGATTCTCATAGAAAAGAATCACAAACGGAATATTTTCTATTTCAGATTTTTGGGCAGTTGCTCTCCAAAAGGTTAATGTACTTTTACTGTTTTCAAAAAACCTTAAATGGCCATCTAATATTGATCGATTAGGATAATAGCGAAGATCTCGTAATTTCATTTGTTATAAAATGGAGCGTTTATAGGAATAAAAAAAAAAAATAATGCCAGGAACAGTTCAATTTTAAAAGAAAAATATTACAACTCCTACAGCATTCGGATCCAGGATGAAAAATGACATCAACAAACGGATAAATGATATCTTCCATAGGGCATAGCATATTGGACTGGCAGTTGACAAAGCGGCCATGATGAACTGGATGGGTAACAGACAAATAAGAGTGGGTGGATATGAGAGAACCTACCGGAGGGATCAGGCTGCCATACTCGTTCTGGTGGGACTGTTCTCGACAGCCTGCCTCTGATCAAGCGTAATATCTCTCTCCCGTCACTAGGTTGGACGTTGCTCGATAGCTCTCCAGCCATCTTCTTTCATATGTGCTGGTGTAGTTTTATGAAAGGAAAGCTCCAGTATAAAGGATAACGATCGCTTCAAACTCTGCATTCAAGGGCTGCTGTGAGAACGTGAGAGCGACAGCGAGAAAAGAACAGTTCAGTGAGATAAAAACTGAGAAAAAAAGTAAAACACAAGGACTGCCTCAAAAGTAACCGTAGATTATCCTGTTATGGCGATAACAGTTCGGTTGTTACTAGTAAGCTGGCAAATTGCCGACATTGCGAACAGCAGGTTGCTATTGAACGACCAAAATTTGTGGAAGAACATTTGAAGTAAAAACGGCAAGACCCCATGTCTCATTTTCTTCTCAGCCAAATACAAGTGAATATTTCGCTCACGATTTGCTTTTGTCAAATGTTTTATTTCCCCATAAAGGTAAGCCCGAAAGGGTCGGCAAAATCACCGACCGGCAGCTACCCGGCGCCGGATGGCAGCAAAAGTACATAGGAGTGAATGGAAAAGCACACACGGGCCGGCAAAACCACCGGCTGATAATTTGAACCACTCTTGCCCGGTGGTTTTGCCGGCTGTCCAGTAGAGAGCCATTGGTGCCCACCAAGGATATGCGAGAATGTTGAGACATTCCTGGGGTCTAGTTTTAATTCCTGGTAGCGTCATCACTTCTGGCCTCATTATAAATGTATATTGTACAGGTAACATGAAGGCAAACCATCTTAAAAATCTCTGTAAGTATTAAAAGGACGTTCCTAATTCAATAAATAATTATCATTAGTTTCGAAGAACTTACAACATAAGATTATAATATTATAGTTTTAAACTTTACATTAAAATAATTACAGGAACTCTCTAAAAGCCAAAGGATTGAATATAATAAAGAAATTTGAATCGATCTCTGCAAAAAGGGCTTCAGTCCATTTTTTCCAAACATGACTTAGTGAACGATTCGTTGTATCTGAAGGTTCCTATGAAAAGTAACTACACATTTCTAAAATGTTAAAAGGACTTCAGTCCAATTCATAGTTGCCATAGAAACATAGCCCTAATTTTATGATTCCATACAGAAAGGGCTTCAGTCTAGTTTTTCAAAACTACTGATTTTTGACTGAAGCCCCTTTTGCATGGATCTATTTATTTACAGAGAAAAGCGATTGTTCAATTACACCCATCTATCTCTTTTTACCTCTATCAGTGCGATATGATTTCTGGCTAAGATGAAGCAGTTTCTTCGAGTAAGACCCCTAAAATTACAACCCGAATCCTCATGTTGTTTCATATTTCTCTCATACTTGCTGAAAAAGGAAATAAAAAACTCAAGAAAATAATACGGACTTTAAAGACTTTAAACGGAGTATTTTTTAGGCCATTGAGTCAGTAAAGCCCCCTTGGGGATGTCGAATCTCTTTCTCTCCTAACATAAAGGTGAAAGTCGCCTTTCTATTAAAATGCAAATACAAGTACTTCCACGGCTGTTCCTACTAGGTCTTCTTTCTCGGCGATTTTCAAGAGCACCATTGCATTAGCAGCTTTCTGGGCTTAGCTTTTATGCCTATTCTTGGAGAGGAGACATCACATTTGCTACTTGTTTGGAAATTGTGGACAGAAGAATTCTGAATTAGAAAAAAAAAAATCAATATTTTTCAGGCGAAAGGTTTAATAAATGAGAATTACTAAAGTAAATTCAATTTATTTTATTTTATTTAAGCTCCACACGTTTCACACCTTAGGTGGCTCTTCAAGACCTAAAAAAACTCACTAAACTAGAAATACCTTCCCTTACAAAACCACGTCAAAACTGAGGTTACTACTACATATAACGTCAATGAGCTATGAGTATTTAGCAGTGTAAAATGGATAGATTCCAAAATACATAAATCGATCCTCCAGAAAAATATTAGTCCATTATAATAAAATACTTTTTTTTCTTTTTATTTTAATTTTGTCACCAGATAAAAATTAATTAAATTTTGTTTAGTAAATTAAAAAATATACTACCTATTTAAATATTTGATTTGTTTTTTCAGTAATTGTTTTTGTTTGTTTATTCCTAATATGAATGTTTTCTTTTAAAGAAATTAAATTGAATTGACTTAGTTAATTCTGTTTTATCGACCTTACGCCTGGAAAATATTGGATTAAAGAAGGTTGAGTTATTATAAAATATAAATATAAAATATTCAGTGTATTTCATAAATATTGGCCAGTAATGTTGGTACGCAAAAGTCGGTCACGCAAGAGTTACAAAACTAAGCATGTTACTCAGCAAAATAATCGACTTATACAAAAAATTACAATAAATAATTTAGATATTTCATATTTATAATGATCAGCAGACTAAATGATATTACTTTATTTAATTAAGCGATTAAGACAGATATAAGGAATATTAAACCGATCATCACACTTAACCATATATAACAAACTAACTTTCTACAACTCACTAATAAAACCTACATGGTCTTACTGAATAGATCTCTGGGGAACAGCCAAGAATTCCAACATCCGCTGGAACCAAAAAGTTTAATCCAAAGTCCTACGTACCATAGTCAATGCTCCTTATTATGTTTCGAATCGCAACCTCCATAATGTCCTAAATATCCTTTTTAGTCCAAGATATAATCCTTAATCACTTCTCATCTTTCCAAAGTAAATTTATCAATCATCCTAATACTACAGCTCAATCCTTATCCAGCACTAATCATCCTCCCTCTCCACCAAGGCGTCTTAATAGGAAGTGGGCCCGGGATATACTAAGGTAGTGAAGTGATCAAAAATAATTGTAATTATAATAATTGAGAGTGATATCAATATATATTTTCTCTCTTAAACTTCACCTACATTTCACCCGCATTTCTTCCGATCCGATAACGTTTGAACGACAACGGCCGACAGTGGCCGACGTCATTGCCTACATTAGTCCCGACCCGATCCAATCCGATCTAGTCTCAGCTTGTAAGTAATGAACTTGTAGTGAAGGGAAAATGAGTGTTTAATTCAAGAAATGCCACCTAATAAGCATAGAAACCTTCGATTACCTTCTTGGAGGTATAAAGGAAGAGTTGACAGGCCAATCAATCTTTGAATCTTGAAGCTATGAAGAAATTTGTGTTGAATGCTCAAAACCTACATTCTGAAATGCTAAAACATTGCGCAGATTTTCTTGAGATCTTTGTTAAAACTTCAATTCATTCTAGAAATTCACCAAAAAATCGTAATATTTAGAAGTGTCGCGTCATGAAGTCCTTTCCCTGGAAATTTTAGACAGGATAATTCAAAAAGTTACCAGTCACTAACCTCCTGAGGCCGGCTCGCGGGGAAGAACTTTACCGTCATTAATAACAAATTACAGTAAACTAATTAAAAGTGTAATTAAACTGCGGATTCTACACTTAATAAAGCAGTAGGAAGGGAAAAAAAGCTTTTTTTTACGTTGTCCGTTTCTTTTTACAGAGAAAATATGTTGACTTATTTTTAATTAAGTATATACATATCAATTGAAAATAATTAATTTTTATAAGTTAGTAATTTAATACTAGAAATAAATTGAGCCAAAATTAATCAGAATAAAAAAAAAGTCCGGCACGCAGGAGCTGCATAACTAAGCACTTTCCTCAGAATTTGGGTAGTGTAGACTGCTTTCCAGAACAATTTGCTTAAAATATCCTACATAAATAAAATAAAAACGTGAATAGTTCTCATTTTGTAATGAGTAACTGATCAATTATTAATTTGCATCCAGAGTTATGTTTACACATGGTACCTACTACACTACGTAATAAATACAAAAATCCTCATATTATCGTATTTTGATCTAACGCAGGAACAGGATACAGTCACTCTAGTGGTAGAAAGCGCTCCTTGCGGCGGCTTTGTGAACCTACGTCTGCCGGCTTTTCTATTCAAATATATTACAAATTAAACCCCCGCTTTCCGATTGACCGATTCAGCTCATTTTTACAACACTTCTTTCTCATGAGTTACCCACGACGTATACCGCGTTTCGTTACAATACAGCAGAAATTACGTCCGGTATGAGTATATTAGGAGTTTGGGTCCGGAGTAAACCCCCCCTTCTAATGAACCGATTTAGTTTATTTTTACAACACATATTTACCTGTATATTACCACTACGAATACCGAGTTTCGTCGAAATATACCAAAAATCACGGCTGGTAGTGGCGAATTGGTATTATGGGTCCTGAGTAAACCCCCCCTCCTAATGAACCGATTTCGTTTATTTTTACAACACATATTTACCTGCGGATTAGCCCTACGAATACCGAGTTTTGTCGAAATATACCAAAAATCACGGCTGGTAGTGGCGAATTGGTATTGTGGGTCCGGAGTAAACCCCCCCCCCCTTCTAATGAACCGATTTAGTTCATTTTTATATCTCACTTTTCTCTCTATATTAACACTACGAATACTAAGTTTCGTTGAAATATAACAAATATTACGGCTGACATAGTCAAATAAGTGTTTTGGGTTCGGGGTAAACCCCCCCTTCCGGTGGACCGACTTTGGTGGTTAACGAACTCGTTCAATCGTTTGCTAATTGAATGCTATATACCAAGTTTTGTGACGAAAAAACAAAAACTCTGGCCGCTATCGTGTTAACAGACACACACACACACACATATATATATATATATATATATATATATATATATATATATATATACACATATATATATATACATATATATATATATATACATATATATATATATATATATATATATATATATATATATATATATATAAATTTTAACGGGGGTCATTTTCGGTGTCTACTAGGTAGGATCGATAAAGATTTGAAGAAATTTTTCAAAAATTCCGTCATGAGTCCAACCTCAATAGCTACTTTCCTTCGGAGGAAAGTGCTAAAAGGACTTCAATATTACTAAGATTCTTGTTTTATAATTATATCTATGTGTTTTCTTGTTTATTACTATACACCATTAAGTTTATTTTATGTTATATTTGTTTTTTCTATTGTTATACTTCACGTTGCTTGGTAATTGTGATATTTTATTTGTATTATATTGTATTTTTTTAATATCATAGTACCAAACTATTTTAGTTACTTATTACATTGTATCATTCTATTTTATTATCCAGAGATTGTTCGGTAAACGACTTATAATCTTTTGTAAATTGATTTTAAAATATTTATTTAACAACAGTGTGTATAGCATATTGTTGTAATTATATATATATATATATATATATATATATATATATATATATATATATAATATATATATATATAAGCTGGACATCATCATACAAAATTATTTTATAACCACTATAAACATACTTTCATAGCATCTGAGCCATGCCCGTTATGTAAAGCTGATACCAATACAGTATTACATATGTTACTCAACTGCCCAATCCTCCAGTGTCTTAAATTAAAATACATCCCGATGGTTTGCAGAGGAGATGTACAAGACCAACTAATAAGTGTTCTTCTCTTGATTCAAGTTCCTATTTCTTTCTTTGTCATTACATTTAGAAAATATTTAATTTAGTTGAGGAGTTAGACTAAAGAATTATTTAGAATACTTTATTGGTGTATATTAGTATTTCACCTTGTATATTGTAAGGAATTATGAATTGTATATACTTTTTTTATTATTATAAGGGTCAACCCTTGCTATAAATACTTTTGTATTAAAAGCAATATATCTATCTATCTATCTATCTATCTATCTATCTATCTATCTATCTATCTATATATATATATATATATATATATATATATATATATATATATATATATTTATTGTGACGGACCCGATAGCATAAGAGATCATCCAAGCATAAGTAGGAATGATTGAGTTTCAAATCCTATCCAAGAGTATTAATGTTCTTAAGCAAAAAACATCAAAAATTATTTAATTTTGGGTGTTCATCTAACCCAAAAAAAAACATTATTAATATTTGGCCCCCCACTAATTGACATAATTGAGGTTAATAGACTTCCAGGTACAGGTTTAATAACTAATTAGACGTGAGCAATCTAATGAAACCATTTCCAAGGTAATATTTATTACCTAGCCGTTGTCGAAATGCCAAAAAACGATTTTTGAGATTTGTTGATATATTCTTATATATATATATATATATATATATATATATATATATATATATATATATATATATGTATATATATCAAAACCGGTTGGAATATCGTTGTAAATGTTAAGCATCTATTTGGAAGCGTATTATCCGGTTCTTATGGGATTTTGATATAGGGATCTTATTCGAAGGATTCGGTGCACATATGGGGTAATTTCCTCTTAGGATAATCTCAGTTTCCTGTTGTGGCGCTTCGCTTTGAGATTTCATTTTAGATTTTCACATTTGTATACATTTTTCACGAACATTAAGAAAAATCATTAACTTTCTCTATTCTAAGGTTTCGAAATGGCACGAGGGTTAAAAACGGAACGCGCGAAGTTGACGCAGTTCCTGCGATTCGGAGTTGTTTATTTGACGATTCTTTACACCTCTGATGAATGGCACCGAATTACCATGGATTTTCATAGGTCAATTGCTGCCAGTAATTTATACAAAACTATTATAAGTATTAAAAGAAGATGCACAAATGACCAAAATCAAATAAAAGAGATTTTAATAGAAATAATAAAACCCCCAAAAAACGTAAATTTAAAAAAAAAAAAAAGAATTAAAATAGAAAACAATCTAAAAAAAAAACACAGAACATAAAATAAATATAAAATCATTCAAAGTTGAAATAATACAAACAAGCGTATCTTTTTTATTTTTTGTCGTATATGTCGTTATGTCTGGCTTTATCACCCAGTGAGTCAATGTTTGACTGCTAGATTATAGTTACACATGAGGTCTTTTGGTCGTTCAGAATTAATCATTATGTATTTATATGTTACTATTATGTGGCCTATTCTTAGTCTCGGAATGCCTATTTTGTATCTGTGGGAATTTTTGTTTTGCATTAGAAGAAATTTAATTTTCATCAGTTTGTAGTCAGTCACATTACCCATTTTCTAGTCTAGTAGCCCTTTTTCTTGTATGACATTTGGAGTATTTGAAGTAACCGAAAATAAACAACAGCAAACATATTAACAAAGGAACTTGTGCAATGCAACAAACAATAAAATCCAATCTAATTGAATTAATTGCAGCAAAAGCCATTCGTCGGCCTGTGTAAGTGGTTAAGTTCTGGACTAGCTGTAATGCAGAGACTGAAATAGCCTTCACAGGAAGCACAGCAGTTATACTGTTTCCACCACATAAAGTTTACACAGATTCTCCTCAAAGCACTGGCATCAAAGACTTGAGACTTTAACAGAATAGAATGGGAGATAGACTCCATTATACTACTCCGTCCAACACCGAGGAACACTTTTTTTTTTTTTTTTTTTTTTTTTTTTTTTTTTAAATATCTATATATTTATTCTCCATTGGTCCGATTGCCTACATGAAAGAATTTTAGGAAAATATCTTAAATCATAATCGATTCTACATATCGTCCCAACCGTTTCAAACTATCGAATATGAATAATTTCGTGTTTCAGATTCAAGACATTGCTCTTGGATTGTAGACGATACGTCTTGTCGCAAATTGTTGCCACTCTAACCCCTTTAGAATAGCCTTTAATTCTTTAAATAAAGAATTTCGAATAAGACAATTTTCAATATAATTCTTCGTCAATGGATAGAATATGTTAGTTCCATAGTTTGCTCCGATTTGCATATTCGATTGTTCGACATGGTAGGGACAATTTTAGGAAATGACCTAATATGTAGTAATATATGACCTATTTATTTATATATATATATATATATATATATATATATATATATATATATATATATATTCGATCGATTCCAACTGTATGTAATTGTTTATTTAGATAAAAGAAAAGGCAAGCCCCATCCCGGCTAGAAAAGGCTAACTTGTAGAAAACCTTAAAATATATTTACACTATAGACGTTATATATATATATATATATATATATATATATATATATATATATATATATATATACTTATATATACACTAATTTGAAGCATTGTTCTATGAATAATTTGTCTTTTAACACATGAAATTCCTCCAGATTTGGCGATATTCAGCAATTCTCCCGTGAAACGTACATGGAAAGCAAGAACTGACAAACAGTCCCACATTCTACACTAAAAGTAAACTACAATTTGTTGTAAAGTTGAGGAAATGTCATTAGCAAATAGAGCGAGTTGCGGTAATGGTGAACAGGATCCGTATAGGACAAGAAACTCTATAACGGACAGTGAGGAGTTGCCGGGCAAACAGTCCGACCCAAACAGCTGTAATGTACTGCAGTTTCCCATTAGTGCAGTGTGTCTTGGATCTGCAATGCATACACGGTGTCTAGTTTATGCACTCTCTCTCTCTCAACTGCATGGTTAGCTCGGCTAGGGGAGCTGACAGCTTTAATATTACACCTTCTAGAGATGAAATATTCCAGAGTTCAAACGCATCATACAATGTTTTCCATTGTTCGAAATATTTAGGACGAGCAAACTTATAGAATAATAAGGAAATAGGAGAATATACTGAAATAAACGCAGACAAAATGAATGCTAACATTTCAAGCCTAAGGGCACTTAAAAAGAAAGGATCCTGATAGAATAAAATATCAAATTTTGTGGAAATCTACGCAAAACAAAAGTGGAAATACAAAAGTGGATTGTGGCAGTAAAAGGAGTTTTAAAAGCAGCATATAAACTCGCATATAAACAACCAAAAATAATAAAATAAGTGGATATCACCTAAACAGACGTTTTAGATAGTGGCAATTCAAACTTAAGGCTAGGCTATTTTTTTTCTTTTTTTTTTTTTTTTTTTTTTTTTTTTTTCTTTTTTCTTTTTTCTTTTACGGCGCATCTACATCTAGGTCATTAGCGCTGACATCCAGGGTGCAGCGAGGAATTTTACCAGCGAGCCGTGGGATGATAAAAATCCTGCCGGAGGTTGGGGATCGAACTCACCATCTCCCGCTTATGAATCCAAGGTGCTAGCTATTAGACCACGGGAGACCCCGCTAGGCTATTATACTTAAATTAAAATGAGTCATAGTGCCCCTGAAGTCGTTATTTTTTTTAATTTTATTGGTAGTTCTTCCACTTATTTTGTAAAAGAATATTTTTTTCGCACCTTAACTGCTGTCAATCCGCCATTTCAAAAATGAATTCCTTCTTTATTCTGTTTTAGCACTTTCCTCCGAAGGAAAGTAGCCATTGAGGTTACACTCACGACGGAATTTTTGAAAAAATTTTTAGAATCTTTATCGATCCTACTTAGTAGACCCCAGTTAAAATTTATATATATATATATATATATATATATATATATATATATATATATATAGTTATAGTTATAATTATATATGTGTCCGTTAACACGATACCGGCCAGAGTTTTTGTTTCTTCCCAACGAAACTTTGTATGTATTATTCCCCAATCAAACGATTGAACGAGTTCGTTAACCAACAAAATCGGTCCATCTGGATAGGGGGTTTACTCCGGAGCCGAAGTAGTTATTTGCCAATACCAGCCATAATTTGTGTTGTATTTCAACGAAACTCGGTATTCGTTTTGGTCAACTAAATAGAAAAATGTGTTTTAAAAATAAACTAAATCGGTTCATTAGGAGGGGGGGGGGGTTTACTCCGATCCCAAATTACTAATTTGCTCTTACCGTTCCTAATTTCTGCTGTATTGTAACGAAACGCGGTATACATCCTGGCTATCTAATAAGGAAGAAGTGTTGTAAAAATGAACTAAATCGGTATATCGGAAGGGGGGGGGGGGATTTACATTGTACTATGTTTGAACTGAATTGAAACAGGTGATATTTATGTTTTATTTTATTTATCTATATAGGTTATTTTAAGCAAATTATTCAGGAATGCACTCGGCACTACCCAATTCTGAGGAAAGTTATGCAGCTCCTGCGTGACGGACTTTTTTTCCTGAACCTTAATTCAAGCGAAAATAAAATTTCTAATATACTAACATATCCCCATTAAAATGAATCTTCAGCCAACGAATAATATGTTTTTCGACGGAAATGCCCTTAGCCTACAGACAGCTCCTACAATAGCCCCTTCATTTCGATAGAATAGTTCTAATTCCGCATGCGCAAAATTCTGAGGGATATATTCCCGAAGGTTCCGCCATTTGCATTTTCCATTACAATGAACAAAACGCTAAAAACTTACAAAAAACTTATAAAAACTTATTATCTCTGGTCTCTTTAAGGACCAGGGAAGGCTTTGAGAGGTCAGGCGTGAGTGATAGTGCTTAATATCTATCAATACTTAGCCAAAACTAAGGCTAAAACCAAGTTGAGCTATAGGCTGTTCAAATGTATAGTTTAGTAGGAGGGAAAAAGGCGTGGACTATATTCCCCGTGCAAGATATTGGCGGTAAAAATTCTCTCTGTTATAACATTATCAGTAGAAAGTTAAATACGTTTTGAGTCTTAACTTTGGCTAATTATTGATAAATATTAGTCACTATTTGTTTTGTCTTACCTCTCAAAGCCTTCCCTAGTATTTTTTTTTTTTTTTCACGGCGCATCTACATCTAGGTCATTAGCGCCGGCTTCCCTAGTATTAATCGAGATATAATCAGTTTTTATAATGTTTCAAGTATCGTATAGTTCCTTGAAATGGGAGTTAGTAAATGGTGCAACCCTTGTGAATATTTTCCTCCAACTTTCGCGCATGCGGAACTAAACTTCACCGTATATTTGAACAGGCTATAGAATGTGTATTCGAATGAGGATGTACTCTAAAGGGACAATAACGTTTTCAATATTAAATTTATGATTAAATGGGGAAAAAGGAATAATGATTTGTCCCTTGTTACCTAAAAGGGAGTAAATTTAATTGTAACTACAAAATAATGAAGACCTTTTATTAACTTCTTTTCTAGACAGAATTTCAATATTTCTTCATTCAATGAGTCTTCAGGCGGACAGTTTAATAGAAGGGCAGCTTCCGGAACATTTTCAAATTAATTCCACCTTGAGATAGTGTCGTGATGAGACGAATGTCACATTTTTTTTTTTTTTTTTTATACCACATGGGCAATTTATGACTTGATTGGAGTGACTGATAGCGCCACCACCAACCGCAGGATCCGACCTGGCTTAGGCACGCCTACAAAAATCGCAGGCCTCCCCACTTGATGAGGGTTTACAGTAAACTGCAGATATTACATGACATGAGCTTGTGGACGAAGGCCTGTTTAGTGGGACCAGGCCGACGGGGCCCTCCAATCTTATAGACCCTTTGATCCTTTGGGCCCACGACACCGGAAGGCCCACACAATACCAGAGCAAAATCTTTAGTCAATATTTTTGACTGGTTAATTTTTTTAAATTAAATGGGTACTTTTGAAAATAAGTAATACATTTCTTAAAAAAGTTCATAGTCCCTGACGTGGTATAGAGATAATCGAATGTCCCTTCTGTATACGTTTAACTTACCTACCAGGAAATAACTTCCCTGAATGTTCAAAATTAGTTTCTTGAAAATGTTTTTATACTAACAAATCCGTCGGTGAATTTTTAAATAATACAGATTCTGCTAAGGTACACTCTCTGAGATATATTTAATGGACATAAAAACTATTCGAAAAATAATTTGACTCGACCCTCAAACGACTTTTGTAAATAGAAACGAGAGCTAATGTTTTATTCATTATGATTGGATTGCAGATTGGTTCTTGTGTTAAGGTTCTACATTTAAATTTGGTTTATTCCAGTCAATGGTTTCGCCTGTTAATTGGTAGAAAATATTCAAGAGGCAAATCAAGAACTGACCGTGGCAAGGTATCTGCAAAAAAGATAGCAAGCTTCGTTAGCTGTTTGATCTACGCATTGAAAACTTTAATACAAAGCAATTAAAACCAAAAGCAGCTCAACTGTAGTTCTGTACATGAATCTGATGGGCCAAGCTCAAGCTGCTCTATAAATCATGCTTTATTGTCAATATCATGCACACGATGCATAAGAAATGCATTTGCATTCTTCATTCATTCGTGTACTCTGCTGCAGAACTCTTTTAAGTAATTACCTTCAAGGCCAACGCCTAATCGAGAAAGTGAACCAGACTCGTACATGCTTCTCTCCCGGAATAGGAGTGTCTTGTTCTGACCACACTGGGCTGTAATGTTCAGTTTTACTCTTTGACACGTTTGGGGAGTAATAAGCTTGTACCTTAAAAACGTTAATTTTCATAATTCCATAACATAAAGAGTGGCCATAAAATATATTACTCCTAAACGGTTGGAGATATTAACATTTTTTAAATTTGCAAAGTTGTAGTTCGCGTGGGTATCTATAAAATAGTGTCCTCGGAAATAATAAAATAACCGTTCTAGGGGTCAAATAGACCTTTAAAGGGAAGGGTTCCCTCTTCACCCATATGTTACATTACATTTCTTAAAAGTATTAGAATTGTGCAAACGCATTTTTGATGCATCAAAGTAGTTCTCTAAAACAATACGTTTGTATTTTTTATCTGAATTTTTAGGTGGAGTGGTAATTCAGCTGAAAATAATGTGTTCAGCATTCAACAAAACGATTCCCTTTAGTCTAAACTAAAAAAGAAAATACATAAAAATTGGGGGTTTAAGCAGATTTAATATTAAGAATGTTATTTATTAATCAGTTCAGTTTTATAAATCTTATTAAGGCTGAAAATCAACCCGTAACTTTGGCAATGATATAAAATAATTTAAAAAAAAAAATCAAATATTGTTTTATCCTGTAATTATGCCCGAATCTTAACCGTTTTTGCTAAAATGATAATTTTAAATCTCTTTATAATAAAGCTTTATTTACAATATTTACATAGTGTCATACGTAAGTGTTTATAACATGTACAATAAACATGTTCTTGCTAATTTATAGGAAATTATTTGATTTTTATAGTTTTGTAATTTTTTGGGAAAAATTTAAAAAAAAAAAAAAAAAACCCAGAACATTTTAAATACTAAGTTGAATTACATTACATTGTGCCTGTCAAGTAAAATGTGTTTAGTTCGTCTGTGTACGTATCTAGTTAGTGATTTTTTGTCGTAGTCACCTATGTTTGCTATGTGTGGATTAATGGAATGTGTTACTTGTCCAAAAAACTTGTCAGTAAGTTTGTATATGTAGTCTGTTATTGTACCTATTTCTAGTTCTTCGTGCATGTGTGTGATCTTTGTGTATCTTGGATAATTGTTGATTATTCGGAGGCAGCAGTTTTGTATAATTTGTAGTTTTTTGTAGTTTGTAGTTGATGTGCAGCTCCATACTGGGCAGGCATAACAAAGGACTGGGCGGATGACACGCTTGTAGATAATCATTTTATTTTGCGGATTTAGTTTTGAATTTCTATTAAAATAAGGATAAATTTTATAAAATAGATTTTTAGCAGCTTCGGTTTTATTGTTTATGTGTTTTGTGAATGTTAGGCCTCTATCTAAAGTCACTCCTAAATACTTAATGTGCTCTGTCCATGAAATACTGTGGTTTACAAGATAGAGTTTTTTTTTTTTTTTTTTTAAGGCGTGTCAACCTTAGGGTCATTAACGCCATCCAAGAAACGGATGTGGAAAGTTATATCTAACGAAAGTGTGGATATCTAACGAAAGTTAGATATCCACAAGATAGAGTTTGCTTGGGATATTTGGGCGTCTTTTTGTGAAGATTATGGCGTCTGTTTTAGCGAGATTAATTTTAATTTTCCATTTTTTGCAGAATTTGTTGATTTTCTTGCAGGTATTTTGTAGTCTGTTTGTTATGGTGTCTATCCTGAATGAGCTAGTGTATATGGCTGTGTCGTCGGCAAACAGAGAGAGATTTGTGTCTTTAGATTGAGGTATATCGTTGATGTATATGTTGAAGAGGGTGGGGCTAAGACAGGAACCTTGAGGAACGCCGGCAGGAATTGGTTGTTTATTAGAGGTATATGACTTTATTGCAACAAAGAAGGATCTGTTGGTGATAAATGAGTGTATTGTGTGGATGAGATAGGATGGTGTGCCAATGTTTATGAGTTTGTAAATTAGTCCTAAATGCCAAACTGTGTCAAATGCTTTCTCGATGTCTAGTAGTATTAAGCCTGTGTGTTTCTTTTCGTTGAAGTGTTTTGTAATGTGGTCAGTTAGTCTGGCTAGTTGTGCTACTGTGGAGTGTTTTTCTCGGAATCCAAATTGTTCGTCAATCAAGTATCTTCGTTCATTGAGGTATTTGTGCAGTCTTGTTAATATTATTTTTTTCGAATATTTTTGATATAATGTTTAATAAACTAATAGGTCTGTAGTTGGTAGGGAGAGAGGGATCTTTTTTAGGTTTAGGTAGGGCGATGAGTTTAGCTGTTTTCCATGTTTCCGGAAAGTGTTTAAGCCTGAAAATGCAGTTTAATATTTTTGTTAAACAAATAATTGCTTTCCTGGAAAGGTTTTTGATACTGATTGGGGAAATATTGTCTGCTCCAGGGGATTTCCTTGTGTTCAATTTCTTGATAAGAGACGCAACTTCCCTGGGTGAAACAGAGGAAAAGTTTTCATTAGTTGGACATTTCAGATATTTATTTACTTTTCTCCGTACTGTGTTTTCGTGGTATCGAGATCCTGAATTTTGTGTGAGAAGATGTATTTCATGGAAGTGTTTCGCAAGTACAGCTGCTTTTCAATCTCTAGATTTCTATTTGGAAAGGGTGGGAATCCTTGCTAATAAGAAAGGTATTCGGCTGAACACTGCGGACACCTGAGGCGTGGGGAAGGTACTAGTATCAAATTGCATTATACAATTTAATTTTAGACTTCAATATTTTAGTAAATAAAATATATTTATGGGTGAACGAGAGTAAATCTGCAGACAGTATGAAAACTTTGCGGAACAATCCAATAAACAGAATAAGACTTCCAATTCTTGTTATCTGGAGAATATTGGAGTCAGTGTGCTGCTTTTACCAAAGGGATTCTACAAAAAGAGAAAAGAGAAAAATAAAGCTACGAAAAAGAAACGTTCGTGTTGTGTACCTTCCGGAGTGGCACTCTTGATATTTTACATAGCCGAGGCACAGGGGGGTACGAGGTGAAAATTGAAATAGACGGGGGACAGGGAGGGTCCGGACCTTGCCAAATATGACACACAAGTGGAGGTTCTATCGATTGGTAGCCCCTAGGGGATACTCCCCTTTCGAAGCTCGCTTTGGGCTCGACCTACATACTCTCTCAGGATTCGGCTCGGCAACTTGTTGGCCGTTCGTTAGGCAGGCATTCATAATGACGAAGGGAAGCGAAAAGTTTTCCTTAGTGTCTGCGGAGATTCGAAAATTGATTTTTTGGTTGTTTCAATATTTATGTTGTTTGAATATTATAAGCAAGGAAAAAAATAGTATTTGTAGTATTTTTACAGCTGAACTCTTTGGCATCCTCGTCGACAGATACACGACCCATCCACTTCATACAAATTCTTAAAGTCACAGACTCTGAACAGAAACATTACTATGTACTGGCTACCAGGCCATGAAGAGCTTGGGAAAAGATCCATAACAGATTATTACGCCAAAAATGCAGTAAGACTTTCGAACTATAAAATCAACAATATTGGAACTGTGGAACTACTGATGGACGCAACTAACTGACAATAAACTGGGAATAATTAAAAATACAGTCGAGGAATGGCCATCAAGTCACCGAGAAAACACACGTGAAGTAATAGTTCTGGCTCGACTACGAATTGGACATACTCGACTAACACACGAATACTTAATTGCAAGACGTAACAGACCAATATGTGACATATGTAACAGCGAACTTACAGTCAAACATTTACTGACAGACTGCCGCAGAAGAAACGATATTAATCTGCCGTATGATATGCAAGTACTCTTAGGCAATAATAGCCAGTATATAAACACTGTACTGACATACTTCAGGATCACAGGACTGTACGAACTTATTTAATGACTTTCGGCACTGTTGCCTTAAGAACATTACGTTTCAACGAATATTAATTTATATTTACGTATACCCACTTCCCTAATACGTTCACATACATATAAAAGCAAGCTGGTTTCCTAGCAAGGTCATTCACAAGATACTGATCGTTGTGTTATCGCCAAAACAGCGAAACACCCAATAAATAAATATTTATGCCGTCAAACGATGTTAATTGTAGAATTAATTACAATTATACTAAACTAACTGAATATCCGTGCTTCGTCACGGCAGATAAGTAGTTATTTTATTGCGTTAAATAATGTATATTCAAAATTAACGCTACTCTTTAATTTTGTGTAGTTTATTATTGCACGGTTCATATTCATACTATTTGCTATTCATCAATTGATAATTAATCAAAGTATTATGTTTCTTGACAGGAGGGCGCTCCGGATCAGTATCAAGAAAGAGATGACCTAGAGATACCCCGTTATCTATAGGTTACCAGCAATTTTAGCCCGTACTGGTAGAAATTCGTTGTCAATAATATTTATTTATTTATTTATGCAGCTCCGCAACAGCAGGGTGATCTGCTCACATTGTCAATAATAAATGGATGCTAAAATTTAAACATTTATGTTTCCAAGATGTCATTTGGAAACTCACGTTATATTTGAGAGCATTATCAAGAAGTGATCCGATTGGGGATGCTGATGGGTGAGGAGCCTGTGCAATGGTTCGGGATATTATTACCTCGGATGGACCATCACCAGGTAAAGCGTAAACTCTATGAGGGAAAAAATCACAGTCCATTTCTAGAAATTCAATGTCTGGGTAGTTAAAATTAACCGCAACTCAAAATAATACTATGAAATAGATACAGTACAATAACAGCTGTTCTGTTATCGTCCTAGCAAAGCATGCTGCTTAGGCTTGCCGCTCTAACCAAATACTTAAAAACTCGAATATCAAAAAATCCTTTCTTAGCGAGTGTCTATGTTATATAGGGAGTGTCCATGCAAAATTTCAAAATTTTCTGTCTGGTGGTTTGGGCTGGGCGTTGATAGGTCAGTGAGTGAGTGAGTGGTATTTCACAAATATATAGTTGATAAAATTATCGTCCACTCTGTCTTCCTGTGAAGCTTAATAAATAAACAAAATTTTTTTCGAACATACACATTACTAGATGTTCATCGTTTTAAATAGAAAAATATGTTTGATATGACTTAAGTCGACGATTCAATTCTCTAATCAATAGAATACACTACAAAAACGGATCTACAAGTCACCGTTCAAAATATTTATGAGGTCCCTTCGCTTGTATCCCCGATGGCCGTATAAAGCAGAGAGCTTGTTTCTCTTGGGCCTTCCTGTTCCTGATGGCTAAGACCCTTTTCTGGGTTAAGGTGTCAGCCCATAACTTGCAGCTTATGACTCGCAAGAGAAGTTGTAAAAGTCCCTCTAAGTATGTGGGAGACTAACATAAAAACCCCTAGGAACTGGGTCAGCTTATAGAAAAATGAGACTTATCGGGGATGTATTTCATTACCCTTTTTCTAGTTTGGCTCTTGTAAAAGTTGTATATCTTAAAGTCATAACTTGAGTAGGATCGTCTTTTATCCTTATTTCAGTTTCTTTATACATGACCATGAAGTTTCTTTCAGTAAGTCATGATAATGATTTTTACAGGAGCTAAAACAATGCTCAATATTAAAATTTATTTTACATTAAAAGGAAATTACCTTCTCCTTACTATATATATATATATATATATATATATATATATATATATATATATATATATATATATATATATATATATGTATATATATTATTCTAGTAGATGACCCAAAATATTTCTTAATACGTTTAGTTCTTTGAGGATTAGGGTCGGAAAAAGTAGCAATTCCTTGTATTACCCCACTTTATTTTGCCTGGCCTACATGTTTCGTGCTTTATTTCATTCGCACCTCATCAGGGACACTTCTTGCTAAGAAGTCCTCTCGTCTCATGTACCTTCCTCCTATTACCCCTGCCTCCGTAGAAGGTACATGAGACGAGAGGACTTCTTAGCAAGAAGTGCCCCTGATGAGGTGCGAATGAAATAAAGCACGAAACATGTAGGGCATGCAAAATAAAGTGGTGTGATACAAGGAATTGCTACTTTTTCCGACCCTAAGGCTCAAAGAACTAAACGTATTCTATATATATATATATATATATATATATATATATATATATATATATATGTGTGTGTGTGTGTGTATGTATGGAACGGCTTCTTTCTCCAGCGGTGTCGCTCCTCTCTCCATCGCAATATTTCGTCGGGTTCATCTCCGACTTCTTCAGGCTGCTATGTGTCGTCCTCGGTGGTTATCAAGGGAATGGATAACCCATTCCCTTGAAGGAGATGAACCCGACGAAATATTGCGATGGAGAGAGGAGCGACACCGCTGGAGAGAGAAGCCGTTCCATACATACATGTGATACCCAGCGATGCAATTTAAAACAAAAAAATATATATATGTATATGCATATGTATGTTCGTGTGATGCCAATCGCATCGGTGGTTGGATGTTCCCTACTAGGAGCTGCGGCAGATCAAGACATTGTGATGTAATTGTGCGGCAGATACAATCAGTGCTTGATGTAATTGGGGATGCAAGCCACAGCTGATTAACTGCATTTCCTCAAGCGTCCATTGTCGTCAGGCGACCTGTGCATGTGTTATGCATAATGCACAGGAACTGTCTCATATTTTCTATGCATTTAGTTAAATATGATATCAACGCTCATGTTACTGTTCTGTAAAAATTAAATATAAATATTTGAAACTTCTTGTGCAGTATTGACTTAACTGGAATTGATGTGAGAAAGAATAAGGAGAAACACTACAAAACAAGAATTTCTGGAATTTGTATTCTGGAAGACTGTTTTATAATAATTAAGTATGATTGTCAAATATGTTATATGTATTGTAGAGGTTGTATTACTAATGAATTGATTTTATTTTTTACACAATCCTTCTATAATGTTGGCCAGGTGGCTCCCTTGGTTAGGATTAACTTGGTAACTGTCGGTATCAATGATTTTTACTGCCCCATGCAAAATACAAAAATTAAAGCTGGACGCAATCGTCTGCTAAGATTTCTTACGGTTTCCTAGCAGTAAAGGTGATTTCATCACGGTCTTGCGAGTCTTGTTGATTCTCTTGTTGACTAATAAAAAATATCTAGGTATAACCTTTCTATCAAACAGTGACAGATGGTGCTGAGGTTTTGCGCGGACACAATCGATAAGTAAAGACGTTCCCTCAATGGCGGTCTCAGGAGGGGGGGGGGGGATAAACGACCCTTATCAAACATCAACAGAAACATTTGCTCCAAAGCAATTTAATCTTGCTTTCGTTCATTACACATTGTTCGATCCCAGCAACTTTAGCCACTGGATATATACCATCATGATAGTTTTACACTTTTCTTCCATATGACGTTCTAATATTAATCGGTATTTTACGCTTCTATAAAGTTTATTTAAAGAACTGACAGAAGGTAGCTCATACATCCATTCACTACTCAAAAATTTGAAAAACTCAAAGTTATACACCAAGCTTTAAATTGAACTTTCACGACGACTATTTCAGAATTTTATCTTTTAATTTAATTATTAGTACTTTAGTTTTATTATTATTATTATTTTTTACTTTCTTCTTTTTTACGTTCTTTTTAAGCTTTAAGTTCCAAATTTATTTTTTTTATTGATTTTTTTATGTAACATGAAATGAGTTTATCGCCGAACTCAAGAATCAAATAAAAAAAATATATAACAAATAAGTTTTACTTATTAAGTAATATAATATTATATGTTATGTAAATATGGTTGTTGTCCCGTGGACAAATAGTTACCTTTTAGCACTTTCCTCCGATGGAAAGTAGCTATTGAGGTTGGACTCATGACGGAATTTTTGAAAAATTTCTTCAAATCTTTATCGATCCTACCTAGTAGACACCGAAAATGACCCCCGTTAATATTTATATACATATATATATATATATATATATATATATATATATATATATATATATATATGTGTGTGTCTGTTAACACGATAGCGGCCAGAGTTTTTGTTTTTTTCGTCACAAACTTTGTATATAGCATTCAATTAGCAAACGATTGAACGAGTTCGTTAACCACCAATGTCGGTCCACCGGAAGGGGGGGGGTTTACCCCGAACCCAAAACACTAATTTGACTATGTCAGCCGTAATATTTGTTATATTTCAACGAAATTTGGTATTCGTAGTGGTAATATAGAGAGAAAAGTGAGATATAAAAATGAACTAAATCGGTTCATTAGAAGGGGGGGTTTACTCCGGACCCACAATACCAATTCGCCACTGCCAGCCGTGATTTTTGGTGTATTTCGACGAAACTCGGTATTCGTAGTGGTAATTCACAGGTAAATATGTGTTGTAAAAATAAACTAAATCGGTTCATTAGGAGGGGGGGGGGGGGTTACTCCGGACCCACAATACCAATTCGCCACTACCAGCCGTGATTTTTGGTATATTTCGACGAAACTCGGTATTCGTAGTGGTAATCTACAGGTAAATATGTGTTGTAAAAATAAACTAAATCGGTTCATTAGAAGGGGGGGGTTTACTCCGGACCCAAATTCCTAATATACTCATACCGGTCGTTCGGCTGTATTGTAACGAAACGCGGTATACGTCGTGTGTAACTCATGAGAAAGAAGTGTTGTAAAAATGAGCTGAATCGGTCAATCGGAAAGCGGGGGTTTACTTTGTAATATATTTCAATAGAAAAGCCCGCCAGACGTAGATTCACAAAGCCGCCGCAAGGAGCGCTTTGTATCTAGAGGGACTGTATCCTTTTCCTGCGTTAGATCAAAATACGATAATATGAGGTTTTTTGTATTTATTACGTAGTGTAGTAGGTACCATGTGTAAACATAACTCTGGAAGCAAATTAATAATTGATCAGTTACTCATTACAAATTTAAAAGAGAACTATTCATGTTTTTATTTTATTTATGTAGGATATTTTAAGCAAATTGTTCTCGAAAGCAGTGTATACTACCCAAATTCTGAGGAAAGTGCTTAGTTATGCAGCTCCTGCGTGACGGACTTTTTTGAATGCTCATGTGTACTAATGATTATTTTATATTCATAAATATCATTGTAATTTGGCTCAACCGCCACAAACGAGCGATGGCTAAAATTAAATAATCAGTATTCATAAATAATATTAACTATCCTGTATTAATTTAATTAGAGCTGATGATTAATTGTTGTTATTCCTTGCCAGAAAGGTTTCCTTCTGACAATATTTCTTTGCGTGAAAAGTTAGATTTGAATGATAAATATGCTATAAAATCACTAACAGTTAAAATGATATTATTAAGCACCTCACCCGTGTGTCATGGATTACATGCCGGACTGCTGAGGTAGAGCTGCTGGTATGGATGATGGTCGAATACGTGTCTGACCGACTTCCCTGTTTAGTAACCCCGGCGCTAATGCCAAGGAAATTAAGAACGTGGTGGAAAAAATAAAATAATTGTTTCTGAACTCATTAGCGAAACAAAATTGAATTTATGGTGGATATTGATATTTCAATGTATCATGTACTTTATAATTTATATTACGAAAATAATATGCTGCACTAAACCTAAATACGTGTTTCAGCCTGTTTCAAAAAGATGACTTAGCTCACGTCGTGCACCCCCCCCCACACATCTCTCTCTCTCTCTCACCCCCGTTCCTCTTGACCCTTCTTTGCCTCATATGATTTTCTCTTTGGCAGACCTACTCGTCTCTCTTTATATTAAATTTCCTTTATTAAGGGTGTATCGTATCCTAGAAATCCATCCTTCTCTAGTGCCCCTTTGTACTTGCTTCTCTTAAGTTGTATCTCTATTTTCCAGTGAAGTACTTTTGAGATTCACATGAACAAACGGTCTAAAAATTATAGAAAACAAAATGATAAAAGCAAAAGCCCTCAGATTCGCTAAAATCAGTAAAATATCCAGTTAATCTGGAGGAAAAAATCGCTACCTATATATACGATACAAATTGAACAACTAATGGTGGTAAAATTTTAGCAAAATAGCATATTACTTTTTTTTTCAGATTAAAGAAATCATACAATTGTTAAACAATAATTTGTTTTATAGTTTTTTGAAACGCACCTGCTACTAGATAATTAGCGCCGGGGAGTCTTCTTGGTTTCTCCTCTATTTTTCAATAAAAAAATTAAAAGAATATCAAAATATGTAGCAAAAATGTGTATGTATGGCAGAAGATGTAAAAATATGGATTTTTGACAAAATATGTAAATACAATAACATCCGTTCCCTACTCATAACCATACGGGTGGGGGGGGGGGAAGAAATGGATATTTGTATTTTTGCGTAAAAGCAATTTCTGCTAGGATTATATTTTGGGTGCAGAAGTATTTGCCAATCATAATTGATAATAAAGAGAAAATATATGGGAGTATAAATCTGCGAAATGGATCCTCACCATCTGGGCGTGGGGCCTTCCCAAAAGTCCTGAAACCCACTTCTTCTTCAGGAATGAAAAGGAGCCCAGAAAAAATATAGCAGATCCAAGTCTCCGTCTTAGGGGACCGTGAACAAGGGATGACAAACGGCGTCGGTGGTTTTTGTGATCTCGCGCTCCGGGAAGGGATGGCCCCGGTTTTGGGGTGGGGGAATAAGAAAGCCCCCCGCGGGATAATGGTGTTCGGGGTTAGGATTGGCTCAGGCCCACCCTCTAGCGGCGCTGCCAAGAAACTAATCGTCCGGCTATTATATTAATAATGAGCCAGTCCTGGGGATGACACCTGTCCCGGCAGCCGCCCAACTCCGCCCTAACACAGTTCGAGGGATCAACTTAGGACCACTTATCTAATAAAAAGCCTTTCTCCGCGGGGGATTAACTTTAGAAAAATATAATCCAATTACTTATGGAAATTTCTCCATGGTACTTATTATTATTCGGGATCCTGGTTCGCCAATTGGCAGGCAAACACTTACTACGTTATTAACATTTGAAATGGCTGTACGGTGAAGGTTTATTCTCTGTAGCGTGAAGAAAAGGTCACAATTTTCGCAGGTTTTTATTAGTCTATTGAAAATTACTTTCAGAGGAACACGTCTATCTTCAATGCTCTCCACTCAATGTTACCTCTCCGAGCGTTGACGCCTAACGTTTGGTTGTATTTAGTGAAAAGCACTAAAAATGTAGATTCTCTTCTAAAAGAAACTTTGAAAACCTTGTAGTTCTAACATTTTCTTTGCATCCACCGGGGAATTCAGTATCATATCATGTCAAAAAGTAACAATGTCTTGTGTCAACTAATTTTCTTAATGCAATAAATCTCTAGTAACTGTTACTTATAAAAATTGGTCCTCTTGTGCCGGAAAACCTTATAATGTCATTAGAAACAACTAAAGAGTTTAATATATCCCATGAAACAATTCAAAATATTTACATTTTAAATCAACTAAATATTATAACTTCCAATTATTATTTTAACTTCTTAGAATAAAATCGCATACGTTGCCACCCTTCCTAGCAGCGAATTTCTTTACCGGGCTCTGGAATATAAAAAAAACTCGTGCTGCAGGCTGGACTCCAAGGCGTTAGCCGCAGAAGAGCCCTGAGTTTAAGCTTGTAAAACTCATTAAATTAGTACTCTATTAAAGTATTTTCAACACCAAATGCAGAATCGTAGTATGTTTACATGATTTTGTTCGATTTGCTTCTTTTCATAGGAATAGTCGAGAAAATATTCAAAGGAAATCGACTTCATATGTAAAAATATTAAAGAATAAAAGTATATCTAATTTTGACCAAAAAAGTGTAAAATATTTTGTCACAATCTATGTGAAAGTTTAGTGGGACATACCTTCATGAACCAACTATAAAAATAATAGAATATTTTATATGTGATCTTGATACTTCATATTCTGTTGAGTAACTTACGCTTTATCTACTAATATATAGATAAACATAAACCCCGTAGCAATTTTCCCTGTAGTCAACCAGCTGGAAGACGGATAACTGACAGAACGGCAACTGAAGAAGCCACAAATGATGACTCTCCATTAGCAGGAGTAATTATTCACGGGCTTTCACGTAAGTTACTCTAGCACGTCATGAATAAGTAACTTCTATGATATTACATTTACTACGGGGAGGGCTTCCGGAGGTGCTCGTGTCTTAGATAACACGATATTACCATCTGTATGTAAGCATATAATATATTCTTGTGGTAAAGGATTCGAAATAATTTTACTTGACATACACGTAGAGAGTGACAGATATATAAAGGGCGTATATTTTTGTACCGGGTGATTTCAAGGAAATTAATCCATCCGGTTCATGCTTATAGAGGAAAAAATAAGAATCAAATAAGGAAAATTAAAATCAAACAGGGAAAAAATAAAAAAACAAACAAGGAAAATAAATAACTAATAAAAAAAATTGAAATAAATAAAATATGTCTAATAATAATAAAATCACATGAAATAAAACAACAGTTAATTAAAATGCCTTATTTCAATATTTGCAATTTCTTTTTTCTTTTTCTTTACCAACTGACACATGAATTTACTCAAATAGAAATTTGGTGTTCAAACTTCCTCTATACACTAGTTGGACTTAAAATAGTTTTTTTTTTTTTTTTTTTTTTTTGAAAATTGTATCTATTTAATTCCAATGACAATAACTTTCATTTTTGTCCCAACGGAAGTGGAACATCTAGACACTAAATACAGGGGTAATTAACTTCTTTTTTTTTATTGTGAATTCGAAATAAAGGAAGTAACAAATTATGATTAAATTATATGTATATATATATATATATATATATATATATATATATATATATATATATATATATATATATATATATATATATATATTTTAGACGAAACATAATTTAAAGTAGTAAAGCCTTATTTTTTTCATAGTTCATTTAATATTTATGTCCGACCTGTTCCTCATATTTTCTGGCTTCAACAGCCTTTCACTTTTCCTATTTTCTAGGCCGTCTGTGAAAAAAAATATGGCTTTATTATTACTTTATTTTATATTTGGAAAAATTGTATTTACATTTATAAAAATTATTATCCTGATTTCTCGTAAAGTGCTCAGCTAACATAATAATAAATATAATAATAAAGTGCTCAGTCAACAACTTTTGCTATTTTGTATACGTACAAACATAAAAATTGACGATAAATTAAAAAAAAAAAATTCTTACTTTACATAAATTTATCGCTAATTGTGTTACGTCTAGATTAAATCCCAGAGATTTAATAATAAGTTCATATATATATAGTAAAGTTCTGTTGTATTTCTCGAAATATATATACTTTGTTTTAAACCTTTTATCCACTCCTGCTAACTGAGAGCGAATTCAAAAACATGTTTGCTAGTAGAGAAGAGGTGTTTATCTCTAAAAGGAGATAAGAAACTAGCTGAAGTGAGAGAAGAGATAGAAGTCCCCCCCTGCCCTTTTTGCTTCTGTTTCCTACCCCATTCGCAGAAGCGATAAAACGGACTGCTAGCTAATCTGGAACAAGCAGACATGATACTCACCTTAGAAGTGAAATTTTCTCTTCGCCGTGGATGTCTTCTACGGATTAACAATGTTATTTATTTTATTTTATATATGATTCCACAGTTGTGTCAATAAAAATAGAACGTTTTGTAAAGAAATGAATATTCAGTAAAAATGAAAGAAAAAATATTAGAAATTGGTATTAATTTGTATCTGTAAACAATGTAGATAAATCTGTTTTCGTTATTATTTCTTCAGAATGATCAAGGGAAGGACAAGAAATTAAAAAAAAAATGAATAAAATGCTTACAAATAGCCCTGTTAATGATAACAAACGTAAATGCATATATTTTACATTTGCATGTATTATATAATGTTTTAAACATTTATTGAAATATAATGTTCACCAAGAATAGAGAGAGAGAAAGAAAAAATGAGTCATTAGTCATGACCTCTTTATTTTTCAATATTCTTACAGAGGGAATTCCCCTTCTGATTAATTACAATTAACTGCAACAGTTCTGATATTTACTTAATAAAATGAACTTTTGTTCATCCCAACTTACAGTATCATCTCTTCGACAGTCGCAAAACGTTTTCCTTTCATGTCCTTTTTGAGTTGGGTACAGAAAAAAAAAAAAAACCCTTGGCCGAAATCTTAACTGTTAAGAACAGAATTCCAGCAAGTCTTCTACGTGGAAATCTAGTAAGTCAGCCATCTTACCAAGGGTAGACACATAAATCACTATTTAATACATTTTTCGCTGAGGCTAAGCCGTCGTGGTTCGCTGACTAGATTTAGAGGCCAAGACAGGACTTATTGCCCACTTGGAAGGGAATAATTTTAGGTAAGAAAATGCCTGGTACACAGAAATGACAGAAAACTAGAGGGACAGTCTTTGAATTATTAATTTCCGTTGATCTACCAGCCCTACCTGTCTCCAAGTTATGTTTTCTGCAGTGACATCACCAAGTAATAATATTATTATTGTTGCGGTCAAGACTAGAACCATTTTGCACAAAGGCCTTTTGTTTAATTACCAACGATACGCCTTCTTCATCAAATATCGCCTCTCTCTCCGGCAATAAACGACTCTCTCGTTAATCAGCATTTCTAAGGGCAACTCCCTCGTCCCTGTAGGGTATTGGAGTCGTTACTGCCGGACCCTCGTTCAATCAGTTTATCTCTGTTCCCCCCTACCCCGTGAGTCATCCTATCCATGGCCTCCTCGTCAGCCATATGCTCCTTCCGGCTGATATCGCGTGTAATATGCGAGCTTTGCTCCTGGGGAAGGGTAGTTTGTCAACGCCTTCTCATGTGCCACCCTTCAGCAATATTTCATGCCCTTGTACGGAGGGGCGTCCGACTATGACACGCTATTAAACAGTGCGTCAATTCTTTGTTTGCCTTTGGACAACAGGTCCCCTTTTATAAACATTCCGCATTTTCGCATACATTTAAAAAAAAAAGTAATCCTATTCCGCGAACAAACATTTGTTCAAAAAGATTGGAATTGATTCACAATTCAATTTGCATAATTATTATATTCTCTGCTTTTTTTTTTTTTGCAAAAGCGTCAGCAGAGCAGGAGAATGGATTGTAAATTGTCTACTGAAAACCACACTCACTGCAGCATATACGCAGGACTCCATAAACCTCTACTAGATTTTAGGACATTGTACATTAATTCATTCCTACTTGCTAAAAGAGTTCTTCCTCTCCCCCACATGTTACCAACGAATTATTGCAGATAAATCAATTTAAGAAACTAGAGAAAAATTGCTAGCTAGTTGGAAACGTAAATTCGGGGATGACTTCATTTGATATAAGGTTAATCATTATCAATTACCGTCTCATTAAAAATTTGGAGAATTTATGATTCTCCTTCTGTTTCTCTTAATCATTAATCATTAATGTCCGCTTTCCGATAGTTAACCGTACAAGTTGCTAAGTAAGAATTGCCCCAATTTATGCAATTGACACCGGCAAGCGCAAGCTTTGAACCATTTTTGAGCCATTATATATTTTTGAACCATTTTTGTGTCATTATATATTTTTTTCTTTAGAAATGCTAAATGTTTAACTAATTATTTATACAATCCTATCTACTGGCATAATGCATTTTGAAATATTTTTTCGCATTCTTTCAATTTAAAACCTTACCGCTGGCAGTGTACGCCGAAGAAAGATGTAAGCACCCATCGAAGGGATATATATGTCTTCAAATAAACATGATGGCTTATAACCAAGATTTATAACCTAATGATAACTTTTCACTGCTGTGAAAGCGACCAAATATTTGTAAAGCCATCCATTGTAATAAATTGTGGCTAAGGGCTAAGCTTTAGGAGTTTGAAAGCGTCAATGAGAAGACAAAAGCCCTAAGGTAGAGTCAAAGGAAACTTGGACTAATTGTGAAACCTCCAGAATTACTATAGCAGAAGAGGGGGGGGGGAGGGAGGCGAGTCCAAACCAACTCGTAATAAATCTGAGAAGTTACGCAATTAAGAGGAGTTAATATAATTTCTATCCCCATGTTGACTTTGGCAAGTCAAACTCGCTGGCTGAGTCAGCAAGCCGCACTTGCAGGATTTGGTCAAGAAGGACTTGGTTTCATACGTCAAACTCAGCTGTAAACTCAAACCACATGAACATAATTAGTTAGATCTAGCACTTAGAGAGGAATACTCCTTAGTTTTTAGCTTTGATACATGTTTGTTCTATCTCGGTTTGGATTAATTCCCTCATAAGCAAATTTACAGATGTTGGTCTGTAATTGTCTTATTCCATCGTGTAATAAATTTTGCCCTCTCTCTCACCAACTCTATCCATCTCAATATCTCCCTTACAAAATGTCTCGCTTCCTGTCTTATGAAAAAAATTATTTTCGTCCATGAATACAAAATAAGTATACACAAGTATGAATGCTTGAAATTTTTGACTAATAGAAGACACATCCCTAAAACTAAATAAAAAAAAAAAGAAGCCAAAACGACGTAATTTTGTCGAACCCTTTCAAAAGTTCAAGCACCGATTTTCAGACCTACATGGTACTACTGAAATTTCGCCTCAACCGGGAATCTCTTGTTCAAGAGAAAATTCAGAAAATAATGAGTTAACATACACATTTAAAAGGATAGGAATAATGCTACACATGAAAATCATGAGCAGTACTGAGTTTAATGGATGCAGTATAAAATTATTCATATTTTATCTCATATCTATATACATAAAAATCATGTGCTTGTCTGTTTGTTCCTGATACAAATCTACACCGTTTGACCGATTTTGACCAAACTTGGCACACAGGTAGGTCTTGGCACGTGAAATCTCCTTGGCTAGGTCAAAATAGTCAAATTTCAAAATTTGGTCAAAAGTTTTGTTCAAGAAAAATTGGCTACACTGAACCATTCAGATTCTGGCGGCCATTTTGAACCGAAAGCCATTTTTAATAATGTCTCAAATTTATTATTTGATGTTCTTGATAATTAGAATAACTCGAACACTTTGATGACTTTACATCATTATATAATCGTGTAATTCAGTTTATTTCAATTTTATATCAACAGTCACTGTCTAACTAGGGAGCGCTGGCCTTTCTTTGATAAGAGGCTGTGGTGTTGGCCTCTGTTGGCAGTTTCAAGATCTACTAGACAGATATAAACAAATTACATGGTTTGACCGAATGGTAGATCCTTGATACGGGGAGAGCCATAGGTAGAAAGTAGGTGTAGCATGGCCAACTGGGTAACAGCTAGTTATTCATAGAAAGCAGTTTTACATAGGATTTCCAGGAAATTCAATTAATAGAAGGAAGAATGGTTTATCAAACCCCAAACTAATTTGGTTTCTTTTCTGGAATTTATTTTTTGCCAACGCTACAGCTTAAGTTGAAAATCATTATGACGGCCTCTAATTCCAATGATGTCTTGTAAAATAGGCTTTCCTGTACATATTTGCTTGCTATCGCAGATGGATTCATTCGAAATATAGCTCACCCCAAGAAAATGCTATATCATTTAGAAGCCATTTCTCTCTAATAAAATTAATAGATTATTTAAAGAAAAGAAATATTTTCATTACATAAAATTTTATATTTGAATCTTGTGTGTTTTTCAGACAATTCATCTAAGTTTCGATTTGTCGTTTTGGATTTCTCGGAATTCAACTGCCACAGTGAATTCAAATCTGAATGCTCCGAGACTTGACATTTTATTGTGAATTATAATAATATTAGAGTGAAAGTGAGCCGTGAGAGAATTCTGAATTGCCAATGAAGACCGGAGATATTTTCCTCTGCTATGTATTTCTTGTCTGAAATGGTCCGTAGTTGGACCTTTATCGATCCTAATTCCGTAGCTTTGGTTCCAGTCCTGTGTTCCGCTTTGATGGGATTCTTCTACCTTTTTTCCCGCTCGTTCCTTCCTAATCGGACGTGACGGGTTTATTCAGGGAAATTGCTTGACCCCCCCCCCCCCCTTCATTTATTCGAGTGGTTTCGGGTTCTTTGTCGTAGTCTCATCTGGACTAATAAGTTTATTCACGCATTTCTATAGAATCATTTACTTTGTCGAGAGATTTTTTTCTTTCGGTTGGACACGGATTGTAAAAGCACAGGTTTCCCGAATTTACATGGTCGCGTACTAAAAATAAAAATTTTAAACCCTTGTAGAATTAGCAATACAATTCTAAAACCATTTTCAGTAATATATGTTTCCCATTTCTAATAGCTCAAACGCCTTTGTAGATTAAATAGTTGATTTGAGAGACTATAGAAAGAGGAACAAAGTAGAACTTAGAACAAGTACAGCCAAGTTTTCGGCTTTCAGAATATGCCTATTGCTTGAAGATTTAACCCAGCTTTCTTTGTCTCGCAAGCATTCAACTTATAATAATTCGATATTTCTACACATATAATAAAAATGTAACGGATCGCTGTCTGTACATGGAAGATATATGAGAAAAAATATTATTGGAGCCTTTGTCAATGCAATAGCACCCAAAAGGACGCTAATCTCAAATACGGCTTATCGGATATATAATATACTGTGGTAAGCTTTACTTAACATTTAGCGATGTTTTATGCCAATCGGCCTTTAAATAAAAAGTCCGATTCGCAGGAACTGCGTCATCTTAGCGCGGTTCCGTTCTTATCTTTAGTGTTTATGAAGGCATAAAATAGAAACAGTTATTACTTTGTTTAGATCAATAGCGAAACACCTATCCAAATGAAATCTCAAACAAACCAGTCTTGAAAGGTCTTGATTTACAATCTTACCTGTATGGGTCAGCTATCCCATAAGTCGGCCAGAAAGGCCTCCGCTCAGAGGCATTTGGAAAGCCTTGGGATCTCTCTCTTGGAACGCTACATTTTTAACATTAAATTGATCTTCTTATTTTACTTAATCTGTTTTATTGTCAAATACATTATACGACTATAAGCAATTTAAAAATAACAAGGAATAAAACAGTCAAAAAGAACCGCTCGAATAAACGAAATCAATTACTTTAAAGTTTTAAGCACTTATTTCTCCGATTGACATCGCCTGATTAAAACTTTCTTTAGAACCCTTTTTGTAGAGCATTTAGTAAGCTTTCGAATGGTAACCTTCTGCTTCCCAAGATTATCAACGGTTTTCGAGATACTAACGAAAGTATACAAAGTTACCAAAACTTTTCTTGTCTGTTAATAAAATACTTTATTCTAACCCTTTCTTTTCTCCAAACGTAACCAAAATTTGAACATATTAGTGTTGATGAAATTCAAACATGCAGAAAATGTTTCAACTGAATCCCATAATTCTAAGTACCAAAATCAAAGACAAAAAGAACAGTTTGAATAAGCGAAATCAATTACTTTAAAGGTTTAAGCACTTATTTCTCCAATTGACATCGCCTAATCAAAACTTTCATTAGAACAATTTTTGTAGAGCATTTAGTAATCTTTCTAATGGTGATCTTACGTTTCGCAAGATTCTCAACCTTTTTCGAAATATTAAGGAAAGTATACAAAGTTACCAAAAGTTTTTATGTCTGTTAATAAAATATTTTATTCTAACCCTTCCTTAACTCCAAACGTAATAAAAATTTCAACATATTAGTTTTAATGAAAGTAGAATATGCAGAAAATGTTTCAACTGAATCCATTGATTCTAAGTACCCAAACCAAAAACGGTATTCAAAAACTATTTTTCCAATTTTCTCGAAAACGGTTAAAGCTATCTCCTTGAAAATGGTTGCATTCGTTTTCCTAGCCCAAGAAGCCTATAAAACGAGTGCTTACAAGCTTATGAACTCAAAAACGTAAGCGTTACGATTTTCTTTGCGCGAATTTCGCCCCAAACGCCATCTTCCAGTGGGCGGATTCTGCTGGTTAACGAACTTGACCTTTCAAATTGGAAGACGGATTTTTGTACCAAATTTAATCACAATCGGACCATTAGGGAAGCCAGAAATGAGCGAACAGACAAATATATATATATAAAAATTTGAACCACCGTTATTTTCGGTCTCTAGGGGTTCTGAAACGCGAAATTTTCTAGTCGTTGGATTGTTTCATTGTATCAACCTTATAAGCGGGGTTCCTCCCTATGGGGGAGGGGGGAACCGCGCTAAAAGTTGTGCCAATATAAAAAATAAGGTCAAACATTTGATATTTTTCAAACGTTCAGCTTTATCTAGCTCTAATCTAATATCGTGTATAGAGAAGTATGTAGTACTGTAAAGTATTTTTTTTTTAAATACCCAAACGACGGTGTATAAAATCCAAAATGAACCAAAAAATTCGTTTAGAGCCTTGTGCTCAAATTCCACACGGACGAATTCGCGGACACAGCTAGTCATTCATATGATTTATTTTAAACTATTTTTCAAAATGTTAAAAAAAAAAAAAACGGAGTTACGTATAAGGTTCTAAATTATATTATTTTGAATTTTTCATTACTTGATGTTTGTCTTCCATGGGATTTACATCATCCTGGAATAATGTAAGGAACTTGTCTTTTAGGAAATATGTTATATTAGGAACATAAATTATATCTAATAATTTATTATTAGAAGGTGTATCTAATATTAAAGTTTAGTTGAATTCAAATGAGGAAATATAATCTATTTTTTTTCTGTTGACATCTTTTCGAGAGAGATGCAACGCATGTTACATTTTCTGGCTTGTCTTGTTTAATAATTAAGTGGATGTTTTTAAGTGTTATGGTAATTGCCATTTCAGTTTGTTATTGTTTTAGTACAGATAATTAATAAAAAAATAATCAATACTTGTTTTTGACGTATCAAAAGCCTAATTACAATATGATCATCCTGTTGAATTGATTATTTTCCGGTAACATTCACACTAATTCATTTATCTGATGGAAGGTCAACGAATAAAAATAATTTATTATTTCCTGTTCGACATGTTTCGTACACTAAATGCCTCATGAGGAGCTAAAATTTAGAATTTTGGCAACCAATTAAGCTAGAAGCCACATCATTACTGGAGCTAAGAGCAATGCGCCAGTAATTACGTGAAAGGTGCCCTCTTGGTTGTAGATATTCTAAATTTTAGCTCCTGACAAGGCACTGAAGGATTCGAAACATTTCGAGCAGGAATTAATAAATGATTTGTAATAACTCACTTATTTTTATTTGTACGTCCGCCTGATAAAAGAATAAGTGGATGCAATAAGGTCACTTTTCAACAATTATGAAATACATTTTATTTTATTTTACGACGTATGAACTTTTGGGCGATCTGTAACGCCAACGGCTCTTGGTTTTCCCAGAAAAGCACCGATCTATGTACTGACAGGTTCATTCAAATATAGCACAAACAATTATGACAATAATAAACTATAGAATTGGTGTAAACAACTTGCCGTTTAATGAATTCATTCTATCGTTACTTATTAAAATGTTGTTTACAAGTTTCATGATTATTAAAAATGTAATAAGGAAACTAAAACGTCAAAATACATCTGGGATGTTATTCCCGTTTTTCATATCTTGTCAAGTTGTTGTAGCAAAGAGAAACAGAATATTTAAATACATATTCCGGCCGTATAAGGCCGAAGTTTAATCAGTGAAAAAGAGGCCTGCAGAGAAATATTAACTTTTAGAAACTACCTTACTTGTGTAGTTTTGCTTGCTTTTCTTCAGGATGTATGTTTTATTTAGAATATGGGATTAATTCTCTGCTCTGGAAAAGTAATAAGCGCCTCCTCTAGGATTCAGCTTTTCATGCGAATTTTTGGAAGATTCTCGTTTTTCTGAGTTTTGCTTTCAAGATTAAAAGTTGAAATTCCCAAGCCCCTCATTGGAGCTTTATATATATATATATATATATATATATATATATATATATATATATATATATATATATATATATATATATAATCTCTGTTAACAGGATACTTGCCAGAGTTTTTGTTTTCAACCCACGAAACCTGGTATATAGTATTCCCCTAGCAAATGATTGAACGACTTCCTTAACCAGCAAAATCGGCCAATCTAAAAGAGGGGTTTACTCCAGACAAAACGTTTGCACACCGGCAGTAATTTGTGTTATAGTGCAACGAAACTTGCATTCGTTGTGGTCATCTAAATTTAAAAAAAGTTGTGGGATCAGGTGGGAGGTTTATTTTGCACCCAACATACCAAGTTGCTCATACCGGTCGTAGTCACTAATTTGTGTCGTAATCCAAATTACTAATGTGCCGATATCTTCTGTTGGGTGTGTAAAGAGAAAGCAGGGTTGTAAAAATGAATTTCATCGGTCTATTGGAAAGGGGGGGGGGTTACATTGTGCTCTGTTTGCATAAAATTCAGCCGTCAAACGTAGTTTGGCAATGCTACCACTAGGTGCGCTGACCTGCTGTGGACTACGGTAAGATGGCTCGGAAGATCCTTGGGGACTGTCTCCCTCACCGAAAGATTCTCGTGCGTAGCACTGAAATGGTTAAGTAAGTCAGTATAATTTCATCTTTTCAATTACCTGGATGGCCATTTTTTCGGACAATTAAACCCAATAATTATATTTAATTTATCTTAGGTTGATCTCCGTCTCTCATTATTTAAAAACTTTTTCTATACTAATATAATTTTCATGGTCTCAAATTCGCCATGAGGATTTTATACAGCTGTACAAGAGGATTTCTTATAACATTGAAGAAGTTTTAAATTAGATCCCTTCTAGGGAGTACAGAGAAAGAAGACATTCCCTCCTTGAGGGAAAAGTCACAAAGGAAAGCCTAGGGTAGAGAGTAGGGATGTAGGGAGATGTAGGGAAAAGGGAATTGGGATAAGCCATAGAGTGTCCCTAAAGCCTGTCCAAGCTAGGGAACTTTAAATAGATTCCAAGCAAGGCACCCCTTTATTGCTGTACTAGCTGTACCCTTTTATGCTGTTTGGGCACAACTTCTTCCCAACCTTATACAAACTTTTTTATTGGCTTAAATCGCCCAACGAAACTGAGCAGAGCGGGGTGTAGCTTCAATAGTTTTCCTTCTTTATTTTTTCTTCTCCTCTTCTATTATAGCATGACATACTTATTTAGTACGAGAATGTAGATATTTTGCACAAAATCTGTCGGAAGCTCTGTTTTATGTTCAATAGCATAACAGTTTGCTTTTCTACATTCAATAATGTAGATAACACAGATGAAAATTTGATCTAAAAAACTGCAAGATCGAATAGAGAAAAAACAGAAAAATCAGAAAAAATGTATGTGTATGTTTTGCCTGAGTCCGAAATTTGTTTGACCCTACGCCTCTTTGTAGCGGTCATTTGAAGGTCAAATGCAGGAAAAAATGAGAAAATTCATTCAAAAATTCATTTTCTGGGGGGGCAGTAGGAGTAAAACTAATTACGGGGTTAGACTCAGTGACCTCAAAAATATACAAATGAATTTTTTCACATTCTTCTACGTTTTTTTTCCATTTGACCTTCAAATGAGCTCTAGAAAAGGTCGTAAGGTCTAAGAAAATATGGATTCGGACTCAGAGACGTCAAAACATACACATGAATATTTTCAGACTTTACCATCGGTTTTTTCTCTCATTGACCTTCAAATGACGTTGAATCTGATGTGATGAAGAATAACCAGCCCGCTCATCGGAATCAGTGACCCCAAAACCCCTGTATGGGACATAATGCACCAATTGTTATTTTTTTTTTTATTTTTTATTTTTTTTTTTGATCAAATGTTGACCTGTGTAATCTTTAAGAATGAAATAATTAATTGGATGGTTCAGAGCACAACTAGAGCCAGTCCATTTTTGGCATTTTACGTTGTAATGGCATTGAAGAGTATTACTAAAATGGCACTTCTCAGTGCTACAGGAGACTAACTAAGTCCTAACTTCATTATTTTGCCACTTGAAGTAGTTTTTGCTACACATCTGGAAGTCATTCTCATTTTTTTTTCACGGCACAAGTAAGCCAAGTCCAAGTTATAACTATTTTATGGCTATACATAATTAAATGTCAGTGTTTAAGTTCAAAGATGGATTTATACAACGGCGAATAATACTCATTTTCTGAAAACTGTACAACATGGACTGCTTACGTCTAGTTGTGCGCAAAAAGTCCTTTATTTCCTGGTAAGGCCTGGTTAAATAATGTATTTGTGCGTGTCCACGCGTATATGCCCTTGTGGTATTCCTTCGCTTGGTATTCATCCATGTTATCGCTTACTCTTTTGGCAGAAGGGCTCTAAATTTGTTTTTCCAGTTTCCCGAGATAGTGAAGTGCGCCGATCTAAGCCGAAAATCTTTCAGTCGATCAGAATTTCAGTTTTACTCAGTTGGTATGGTTAACCCTTCGAGTTCACCTATCAAAGTGAGTTTCATAAAAGTCCGTCACGCAGGAGCTGCATAACTAAGCACTTTCCTCAGAATTTGGGTAGTGTAGACTGCTTTCCAGAACAATTTGCTTAAAATATCCTACATAAATAAAATAAAAACGTGAATAGTTCTCATTTTGTAATGAGTAACTGATCAATTGTTAATTTGCTTCCAGAGTTATGTTACACATGGTACCTACTACACTACGTAATAAATACAAAAAAAACTCATATTATCGTATTTTGATCTAACGCAGGAACAGGATACGTCCCTCTAGTGGTAGAAAGCGCTCCTTGCGGCGGCTTTGTGAACCTACGTCTGCCGGCTTTTCTATTCAAATATATTACAAATTAAACCCCCGCTTTCCGATTGACCGATTCAGCTCATTTTTACAACACTTCTTTCTCATGAGTTACCCACGACGTATACCGCGTTTCGTTACAATACAGCAGAAATTACGACCGGTATGAGTATATTAGGAATTTGGGTCCGGAGTAACCCCCCCCTTCTAATGAACCGATTTAGTTTATTTTTACAACACATATTTACCTGTAGATTACCACTACGAATACCGAGTTTCGTCGAAATATACTAAAAATCACGGCTGGTAGTGGCGAATTGGTATTGTGGGTCCGGAGTAACCCCCCCCCTCCTAATGAACCGATTTCGTTTATTTTTACAACACATATTTACCTGTGGATTAGCACTACGAATACCGAGTTTCGTCGAAATATACCAAAAATCACGGCTGGTAGTGGCGAATTGGTATTGTGAGTCCGGAGTAAACCCTCCCATCTAATGAACCGATTTAGTTCATTTTTATATCTCACTTTTCTCTCTATATTAACACTACGAATACCAAGTTTCGTTGAAATATAACAAATATTACGGCTGACATAGTCAAATAAGTGTTTTGGGTTCGGGGTAAACCCCCCCCTTCCGGTGGACCGACTTTGGTGGTTAACGAACTCGTTCAATGGTTTGCTAATTGAATGCTATATACCAAGTTTCGTGACGAAAAAACAAAAACTCTGGCCGCTATCGTGTTAACAGACATATATATATATATATATATATATATATATATATATATATATATATATATATATATATATATAAATTTTAACGGGGGTAATTTTCGGTGTCTACTAGGTAGGATCGATAAAGATTTGAAGAAATTTTTCAAAAATTCCGTCATGAGTCCAACCTCAATAGCTAGTTTCCTTCGGAGGAAAGTGCTTAAAGTATGAGGTGTATTCATAAATTTGGGAAGATTTTGAAAGAGGCAGTAATCAAACACTAGAAGCTCTAATTCCACTTGGAGAGAATTTTCTTGAAGGCTTGCACCCCCGACAGTAAAGGCTGTTGATTCAAGAGTTGGAAATGTAAATAGGTCTAAAAGTATCATTGACTAGAGTATTTGCATTTGTGGAATATTTTTTTTTTGTATTTAATATCAAAGAAAAGCGTTTTCTCTTTTTGATTTAATTTTTCTTCCCAATTCTAAAGAATTTACTGTATATATATATATATATATATATATATATATATATATATATACTATATATATATATATATATATATATATATATATACATACATGTGTGTGTGTGTAAACACATATTATACATAATAATAGTTTTTAATTAAGTTTTTTCTGCTCCAATTTTTCAGTTTAATTATGTTACAAATTTTAAGTTGAAAAATAAAGTGTAATTTATTTAATTGTTGACTTCGTAAAAAAAAAAAAAAAAAAAAAAAAAAAAAAAAAAAAAAATATTAAAAAAAAGTAAACCTATTTTTGATCATTTACTTCAACATTCACACATAATAACGTTTATTATTTTCATTTTCAGGTAAGAGTTCAACTTTCATCGTTATTCAAGAAAAGATCTACTGGTGGTAATAATATTGAATAATTTTTATCTCCTTAATATCTAATATACGCTCGTCGTTCCTAAAATATCAGAACTGAAGCTAAAAAAATACTCCTAAATCTAACGGATGTCTTAATATTTCGAGAAATTTATTAATATTTTTTTTTTTTACTTTTTATTTTTGTCATAACTTTTATTAAAATAAAAATTAATGGGGCCCATAAAATGCCGAACAGGTGTAAAAAAGTAAATGTATCTGTTGTAACTGGAAATATAAATTTTCCGGAAGGCAACACCTGGCTCTTCTGAATATTAAATTCCTTTCAGCATGTCGAACAAAAATTAATTATTATCTCTAGTCAAGCAATATTTTACCGCAATTTTTTTTATAAAGAATAAGGAAAGGAATATGAAATATCACGTTATCAGAGCAATAGGGGATGGCTACTTTCCTATTAATTCTGACAAATATTAAAAATATATTTCAAGACGTCATCGGAAATTAATGATTTTTTTTTTTTATTATCATGAAAACTCTTCCCAGATTTGGTGTTACTAGCTTTACATCTGTTAAAATTTTAAATAGATGAGTGACAAATCATTTACAATGAGTTTACAGAGCGCATGACTTATGATAACATTTCACATACATAACCAATTAATACATACAAACTCAATTGAAATAGCCTTATCCAAATTTAATGGAAAGTGATTAAAATGTAGGTATAAAATATTAAACCTAATCATGACTTATACAATTACAACCATCTTTTATTTTATTTTATTTTATTTATTTTTGTAATTTATTTATTCCTGTTTGTTTTGAAATACTTACATGTTGAAAATATATATATATAAAATTCAGCATAAGAATTTTTTTTTTTTTTTTTTTTTTTTTTAATTTTATCACACGAATTATTGACTTTGTTCAAACTCAGTAGTTGCGAAGCAGATGTGTGTAAAAAATAAATACATACATAGGTTACAGACCTTTAAATCTTATATAGTTTACATAGGATTTTAATTCATAATACAATTTTAACTTAGATAGTTTACATATTCGCAATGTAAAAAATTAAACGAACAATATGATAAAGGAAAAACATAGACTGGTTTACATGTTAGCTTTCTAATCAGACTATAAAAATTTGTAGTTATTATTGGGATTAAATTTAGGATTTTATTGTAATTAAATTTTTTCTTATTGTCTGATTTCTTTAAAAAATGAAGTCAAATTATCAGACATGTCAAATTTTTGTTAAGTCAGCATTCAGTCAATTCGAGAATGAACTATTCTTAATCAAAAAAGAACAATTTCTTTTTTACTTTGAATTTTTTCTCGGCTATAAGTAATAAATGGCTAACACCTTTTAATTTTTAGTGGGTGAATAAATGTTTCAATGTTTTAATAAATTAAATTTTAATGTCTAAAAAGCCTAAATCGTGTACCTAAGAGGACCTTGTTTTATTTATTTATTTTATTGTTTTACACCACTTCTACCGAAATCATTAGTGGTGACAAAATAATTACATGAAACTGTACAAGTTGAAAGACAAGATTCGATCCAGCGATCTTTGGGTTATGAAAGTAGAACGCTACCAACCGAGCTACCGTTGCGCTTAATTTATTGAAAATAATTGAGTCATTGATTATTAACAAAATAAATATATCGTTAGTTTCAATGTAAATATGATTATGATCCTTGGAAATTGTAGTTTATTTGAGACCGGCTAAAGAATAAAGTGTATCACATGAACCTCTTTGTTAAAGTACACCGTAGCTTTCGAGCTCCGAAGATATCTTAGGAAGCCTTTTTGCCTCTGACTTGAAGCAGCTGCTGGAATTTCATTAAGCGAACAAGCAGCCCTCACACATAGCATAGGAGGTGTATGTGTGCAAGCTACACTCTCTGCGAAGGGGCCCTGTTGAAATATTTCCTGAACCATATTGAATACGATTGGAGCGAACCCTGGGAGGTAGACAATAAACTATTGTTGCCATTGCAAACAGCTCCTCTCCCGTCCTAAGGGACAATTCATACATTTTAATTAACATGCTAAAACCGGGGCCTACTAACCAGACAATCCAACTCCAAGATCTTGTCACTTGGATTCCTCGTCGGCTTACTTATCTTGAAGGGAATTTCGTCCTTCACAGTGGTTTTCCAACAATATGTTATGTCTTCGTTCCAATCACAAAATCTACAGTTTTTCTTTTTATTAATCTTTATTTTTTAGCATAAATATGCTTCAGCGGTGACTAAACTGAAAAAAAAAAACGTGACAAAAAAGTTCTCGCTGGCGTTCGCTCATGCGCAGTGCCCATGTACGAAAAAGAAGACTGTATGTTATAGAGTACATTACATAGGTTTCTCGGGTGGACGTAAGCGTTACAAAAAAAGGGTCACAAAAATGTATCCGCTGGCTTTCGCGCATACGCGGTGGCCATATCGTCGATACAAATGCAAACTAACGAATGTGCAAATCAACACTTTTGAGAGTGGAAAAGCATTTATTCATAACTTTTTTTTGAGCAGTCAAATATTCGGCAGATTTGACCTTTTGATAGTGGAATACTTTCCCTTTCATAGAGTGAAGTCAGATTCAAGAATTTGCCGTACATAAGTCCAGCAGAAATTAGTGAAGATTGAGAATGAAAGATGCATTTTTTCATATTCGTTACTTTGCATTTGTATCGACGATATGAGAAAAGAAGACTATATGTTTTACAGTACATTACATAGGTTTGTCGGGTTGACGTAAAACATATTTATGCTCCTGAATTCAAGTAGAAGGCTCTAAACTAAATAATTTTTTTGTTATTAATAACACTTTTTTTATGTATGGTGTCCTCAAGTGGATGGATTTTAGGTTCCCAATACTTTAATTCGCTTGATACCAAAATCTGATATTTTCGTCCGAAATCATGTTGAGTTAGAAAAATCTGTTTTGCATCATTCATCATTATTTTTTACTTATTTCCAAGGGGATTTAGCTTGTTTTTTTTTTTTGTTTTTTTTAATGTTCCTAAAATTAAAATGTTGATATTTTTACTGCATTTGAATGACTCAAGGTTTCACATGATAGCACAATAGCATATTGTGCAATAGCTTTGGTGGTTTGGGCAATAGCTTTGCTCGCTCAGTGGTTTGCTCGCTCAGTGGTATATTAAATTTTAACGTCCATTTATTATTAACTAAGAATTTTAGGACAGTTTATCTATAGGTCACTACCCTTTTATAGCCAGATTAGGGCTGATGCCTATTATTTTTTCTAAAGAAAAGCCACCAGGCTCAGAGGGAATCGAACCCACGACCCGTGGTACCCAGTGTATACGCATATTCCACAAATTATTATTATGCGTATATAAGAGATCTTAATCCAATTTGTAACTCCGCAGGTAATATGAACTCAAATTGCGTTTATTTTACAAACGATAAAATAAAACAACCTTGATAATTTAACTAAATAATCATACTTATTATTATTTACATTTTTATTTATTTTTTTTTCTTACTGTTGATAATTTTTGTCTACACTTCCCAGATAGACCGACAAGCGAGTATCATGAGTTCCTTACATGTTTCCCAACACAGTTTCTTGTCCCGTGCTCTTCTCCGCCATGCCGGGCCTGCTGTCTTCTTGAAAGGGTCACTCCACCTCTTGACGTGACTGCCTCTACCTCGAGTAAAATCGTATGGAGTCCATTGGGCACATAATATGTCCATCTGCCGTCCATGCATCTCAAGAGGTTTCCTGAACAATATTTGATTTTTAATGAACGCTTTTGAGTCTTTCAACCCTGTTATCACTAGGAAAAGAACTCCGCAAATAACCACACCCAAACAATTGTATTTGGGATTAAGGTGATATCCAGGAACGCAATTGTTCCTGGAAAGGAAATTTACGGACTCCTGGAATAGTTTGAAGATAGGGAATTGTCTAGAGGATTTGGACTACGCCGGGTTTCCTGGTAGTGGCATCCCGGAAAATGTATTAATTTGTAAGAGGATTTTAAATTTCTTGGAGTTACTTTACATAAATAGCTTTGAGAATCCATTATCATTACCTCATTTCAATATTAATGTTGTAAAAGTATAAATATGTATCAATCAACCATTCATATGTTACTTTACTTGAAGTGAATTATGCGTAGTTCTACGAAGACTTAAATAAAATTCATCGTAAGTATTCAGGATTTCGTCATATATTTAAACATTTATAATTATCCCAGAAGTTTATTAATTATTTTGTTATTATTGAAGAAAACGAAAATGTATTCATGGACGCTTTAAAGTTATTTATTTAAATTTTAACGTTCATTATAATTAAGACAGGACGGGTTTCTATAGGTCACAAACCTTTACTAGGCAGGGTAGGGCTGATGGCTTTCATTTTTTCCAAAGAAAAGCACCTCCCCTAGTGGGAATCGAACCCACAACCCTTGGCACGGAGTGTTAACTCTCATGGCCACCGGGTCTCCTTTCAGCCTTTACATCAATAAAATCAAATATGTCCGCTGAAGGAAATAAGAATTTAATTCCAGATTATGCAATATCCACAATAACGTAAATGAAATAAATAAAACTTAATTCTAAAGTGACAAAAGGAGGGATAGTATTAGATTGTGTGAAATTTGGTTTCAGACAGAGTTGGGCAAACGTTAATCGCAGAGGCGATTGACGATTGACAATTAAAAATTCAATCGCATCAACTCGCAATTACGATTAATCAATTGTTAATCGCGGAGTTCGCGATTAACAATTAAATATTAATCGTAATAGTGGATTTCGCGATTACAATTAATCAATCGTTACTGTGTGAATCCGCAATTACGATTAATCAATTGTTAATCGCGGATTTCGCAATTAACGATTAATCAATTGTAATTGCGCAGTTCGCAATTAACAATTTATTCTGCAATTAAAATGTCAAGTGCGGCTGATGTTTAGCCGTACATAAAGTTAGGTAAAACTGCAGTTTAGCGTCGTCCTAACCGATTTCTTTCAAATTTTGTACAATAACGTATTTTGATGCACTAAATACGAATCCGTTAAAAAAAAAGTTCGCATACATAAAGTTAGGTAAAACTGCAGTTTAGTGTACTCATAACAGATTTCTTTCAAATTTTGTACAATAACGTATTTTGATGCACTAAATACGAATCCGTTAAAAAAAAAGTTCGCATACATAAAGTTAGTTCAAACTGCAGTTAAGTGTACTCATAACAGATTTCTTTCAAATTTTGTACAATAACGTATTTTGATGCACTAAATACGAATCCGTTAAAAAAAAAGTTCGCATACTAAAGTTAGGTAAAACTGCAGTTTAGTGTACTCATAACAGATTTCTTTCAAATTTTGTACAATAACGTATTTTGATGCACTAAATACGAATCCGTTAAAAAAAAAGTTCGCATACTTAAAGTTAGGTAAAACTGCAGTTAAGTGTCCTCATAACCGATTTCTTTCAAATTTTGTACAATAACGTATTTTGATGCACTAAATACGAATCCGTTAAAAAAAAAAGTTCGCATACATAAAGTTAGGTCAAACTGCAGTTAAGTGTACTCATAACAGATTTCTTTCAAATTTTGTACAATAACGTATTTTGATGCACTAAATACGAACCCGTTAAAAAAAAAGTTCGCATACTAAAGTTAGGTAAAACTGCAGTTTAGCGCCCTCCTAACCGATTTCTTTCAAATTTTGTACAATAACGTATTTTGATGCACTAAATACGAATCCGTTAAAAAAAAAGTTCGCATACTTAAAGTTAGGTAAAACTGCAGTTAAGTGTCCTCATAACCGATTTCTTTCAAATTTTGTACAATAACGTATTTTGATGCACTAAATACGAATCCGTTAAAAAAAAAGTTCGCATACATAAAGTTAGTTCAAACTGCAGTTAAGTGTACTCATAACAGATTTCTTTCAAATTTTGTACAATAACGTATTTTGATGCACTAAATACGAATCCGTTAAAAAAAAAGTTCGCATACTAAAGTTAGGTAAAACTGCAGTTTAGTGTACTCATAACAGATTTCTTTCAAATTTTGTACAATAACGTATTTTGATGCACTAAATACGAATCCGTTAAAAAAAAAGTTCGCATACTTAAAGTTAGGTAAAACTGCAGTTAAGTGTCCTCATAACCGATTTCTTTCAAATTTTGTACAATAACGTATTTTGATGCACTAAATACGAATCCGTTAAAAAAAAAAGTTCGCATACATAAAGTTAGGTCAAACTGCAGTTAAGTGTACTCATAACAGATTTCTTTCAAATTTTGTACAATAACGTATTTTGATGCACTAAATACGAACCCGTTAAAAAAAAAGTTCGCATACTAAAGTTAGGTAAAACTGCAGTTTAGCGCCCTCCTAACCGATTTCTTTCAAATTTTGTACAATAACGTATTTTGATGCACTAAATACGAATCCGTTAAAAAAAAAGTTCGCATACTTAAAGTTAGGTAAAACTGCAGTTAAGTGTCCTCATAACCGATTTCTTTCAAATTTTGTACAATAACGTATTTTGATGCACTAAATAAGAATCCGTTAAAAAAAAGTTCGCATACTTAAAGTTAGGTAAAACTGCAGTTAAGTGTACTCATAACCGATTTCTTTCAAATTTTGTACAATAACGTATTTTGATGCACTAAATACGAATCCGTTTAAAAAAAAAGTTAGCTTTCAACTAGGAAAGAAGTTATTAAGCACTAACGTTCACTCTTATGGGGGATATGATAGCTTATGTAAACAACTAACTTTGTCAACATGCGCATGCGCGGGTATGGAAAAGTTCGTAATAAAGAAGTTTAATTGAAATTTACCATGAATTATTTAAATTCACTAGCAGTTATTTATTCACAACCATTTTTTTAAAATAATGAAACACTCTTCACATCTTGTTTCTTTCACGAAAAGTATTCTGTAACAGAAATCCCTAAATAATTAGCTAATGCCTTTATAATTATTAGTTCGTTCTAATCCGCGCCTGCTGAACTTTAATTGTCAACATACTCTTATTTTATAAAAAAAAATAGCACTGAAGTTGCACGAATTTATTATTCAAACGAGCTCATAAATATGAAGAGCGCTTAAAGGCATTTTTCTGTGCGACTGGGGATTTGTATCCACCGAACATCGCATCTCGTTTGCTCTCGCTACGCTCGCTCAAGAAGTTATCAAAACCCTAGTCAATCCAACTCGCTAAAATTAATAGAACTTTATTTATTTTAGCGAGTTGGATTGACTAGGGTTTTGATACCTTCTTGAACGAGCGTAGCGAGCGGAAACGCTTAGTACGTATGCCTATAAGTGACAGGTGGCGACGGGAGGGGATACCCTTAAAATTGACAATATTTTTGAACAAATGTTTTATGAACATTTCAAATGAGAGTTCTCTGTTTCCCAATGTTACAAATACGCTGTTTACGCCTACTTTTAGAACCTTCCTAACAGTGAACATTAGTGCTTAATATCTTCTTTCCTAGTTGAAAGCGAACATTTTTTTTAACGGATTCGTATTTAGTGCATAAAAATACGTTATTGTACAAAATTTGAGAGAAATCGGTTATGAGTACACTTAACTGCAGTTTTACCTAACTTTAAGTATGCGAACTTTTTTTTTTAACGGATTCGAATTTAGTGCATCAAAATACGTTATTGTACCAAATTTGAAAGAAATCTGTTATGAGGACACTTAACTGCAGTTTTACCTAAAGTTATACGCGGTGCAAGCCCCGGGGACATGCACCGCAGTTAACGTTTTAATTTCCGGATATACGTAAAAAAAAAGGTAAAAAATAGCACTAAAATCTGCACACAGTAAGTGTCGGAAGCGAGCCCTTAGAGACTCGGAAGTGAACACTGGTGGATCTGATCTGACTGGAAGTGGGCCTGGGTAACCCAGTTTAGAGAAAATTTTAACTAGAGTAAAACGGAAGTGGACCAGGAGTGGACAGGAATGCCATTGGATGTTGCCCAGAGCCGACCGGAAGTGGACCAGAGTAGATCATACGTAGTTTGGGATGTACTGGAAATGGCCAGAGTTGACCGGAAGTAGCCGGGGTCGACTAAAATAGGACCGGCGGAGGATCAATTGTGGGCCGGAAGTGAACTTTGAAGTGGTATTTTTGTTGAATTTCCGCGGTAATTTTGATCAAACTACTGTTTTACAAAAAATCAAAATGAATTGAATTGCAATTAAATCAAACGCGATTAAATCAATTGCAATTAATCAATCGCGATTAAATCAATTGCACATTTGCAATTAAATCAATTGCAATTAAAATGTTTAATCGCGATGAAATTAATCGCAAATGGCAATTAAAGAAATTAATCGCGATTAAATTAATTGTATTTGGCGATTAAAAAATAAATCGCGATTAAATCAATCGCAATTGATTTAATCGCGATTGATTCAATCACGATTAAAAAGTTAATTGTTTGGTCATACGATTGAAAAATTAATTGATTGATGCCCAACTCTGGTTTCAGAGAGGCAGGGCCAAACAGTTGATGCGCCGTAAAAAAAAAGAAAAAAAAAAAAAAAAAGAGGCAGGAGTGAAGTTGCAACAATAAAATGAGTATTTACAGATAACTATCCATAGTGTTATATTTATTTATTTAAATTTTAACGTCCAATACCTACGAATTTTGGGACGGGTTATCTACAGCTTACCTCCATTTTCTAGCCAGGACAGGGCTGATGCCTTTCCTTTTTCTATAGAAAAGCCACCATCGCATAGTGGGAATCGAACCTACGACCTTTTGCACGGAGTTTTAAGTGCTCACGCCTTAACACTCACGGCCACCGGGCCTCCGTGTTATATTTATATAGCTATAAACGTAAAAACATAAGAAATATGCACATATAAAAAAATATCTACTTATAATTATAAATAAATATATTTTTTTTATTTTATCGTAATTAGAACAGACAAAATTTGGATGGACCAAATAAACAACTTATTCTTCCCGTGACTGGGTAAAATAACTGAATAAGACAAATGACAGAATATACATGAATTATTATATATATATATATATATTATTTTTGAGGTTTCTTCGCTGGGGAGAATTTTTGATGTTAGTAAGGCATTCTGCCAACGGCCATAGCCACGTTGATTGCACCGGTCCCCGTAGATCACCGAAGTTAAGCAACGCCGGGCGTGGTCAGTACCTGAATGGGTGACCGACCACGTGCTATTGGCATTAGAAAAGGGTGTTAAACCTGTAGATAGCCCGGCGCTAATAGCCATACAGTTGATGCGCCGTTAAAAACGAAAAAAAAAGAAAAGTACGGCATTCTCCAGCGGTCGGTTTCTCTGGGTGATATTTCGCAAGAATCCCATCCTGCTTCATTAGACCGTTGTCCATGTTTTTTTCCTTTTCGACTTTTTTGTTTGTTATTTTATAATAACCTTTTCAATTTGAAACTTATTTTGACATATGGCGCTTTACAGATGTACATTTCTTGAATCGGCGCCTCTTGACACTGCATGGAGCCGATGTAACTGTTTGAGGCTCCTGGGGTGTGTTTGATTGTCTTACCTCGGCCGATCTTGCTTTAACCGTTCTGACTATGGGCTTCCAAGGTAGGGTGAAGGATCACACCTTCATCCCGGTCGAGAGTCTTGGGTTGCTTAAAAATTTCCACAGCCTCTCTGACTAACCTTCTTCTTAGATTTTCTTCTTTAGCTAAGACTCTGGCTTGATCAAAAAGCATCTGCTCGGGACATTCTTCTCCGTGTCTAGCTACAGCCGAAGTTTTTGTACGTCTCAGGCGGTAGTCAGCGGACTGCTGTCCTATTCTTGTGGCTATCTTTTTACGTGTTTACCCTGTTCCACAGTCACATGGATGGGTACGTAAACATAGGTGATTAGCTCGCCGATCCGAGCCAATCACATATTTTGTCTTATATATATATATATATATATATATATATATATATATATATATATATATATAATATATAAATTCATCATCAAATCATTTTCAGGACCTAGGAAATAGGATTGATCCATAAATTTAATCTCAATATATACATACTCGTATGTACAAAAAAAAAAAAAAAAAAAAAAAAAAAAAACCAAGACACGGCATCCTTGCAAATAATATCTTGAGTTTAATTTTTGAATTTATTTACTCCGATTGTTATGAAGGTTCTCATTGAAAATTCATTGAATTTCGAGATCCGTAAGGGTAGTTACCTAGGAAACACCTTCTCATGAGTGATTGATCTCATTGAATATAGATTTCTCTACTAACCATAACATGGCGGAACAGGTCAATCAAAGGGCAGCTGACTTCCAATCCACGCGCATTAGGCGTACATCAATTGCCCCTCTAGGCTGACGTCATCGACCTTTGCATAACTTATGGTCCTGGATTGTGCAAATCTATAGTGCCTGCGTCCTGGAAATTCGTCCGTTTTTCCAGTGGGTACTTGTCCTTTTTGTTGGTTTTTGTTCAACGGAAGCAATCTCTAATTAAACAGTAGAAACGTTCCTTCAGATAACACATAAAAACTACATGGTTTATTAGAATGGAAATAAGAAACATTTTTAGTAGTGACATTGTTTTACTTAAAAACATTTTAATTAGATATAAAATTCTCCACAGTGCCAAAAAATGGGTTAGAAGTGTAATTGTTTCGAACTCGTGGTCTCCGAAGTGTGAGTCCTTGACGATATTAACCTAGCCTATAACTCTCACCGTGTCATGACCTACCTGTGTGCCACATTTGGTCAAAATCGGTCAAACGGTGTGGATTTGTATATGGAACAAACATACATACGGACAGCGGGTAGACGTTTTGGACCTAGCCTATGACACTCCCCGTATCACGACCTGTGCCAAGTTTGGTCAAAATCGGACGAAGTTTTTGAATTTGTATAAGGGACAAACATACAGACAGGCAGCTGGTAGAAGTTTTTGACTTAGGCTAGGAGACTTCCCATATCAGCACCTACCAGTAATCTAAGTTTGGTCAAAATCGGTCAAACGGTGTGGATTTGTATTAAGAACAAACATATACGCTAAAAAGTATACGCGATTTCGGAGTATATCTAGAAACAAGACTAACTTGACGACACCACATTCACAAAAAACTACATGAACCTCACACACGACTATTACAAATTTATCCATCAATAAATGGAAAAACTCCCCTAAAATACCAATACTATACAAGTCGACAGTACTAGCCATACTAACTTGCCCACGTCTGGTTTGGTGTCAGTAACGTAATCTAGAAACGTTTATACAAATTTCAAAATTAGTTACTCCGAATATTTTCCGATTTTTGAATCCGAATATTTTCCTTGGTTTGAATGAATTTAATTTTCAAATATTGAACGTAGTACATTATTTATTATTATTGGTCATTGGTCAACATTGCTCGTATTCTTATAAATAAAGTGCTATCCCGTTTATCTATAGCGTTGCCTCCATTGGAGCCTGGGAAGTGAGGTTTTTACAAAGATAAAGATATAAAAAATAAAGAAAACTCTTATATGTTTGGAATATGAGGAGAGAGATGCCAACGGCCATAGCCACGTTGAATGCACCGGTTCCCGTTGAATCCTGAAAACCTGAATGGGTGACCGACCACGTGCTGTTGGTATTATAAAAGGGTGACAACCTGCAGATAGCCCGGCGTTAATAGCCTCATTCTTGATACGCCGATAAAAAAAAAAAAAAAAAAATATGAGGAGAGATCCAAGAGCAGGTTGGATCATCCAGCAGAAGATTGGATAAAAGGAAAGCTGATACCATCTCGTGGGGTTTGATCCATTGCGTACATCTATCAATCATAAACCAATCTAAGGCATCCATAAACATTAGATAACGAAATATTCATGAAAATATACTAAAATTGCCCTTGTTTTGTTAATATTATCTTTATTCCAAAAGTAACTTGAATTTATATATCTAGTTGTGGATTAATGACAAACGTGTAAAAAAAAAAAAAAAATCAAATCAATCCATCCATCCTTTTTAAAATTCCAGTTAAATATATCGCCTTGAAAAAGATTTTATTTGATTTTAGACGTCTAAATATTTAGAATATCTGGAAGCATTCTCTTTCATCTTAAAATCGTCGAAGAGACAGTATAAGCAGATCGTTTTGATAAACGTGCTTGATATTTCGTTTTGAAGTATTTCTGTCCTAACTAGCAGACTAATATTTATGGCTCAACAAATTTTAACTTTCAGTTTTTAATCATGATTCATTTTAGGAAGGGGAAACATGTAAAAAACATTTTACACGTAAAAGAACTAATTGTTGAAAGTCAGCAGCCAGTACATAAAGAATCACTTACCTACTTAAAGAACAAAAACTACCACTCATTTGAAGGCATCTCCTGAAACCAGTGGCATTTAAGAAACGAATGACATTTTGCTTTCTATGATGGTTGTTGGACACTACAGGTACCACCTTGAAATTGCCTTAGTAATGAGTCACTTAAAAAAAAAATAATTTTATTCACAGAAAAATATTTTATGATATCATAAAAAAAAGTAATCAAACATTTTACAATCTGAATTATCTTATAGGTATGTATGAATAATATCATTTTGATTTGAGATACTTCAAATATCCCAACGATATGGAAGATTTAAAGTCTATTAAAAATTTTCTTAGAAAATATTCTTGTTTTTAGGAATGTACTTTTGACGTTTACTAAAATATTTTCTATCATACAATTCTCAGACCTGTAGTGAACTCCATCGGATGTTAGTTGGTAGGAAGGACTAGTGAATTCCAGAGCACGCTATCATCGGTGAACTGTAGTGGAGCAGGACTCCTAATTAGCCTGATACGTGCCTGGGGGTAATGAAAGGAACTAACTGTTTGGAATTTGTGAAACGCCATTCTGCCTTTGATAACAGAGAAGCCGTCCCAGCAAGGCCTCTGACAATCCGCCGCTGGACTCTGAATGCACCCGCCCGCTTGTGTCTAGAATGTAACGAAAAACCTTTTATGCAAATATTTGCAAGGAGAATCTGATCTTTGTAAGGAAATAGAATGAAGAGACGCAATCGGGAAGTCGGAACAACAAATTTGGACTTTTTATAATCCACAGATCACCAAAATTCCGTTCGTACAAAATTGTGTGTATGTAGGCTTCTAGATGTACACAATATGGAGATTTTTTGACGTGAGGGATCGAATAAAACTACCCTCATTTCGATATCTTTAACAGTTATTAAGTAAGCATGGACCAAAACATATTAATGGTTACATCAAAGAACACATACAATTTTTTAACACTTTTGGAGTAATTATTATTAATTAATTAAGGTATAATTATTAATTTAATTGTGGGTGACTACACACACACTCTGTTGACGTTACATAAATCTTTCGGTTCATGCATTCTAAACTACTTGTAAATTATAGGTTTTGATAAGAGTTACCTGTAGAAGGTACACAACGGAAGAAGGAAAACGTAAATTTTATAATGAAAATATAAGTTTCTTTCTAATAAGATCGTACAATTCAATTTGGCCCATCCAGTAAAGTAGAGTCAATGTCGCCTTCACGTAGAAATTTATGTGAATCGTCTGGTATGTTCAGGTGACGTCTCATGCATTCTGTAAGAAGATGTTTTATTACAATAATTGGAACCAAATTATTTATTTGTTCTTGTAGACCGTTATTTTGATCAAAACAGTGTAGATATTATACCCAACTTATGAGGAACATAAATTGTAAAATTCGAGGTTTACAACATATACAACAAAAGTAAATAAAAATAATAAAAATTGACCCAGCTGATCATTAAAGCTGCTAATAATGGCCTAGCATTCTAAGCACATTCTTTAAGGGGGCCATACTTTGTTCAGTTCAAATCTCAAGGCCGGGTCTGTACAGTATGGCTTCAACATTTGGACTGTACAGGTCTAGCATACACACAATAAATTAATAACCCTCAAGGCCAGACTGCAAAGTCTAGCTATTATAGAAGCCCAGTACGTGAAGCAAATATCCTCTTGTCCATACACGTTAGACCTGGACTGCGGAGTCCAAATCTTGAGATACTCCTCACCGTGTATGGGTACCCGTTTGTATTAAAAAATACACCGTTTATTTATTTATTTTTTTTTTTTTATGCATCGCCTGCTGAGATCAATAGCACCCTTCCCTTATTTGAGGTTCGCCATAAGCCCCCTTTCATCGCGAAAAGGGACACCAGGTTGTTCGTATAGGACACTCTGTTTCAGACGCAAAATATTGCGTTGTAACCTTTTACAAAATTCTTAGGCTGTTTTAATTTATCCACCCAGATTCACCAATAATTTGTGGCGGTTGTATCCTTATTACTAACCTTGTTGTCGAGGAATCTGCATAGTTATGCTGCTCCTTTGGGACATTTTTTTTTCTTCAAACAATGTCTATTGTAAACGTCCGTTTATTATAATAAGGAAGATTTTCTCCAACAGCACTGCAGTTCCCGGAGCTGTAGATATTTGCGGGAGACTGGATAGAGTGCCTTGGGTTGGTTTTACTTAATTAAACCAGACTTAATGAGGTAATATCAGGTGTGTCGGCGATATGAAAATAGTTGCCCCAGAATTCCTAACCTCTGGGGCCTCCCCCCCCCCCCCCCATCCAACTTCACATATTAGCAACGGCTTCCTAGTCATATTTTAGCAGTTTCTCTCTCACACAACTTCATACGAATATTTGCTCTTGGAGCAGAAGAGAAAATACAGTCTCCCCTTCCTTTGAGTTTCGTACTTTGGATAATTTAAATGCAAGCAGAGTCGAGTTAATTAAATGTATTTTTGTTCTGCGGTATTTTACTTACATGATTATTTCTGCAATCATTCAAGAAATGTCAACTTGCTAGACTGTGATTCGAACTAAGTTCGACAACTTTATTTTCGCAGGAGTTTTTTTTTTTTTTTTTTTTTTTTTTTTTTTTTTTTTTTTTTTTTTTTTTTTTTTTTAAACAAAATCGATTTAAATCGTACTAATGTATTTTATTAGGTGCCCAACATTTGTCTCTACGTTTTGTAAAAACTGTGAAAAACATTAATTCCATTTCTATTATTAATGATGTGGATGTTTTCCTAATTTTTTTTCCTTTATTCTATTTCTTCCTTTTCCTTTTTTTTCCTGTTCTTGGATTATCAATTTTATATAGAAAATCACAATATGAGCTCTGCCTTTGTAGTGTGCTTTTGTTTCCACTTATTCTAAGCGTTCATATATATATAAATATATATATATATATATATATATATATATATATATATATATATATATATATAAAACAGTCCCATAACAGAACAGGGGAGCCCCGAGCGGCAGATGCTTTAGAGCATCTGATTCATGCTAGGGAGATATTGTGGGCAGTATTATGATCCGGCTGCCTGATTTTACATTTTGCAGGTACCCATTAATAAATTAATTAAAGGCTGGATTGGCCTAGGGACGGCCGACTCCAACCTATGAACGAAGTCACTAGAAGATATTCTAGTTCTAGAGGGATTCGAACTGAGTTCCTCCAGCCTATTAGTCCAGTGCTCTACCACTGAGCTAACCTCATCCCCAATATATATATATATATATATATATATATATATATATATATATATACACCCTTTTATATTGTTTGCACTGTGGTATACAACGACCACATTACCTATGAAACGCGCACACATGATAAAAACGTCAAACTACTGTCACATCCTGAAAGCTCTAGTTAATACTCTACGTCGATTTCTTCATGCATTTTTCACTAAGAGAACTGTTTGGCCCCAAAATAATTTTCACCCGCCTCAAATTGTAAAAACCAGTATATAAAGTGTATATGAGAGAAAGAGATAAAGATACACCCAGTCAAAAGTGAACCATAGCAATACCAGACAGCTTTCAAGATAGAGAATCAGTCTTGCGACAATGTCTTCGTCAGAGAAGCAGACACCGGATCGAATCACTCAGCCTTATCTAGATTAGTCGTAACGAATGGGGAAACCTGCGAAGATGAGTTTTTTATTCCTTTTTTTTTATGGCGGACAAATAAAGAAAGAAAATACTTCAAAATTAACTCTTTCCTAAGCATTACTTCATTAGTACCCTTCTTACCGATGCATATTTATTATAAGCAGTCAGGGAATAGTTGGGATTCGGCTAGGAAAACATCAATACGATTTTGGTAAAATCTGTATTACTGAAACACTTTTGTAGCCTTCCTCAGCTAAAAGACAAATCACAAATGCAGAATTAATAAACAGAACTGTTCTGTTATATTTATCATTGTTAATTTAATAAAGCATAATATAATAAGGAACTATCATTCAGAGATGGGCATAATTTTATTTATAAATAAAAATACGAATTTATTCGTACATCATATATTTGTGAATACGAATATAAATAAATTCGTACTTCATAAATAAATAATTTATTTATTCGTAATTAATTTATTTTTCGTTTTAGATTAACAGCTGAACTCTGGAAAAATCTAGAAAGATAAAGTTATATATTTTGCTGTTCTTTTTCTACTCAATAGTATTTTATTCTTTTAACAATGGTATTTTATTTTTTATAACATTATATTTATTATATTATTTTTATACAATTTATAATTTTATGATCACATTTATTATTTTAATGTTACAAAGAGAAAAAAAATAGAAGGGAAAAGGAAGAGACGGGCAATACTGTGGATTAGCTTAGAATTTGTTTGGCGAATTCCTGGAGATATAAATTTGCTCTTGGAGCTAACGTTATTATCATTTTTAACCTTTTTTTCTCTCTTCAGCAAAGTTGCTTATCAGCGCGTTTGCTACCTCCGTCCATTGGGAAGAAACCCGCTTATGAAGTTGACCTCCGGAAGTGCAGACTAGACAATTTGACGTTTCAGAACCCATAGATCGTGATAATAACCCTGGTTCAAATTTATGCATATATTGTCAATTAGCTCTCTAGCTCAAAAACTGATTATTTTTAATGAAATTTTCTACAAAAATGCATTGTGGAATTTCAATTGTAGTGGGACGGTTTTCGTCTTTTAGCGAAGCGTTTGTAGACTTCCCGTTACACGTTTTACAAGGAATTAGACTTGAGGACTTTTGACGCATGATATTTTGCTGGAGGTCTATCTTCTTCTCACTATCCATGTGCTCAGGTTGTTGTCAAAAATAAAATAATGACAAATCAGAAGCTGGTTAAGAGATTTTCCACATTAAAACACTTACTAAAAGCAAAACAAAAACGCTAAAGATAAACGCCCCAACGTTAAAGAAAATAATAAAAATAAAAAATATGTATTTTTGTTTGTTTTTTATCACAAAGACACTCTCACAGACATTATATTTTTGTGTATCGCCTCGCTTCTTATGGCCTGTCTTCAAATCGGAAGAGCTGGTGAGTAATTTCGACATTCCATAACCCAAATGTCCCATTAAAACCAGCCTGGCGTATAAAAACATTCTGAGATATTCTCCAAATTTCTCTATATTATTTTTAAAAGAATTATGTCTAAAATTATTATAATTACTATTTGTCTGTGACTAAATTATGACAATCAAGAGAGCATAAGCTGGTTTAATAAAATTCTTGGTTATGTGTAGATTACAGGGAATGAACTGATGCAATTCAATTTAATTACAAGATTTTTTTTGTTCAGATATGTAAATAATTTTCCCTACTCATTTTAATACAATTAAGAGTATATTGTAGTCCATTCAGATAGAGATTTCCATGAAAGGGCGAGGTGAATGGAGCGTACAAAACGCAGACTACGTGATGTTTGTCGCAGTCTTTCATCGGCGCAAGTCTATTAGACACGATCATCCGATGTCACGTGTGCGTCTGACACGTGCCACTCGTGTGACCGGCACGTGGTCACGAGTCTTTATCAACACCCCCGCTTCTTGTATTCAGTGATAGGATGGCCTTCATAGGTTAGGGAGCAAAGTGAGTGATTTAACGATTTAATAGAAAATATCGATCAAGAAGTCGACTTCTACGGCTTGATTAGGGCATTCAAATGTCTCTTAGGAGTTGCGACATTTTAGCGGGTTTCCGTGACTCCCCCCCCCCCCCTCCTAGCGCTATTTATAACGATGATTAACGGATATATATATATATATATATATATATATATATATACACATATATATATATATATATATATATACAGGGTGTCCCGTAAATGTCTAGTCATATTGTGGGAGGTGATAGAGGACCCTTAGGGGAACAAAAAATGTTCTATGACGATTTTCCGAATTCTCGCCCATAAGGGAGAAAACGTCATTTTATTGTTTTATCGAGACAAACATGGTTTTTAGAAGAATACTCGTTGTAGCTCTGTCCCAGGTGGTTCTACTAGAAAGGAAGTGAAACCAATCGAAAGCTGAGTAAATTTACTACACGACTAGTTGATATCAACCGTAAAAATGAATGAATTTAAGTATGTCAATCCTACCAAAAGAAAGCTTTTCTAAATTTCCTGACTTTTTCTTGAAATTTCTTACCAGCATTACTCTTCAATGGGCAGGATCTGAGATTTCCGGGTTTCAGGAAAACTTCTTCATTTAACCAGCTTTTCATTCATGTATCACAACCCTGTGTTATTGAAGTATTTGAACGGTTTAAGAACAAAAGTTTTTAAAAAAACATGGATCTGTGAAAAGAAAATTATATTTTTTTCTTCAGTTTATTCAAAAAGCTGAAGAGAAATATTTATTTTTATAAATGTTTACATAAATATTAAGTAAATATTTAATTAAAACAATAAAAAAAATTACTTCCACGAATATAAAAAAATGCCTAAAACAGTAAATGAATAAAATACACAATTATTTTGAATTTATTAATTCAGGTAACTAATACTGGGTCCAGGAGGCGGCCATTAAGGAACCCCAACCATACATTAACCTCAAAAATTATTATTTTTACCTATATCACGAATTTGAACACATTTTTATAGGACTATGTACATCTTATTTATGAGGGATAGAATTTTTAATTACCACAACAAAAACGCATGGGCTCACGAGAATCCCAGGAGTTTCATAAGCATAGCCATCAGTATCAATTCAAGGTAAAGCATTTGTTTTCTAAATAAATACCTGTAAAAATATGTTCAAATGCTTGATCTAGGTAAAAATAGTAATTTTTTTGGTTAATGTATGGTTGGGGTTCATTAATGGCCACCTCCTGGACCCATTATTAGTTACTGTAATTAACAAATTGTGTATTTTATTCATTTACTGTTTTAGGAATTTTTTTTTATATTCGTGGAAGTAATTTTTTTATTGTTTTAAGTAAATATTTACTTAATATTTATGTAAACATTTATAAAAATAAATATTTCTCTTCAGCTTTTTGAATAAACTGAAGAAAAAAATATAATTTTCTTTTCACAGATCCATGTTTTTTTTTAAAACTTTTGTTCTTAAACCGTTCAAATACTTTAATAACACAGGGTTGTGATACATGAATGGAAAGCTGGTTAAATGAAGAAGTTTTCCTGAAACCCGGAAATCTCAGGTCCTGCCCATTGAAGAGTAATGCTGGTAAGAAATGTCAAGAAAAAGTCAGGAAATTTAGAAAAGCTTTCTTTTGGTAAGATTGACATACTTAAATTCATTCATTTTTACGGTTAATATCAACTAGTCGTATAGTAAATTTAATCAGCTTTAGATTGGTTTCACTTCCTTTCTAGTAGAACCACCTGGGACGGAGCTACAAAGATTGTTCTTCTAAAAACCACGTTTGTCTCGAAAAAACAATAAAATGACGTTTTCTCCCTTATGGGCGAGAATTCGGAAAATCGTCACATAACATTTTTTCTTCCCCTAAGGGTCCTCTATCACCTCCCACAATATGACTAGACATTTACGGGACACCCTGTATATATATATATATGTATATATATATATATATATATATATATATATATATATATACATATATATATATATATATATATATATATGTATATATATACCACAAACTACGGACGATAAAACCTACCGTCAAAAATTTGTCATCCAGTTATCGACCCAAAAGAAGGAAGAAGGTTGTATTAGCGCGACTTAAATTTGAGTAGGTCATTCAATACTTACTCACTAGTACCTAATGACAAGACCGGAGAGACCATCGCATGAAAGTTGTAATTCAGAATTAACACTCCAATGGTCGCATCAGATCTCTCAGATACACAGCATCTTACGCAGACTGTGTAAGGGGCGCAAGTGCGCGGGTCTAGCTATACCCTTTACTATTCCTAGAGCAGGTAGTGGCTGATGGGTCAGTTCTGACCTGACGCTCCTCCTAGCAGTAACTATCCACTAAAACTATTTTGTATCTCATAGATACCACGCGACCATATTTGTCTAGAAAAAAAACAAGTTTGAATAGCCAAGTATCGGTGGCCATCGGATTGGATCGAATCGGGTCGGGACCAATGTAGGCACTTTTATTGAGATGCATGTGTTTGTTTTTGTTCCGACAGTGGTCCAGTGTAGGTGCACCCTTAGTGAGGCACCCTTTACGTATGGCTGTCATTTATATACATGTTTGTGTGTATATATACATATATATATATATATATATATATATATATATATATATATTTAAAATCTATATATATATATATATATATATATATATATATATATATATATTTAAAATGAATATATATATATATTCATTTTGAACCAAAATTCTTTTTCTCTTATCCTCATAAATAGTATTATTATCGCTATAGCATTGAATGGGATGTACTGTTATGGAAAACGAAAATCGCAATTTTTACTTATTCCAGGAAGAATAAAGGTTCCTAAAGAAACGTGTTGAAATGTAGTAATCTATTTTCTACAAAGAGAGAGATATTTTAGAAACGTCATGTCTAGTCGCCGGAAGAAAATATGAAAAGGGACTCGATGAATGGTCTTCTTCCTGGAATCGGGGTTAAAAAAAGCGCCTTATCAAGCCCCCCCCCCCCAAGATTCGGGAGATTGTGGAAGGTCGCCATGTATTGGATTATTTGGAGAATTCCTTGGAAAAATACTTCTTTACTTATTTGTTTTTTTTTTAAATTATTTAAAAGACAAAAGAATGAAAAAATAAACTAAACGTGTAGTTTATACACAAATATATACAGTATTGTTATTATTAGTGTTCAGTTTTTTTGAGGTTTTCTAGAATGGGGGCGAGATTTATTCAGGTGAAAATCATGACTCGGCCCGAGTTAGAAACTTGAACGCCCACTAAAGAATTTATTTTCTAATCTCGTCCTTTGTGGGGTACATATTTAAACAAACGTAAGTCATAAATAAATAAATCTAAACAAAAAGTATATATATTTTGTATATATTTATGAGGCATTGCGAATATTAAGTGCTTACTCAACTTCCGATCATAATTGTTTTCCCCTCCATCTGAATCTAGACGCTTTAGAGAATCTACAGGTATATTTTTCATCTTGATTTCGCTCTTCTTTCTCTATCAAAAAACAAAGAGAATGAACCAAAAAAAAAAAAAAAAAAAAAAAAAGAAATAGGAAGGCGTATACGAAATACTAACTCAACACTCCACTACCGTGAAATTCAAGTTCGCACTAATTCCTCGTCAATTATTTTATAATTTGAACAATGAGACATTCTACAACAGAAAATGGTCTTGAATATAATCTAGTGGAGTTCGCCCATATGGGAAAAATATTCAAACGCATTTTCCTGAAAAGTACCTGTTTTGAGTTCGCCCTTCGTATCCGCGAAGTCTCATATATATATATTCTTTTAATACATTCGTAGCTTCCGAAGAAGGACAGGAAAATAATTAAAAAAAAAAAGAACTGAAAAACTAATTTATCTTTCAGAACACAGGATTTCAGTATCTGTTTGTAATGTTAGTTGTCATTCTCAGAGTTTTTGTTGTAGTCTCGTTTAAGCTCTATTAATTAATTTTTTTGTCGGTACAAGCAATTTCGTCCAGTCTAATGTTTGCTCAAGGTTTATAACCGGTTATAGTATTGACTGAAGTATGAGCAGTAATATATATATATATATATATATATATATATATATATATACATATATATATATATATATATATATATATATTAAAACGTAATTTAATTATTTTATAGAACGTATTAGTACATAGAAATTAAAAGAATAATCGAAATAAATGCTTCTTAAAAAAATAGAACATTTAATATTTATTTAAGTGCTTCGTATTGTGGACGATAAGCACAACGAGGTATGTCTTCTAAAAAACCAGGAAGGTGTTGTAAATTGATATATTTGAATGCGGACTTCATTTATTTTAAATTAAGTCCCCATAAAACTTTTCTTTTTTTTTAGCCACTAAACGGTCCGAGTTTTCAATTTTAATTCAGACGGTAATTGGGTAAAGATTCGCTAATAATGAACTAGTTATTTAAGAGCCTTAGTTATAGTTTTTCTCGGTTTTAGATTATTTTTCGTGACTAATTAAGAGTCATTTTTAATACGACAGATTTTGGTTTTGTATTTGAGGGTTAGCTAGTCTTATATTTTATTTATCAGTTGTATTTTGCCTAAAAATTCAAGAAGCTTAAGGATCTGGTTGGGATGATCTGCTTTACTTTCGTTTGTTCTATTGGGTAGCTGGGCTTCTCTTCTTTGTTTTTTGTAATTTTTATCAACCAGAAGGTAGCACGATGACTATATTATTCAATTTGATGTAAGGAAATATTTACGTAAAATATTCTAGATTTGTTTATTGGGTTTTTGGAGTACTGGACGAATATTTGATTGGGGTATTGGACTGTTTGTAGATACCCAACCTGACTTCTCGGCCTGCGCTGAGAGAGCCAAGGTCACGCAGCTAAGAGTCGAACTGCGTCCGTCACAAACGAAAAAAAAGTCACATCCTTCCCTGACATGTGATGTCACACGAGTCCACGGCCATTACTGCTCACAATACAGAAAGAGGGTCGTTCTTTATTGCCTCTCTGTTCTGCTTTTCTCCGACCTCCATGTATTTCTCCTATTCATTCCCTCCCCTTCTTCTCCGTCAAATTACCTGTCATACAATAGCATTCAGTCTCTGCATGGTGGCAGCTCGCTTTTTTCATTATTTAATTAGCTTTTTGCACAATCAGAAGGAATCTAGCTATCCTGGCTGCTCCATTTTAAATATGCGTACACATTTATATTAAAATACCGAAGGAAGAAAAAGACAGTCAAATGTACATCTGTTTGATCGGTAGTCACAAAATTATGATGAATGTCATATTAGAATGTCATATCTCTTATTCACATATCACATTAAAATATAGTTGTGAACTCACAGAACTCCAACGGAAGAGTGGGAGCTGATGTCTACCAGTTTGCTCTCGCAGACTTAAATACGGAGCGGGTTTATTAGAATGCTGAAAACCATCAAACCTAAATTACAATAAAAAACTTGATTTAATTTATTACATTGTTTGCATGATTTTATTGTTATATGTGGCAGTTGTCAGGCATTAAGTACTGATTACATTCCTAAGAATGTTAACCTAAACAATAAATATAAAAAGCTTTCTTCTTTTAAATTAGTTATAACCATTTGACTTAATTATTTTATAAAATAAATAAGCTTTCAGAGAAATGAATAGTAACTCTGGTCCAATTCGTTGAATGAAAAGAAAAATTACGGTCCCCAAGAGGCAAAATTCTTTTTTTTAGTTTTCAGTTATGCTCATGTATTTCCGCATCTCAAATCGAACTCTCTTATGACTTTGTTTTTTCTTTAGTTAGTAATATATTAAAAGAAATAGTGAGTTAGTTATTTAGCAAAAACGTTATTTTTTCTAAAATCTTCCTATCAGAATTCATTATCGATGTGTTCCAGTCTGATTTAATGTTTCCTTACAGGAAAAAAAAAAAAAAAAGCAGCTGTATAACACCTACTTTTAATTCTAATAGTTCGTTAAGTGGTGACTTGGCTTTTAATCATAACACATCTTTCAGAAAATTTGTTAATTTATCTATGAAATTTCCTTAAATGAAAAGGATACCTACTGCTGCTTGGGGCAAATTAATATCTTGAATGTAGGTTTTCCTTTCGTTTTGGTGACACTGCAGAGTAATTTCATGTGTAAGAGCATAAAATGGGGATAGTATTATGTTCATTGACTTTTATAACACGTGTCGAAGAACATTTGAAAAAATTCTTTCATTTATGTAACCTCAAGTGATTCCCTTCAGAATTTTCTGAAAATGGAACTACTTACATACTTTATGCCAAATTTTGACTCCACTTGAGACACTTGAACTGCTTTTAGATTGACAAGTCGTGGTAGGCCAATTTGGGGGCCTTTGCGTATGCATACAAACGCTACGGCATCGGCAAACACATTGTAGGATCGAGCAATGTTTGGTTGTTGATACAGTGAATCTGTAGATCTGCTTTGATAGCTTTAACATGTTATGTTACCTAAGTATCCGACGTCGGTTCAGCGAGGTCATTACGCCTAAACACGCTATACGCTTTCGTCTAGAATTTCCTTCGTTGATTTCACCTTGGCCCGAATGAATGTAGTTATTCAGGTCGTTCTCGATCAAGATTTTTAGAAAAATAAATTCAATCTTTATCGATTCAACATTAAAGCGGTATGTCAGTACACATACTACGGTAGATAATATAAAAACAAATATACTTTTTTATTTAATTAGAGCATTTTTAATATTTCTATGTCAATGGTCGAAACTAGTGGATTTTTGGTTACCTAATGGACTTCCTACAAGGAGGCTGTAGTAATACAAGTTACATTCATTTAAGTGCTTTTGAAGAAATAATGATTCGTGAATGACTTGAGGAGCAATTACAAAAGTTATGAAGATGATGGAACGGTAATTTCAGATGAGATGTGTAGTAACTTCCAGATTTTATATTTTATTTCTACTGCAATGTTTTGGACTTTATTTTTCTTCTTATGGTGCAATTATTCAAGTAAATCTTGGCAGGTAAATCTAAATTTTTTATAAGAAAATCAGTTTTATTTTTGCCGGCATTTCGCCTTGAAATTCAAGCTTTTATCTGAGCGATGAGAAGGGGGGGGGGAAGTATGCCTCACGGATGAGCAATACTTTGTCGTAAGTGAGGAAACATTGGTTCAAAATCACATATAATATTATTATAATTGTTGAATGAGTCTTTCATTGCCCATGTCATTAGATTTAGAACCGTCTGTGACTCATGGGCGTATATACAAAATAATTTAGGGTGGGGGCTGTAAGAATTTGGGGGATATGGAATACTAACAATCTAAAACTTCGAATAGTTCGCCAATTAAAACGCTATTACGCTAATTTTTTTTTATATATATAACTAAATGATCCTATTTATTTTTAAGGTTTTTATGACACATTTTTACCGATTTTTCTTGGGGGGCTGCAGCCATCTTATACCCCCTTATAAAGGCCAATGCTCTGACTACCTCTATTGCTCCAGGATACTTAAACCTGATTTTATTAAAGTCAGCCTAAAATTTCTACTTTTTGTACTGGCTTATTCAAATATTCATCTAGGAGGAATTACAAAACACTTCAACGAAAAGAAACACACAGGCTTAATACTACTAGACATCGAGAAAGCATTTGACACAGTTTGGCACTTAGGACTAATTTACAAACTCATAAACATTGGCACACCATCCTATCTCATCCACACAATACACTCATTTATCTCCAATAGATCTTTCTTTGTTGCAATAAAGTCATATACCTCTAATAAACAACCAATTCCTGACGGCGTTCCTCAAGGTTCCTGTCTTAGCCCCACCCTCTTCAATATATACATCAACGATATACCTCAATCTAAAGACACAAATCTCTCTCTGTTTGCCGACGACACAGCCATATTCACTAGCTCATTCAGAATCGACACCATAACAAACAGACTACAAAATACCTACAAGAAAATCAACAAATTCTGCAAAAAATGGAAAATTAAAATTAATCTCGCTAAAACAGACGCCATTATCTTCACAAAAAGACGCCCAAATATCCCAAGCAAACTCTTGTAAACCACAGTATTTCATGGACAGAGCACATTAAGTATTTAGGAGTGACTTTAGATAGAGGCCTAACATTCACAAAACAAATAAACAATAAAACCGAAGCTGCTAAAAATCTACTTTATAAAATTCATCCTTATTTTAATAGAAATTCAAAACTAAATCCGCAAAATAAAATGATTATCTACAAGAGTGTCATCCGCCCAGTCCTTTGTTATGCCTACCCAGTATGGAGCTGCACATCAACTACAAACTACAAAAAACTACAAATTATACAAAACTGCTGCCTCCGAATAATCAACAATTATCCAAGATACACAAAGATCACACACATGCACGAAGAACTAGAAATAGCTACAATAACAGACTACATATACAAACTTACTGACAAGTTTTTTGGACAAGTAACACATTCCATTAATCCACACATAGCAAACATAGGTGACTACGACAAAAATCACTAACTAGATACGTACACAGACGAACTAAACACATTTTACTTGACAGGCACAATGTAATGTAATTCAACTTAGTATTTAAAATGTTCTGGGTTTTTTTTGAAATTTTTCCCAAAAAATTACAAAACTATAAAAATCAAATAATTTGCTATAAATTAGCAAGAACATGTTTATTGTACATGTTATAAACACTTATGTATGATACTATGTAAATATTGTAAATAAAGCTTTATTATATCTAGGAGGATTTCCTTGGAGTAAGAGCCAACCAGATGGCCCTATTCATGGTTAATGAACCATGGAAATAAATGGGAGGTACATTAGTAACCAGGAGCGGGTAGAAGCTACATGTTACCACATAGAGACAGTGGATCGAATAGTGTTACAGGATTAATCCAGTTATCCACGGCACTCCACGGGCAGGACACTAATAGCATCACTCTAGTGAAGGCTTCCTAGCACTAGTCTCTCAGCGCTAATATCATATACTAGTCAGCAACTAGACACTCTCACTCATCCTCGTCATCACTAAGTGATAACTTACATTAATATTTATATACAGGTTGTCCATTATTGTGATGTCATAACATTGAGGATTGGGGTGGGCTGGGAGTTTTTAGAAGGTCAGGAATCAGGATTTGGTTAAATCATAGACAAAGAGCATTTCAGTGTTAAGGGAATTTAATGTAAATTCAAAAAATTAAATTTTTATTTGCGATGCCTACTTTAATCCAAAATCCCGAAAACACAGTTCTTAATAAAAAAAAAGAAAAAAAAAATAGTTTTGTAAGTAGACAAAAGTTTGAGTAGCTCTACTACATGCTCAGATAGGACGCTCATTTCTGCGTACTGAACTACAAATGAACAGGAGAATAAACCCCTAAAGTTATGACATCTGAATGTCGGAAACCCTGTATATTGATAATATAGGGTAATATTTTTATTTATTTAAATTAAATGCCCATTTTTTTTTATTTACAACGAATTTTAGGACAGGTTATCTATAGGTTACAACCTTCTTCTAACCACCCTTTTTATGTCCTCTTTTTTCGAAAGAAAAGCCACCACTCCTAATGATAATCGAACCTACGAGTGATTTTTTAATCGTATTAGTTTAATTTCTTAATTCACCAACGCATCAATTTGATTACTCTTTAATTTTATTGGTATCTTAATTTTATTGCGCATTTATTGGGTTGCCTCAAAATTTCACATAAATCAATTTTTTCTTTGTTTACTTGCTTTATTTTTTAATATTACATGAATAAATATATATATATATATATATTTTTTATATAAGGAGTAATTGTTGCAACGGTTTATCATATACATATGTTTATGGAGAAATAGTTTACCTGTTTGAACGCTGGTAGCTTAGTTTTCCTTATGGAACATGAGTACCATGGATAACGGGATTATTCCTGTCACAGTATACAATTCACTGTTACTATGTGGTAACAGCTACTTCCTCTTCAGTACGAATATCTATACGTATTCCGTACGTTCTATTTGCTTCAAGGAAATCCTAGTTGAACATTCCATTAAACCTTCCAAAAGAATATGATCATAAACTCCAAAAGTTATAGAAACCAATTAACTTTTGTGACATCATTTCTATTTTTTATCCGTACAGTGGACATATTGGGTATCTTCTAAGAATACTTTAAAACGCATACTAAACAGGACAGGAAACAAATAGACAATGGAACCAACGTTGGACACTTACAACCAAAGGACGACATCTCTACGATTACACACGTACTATAGAGGACGCAAAGAAAATACAAAGAATAAATTATAAACTCACACAAATACTAACCGGTCACGGACCAACAAGAAGTTATTTACACAGATTTAAAATCATTGAGAGTGTGTGACGAGAGTCACATTTGCAGTTGTTGTCACAACTGCAAATGTGACTCTCGTACTGAACAGACTTACGACCATCTAATTTTTGACTGCAGACTACTTGACAAGGAAAGAATCAAATTCATGAAGTTATTTATTTATTTATTGTTTAACGCTAAAAGGGGATAATATTAAAAAGAGGAAACTGACCGGTTTCTAAGAGGGAGATTCTTATCGAACACTTTGGTGAACTTGATACGTTCATTGGTACAATAGATTATGACGAACTTTGAAAAATAAGAGGTATTGTTTCATTAATTTCTAAATTTAATTTTATATATATATATATATATATATATATATACACATATATATATATATATATATATATATATATATATATATATTCAATTCCTTGATTTGTGACCTTTATTTATGTACATTTATTTATTTTCATAAATATGGCAAAGGTCCAAATAATAGTACTCCAGATTCTTGCACTATTTTATTTTTGATACGCCCTACATGTTTCGTGGCCTTATGCCACCTCCTCAGGGGCCATTAAATCCCTATGTGTGGTCAGCTCGCCACCCATACTATGACTCCTATACTATGACTTAGTGCCGAATGACGAGAATATCCGGAAAGCATATGCCAAAAAGCTGCGAAAATATCAAGACTTGGCCATTGAGTTAAAAGATCTCTATAAATTAGATTCCGCTAGAGTTACTGCAGTTATCATTTCGACCAATGGTTTGATACCGAATATACAGTCAGTGCCACCAAATATCTTAAGTTGTCAGAGGAACACTTAATACTATCCCAGCAAGCAGTTCTACTATATTTATATATTTATATATAAATATATACAATGGCCAAGTCTTGATATTTTCGCAGCTTTTTGGCATATGCTTTCCGGATATTCTCGTCATTCGGCACTGAGATATCTATTATTAAGTTATTATAGTTTTAGTATTATTTATGTTAATTTTATTTTCTTACCTTCAACCACTTTAATTATAAATTGTTAAGTTTTGTTAATAGCTAATCTTCTCATGTTACATAAATATAGAACATACATGTAGTATTTCTAAAATGGCACTTTTAGAAATACTGCTGATGAGTTGAGAGGACCACGAAGAAGATATTATATAAGGTGGCTTTAACTTCGAAATTGAAATATCCTTACAAACTCACATTCTCCATTTACTTCTCTCTCTCTCACACACACAGACACACAGATACACTTTCTCTCTCTTCTGCACATCTTCTCTTAATGTCTTCTGTCCTCTCTTCATCTTACTCAGGGTCCTAAAAGCATCTTATAATTACTCAAGAATCATCTAGTTCACTATTCCTTCATTTCCTTCCTCATTCATCCACTCAACATCCCTCCCTCACACTCTAGCTTCCTCGTTTTAGATATACCGAGTGTAATATTTCTGTTATTATAGAAGGAAACCTTAGTCGGAAGAAAGCGAACAAAATGTCGTCAAAGTATGAACTCGCCCTAAGCAATGACCAAGTTCCTCCTGACAGCCCTAAGTCTTCAGGGAGATAAACAGTACTTTGGTCCAATCTGTTTCTCCGGCCCATATCTACTGTTGAATAGGAATATAACTTAGGACGGCTGAACGGAACAAGTCCGGCAGACCGAAATGAACTTGAAACAGAATGTCGACAACAGAGCCGTTCTTGTCCTCATCAGGAGGTGAAACTTCGATTGGAGAACTTGAGCCGACGTCACCGGACAGCCAACTTCACCGCGGAACGACCAGTGCCTTACTAGTTTCAGGGGAAGAAATTAACCGACGGAATATGGTCTCGCGTCGGACAGTTGCAAAAGTTTTCAGATTTTTTTTTTTCAATTTGTTTTTAATCTGTTACTTGATTGTTAGTAAATTATTTTCTGAAGAGTTAGTATTCAGCTATCGCGACAACAGACGATGTGAAGTCGTGTTGGCCTGGGTTAAATTGCCCACAGTTGACGTCCTATTAGGATGAAACAAATCAACTTTTAGGATATGAATAAACAATAGAATACGTTCTTGTACCAGAAGTGGAAACGTAAACGTAAGTTTAAGAAAAGATTATAATTAGTCTTAGTTTAAATTATAATTGCCATATTTGGTTTTAAGACAATACCTAATTATAATAATCTGCAACCAATTATTTTATGCAATAGTATAGTATTAGTAATATAGTAGCGATATACAATAGTATAAAAAACATAACATCATTACACACAGCCTAAAGAACTACACCTATCCCTGAAACTCACAGACGTCTCAAAATCTAATTAAATAAGTCCAAAATTTGTAAAACAGAACCCAAAACGTTTCTAACCGATATACAGGAAGGCGCAAATAACCTAGTAGTAGAGCGTCTAACTCCATATCTATCTAGAGGATATGAAAAAAGATAATTTCAGTTTTGGCGACTCTAACACGACTGATTGAGTTAAAACCTTTTCCACAAGTTTGACATCCCTCCTATCTAAGATATGTGCATTTTACAAATCAGTTAATAGTTGGGTTTCACCTAAGAAAGAGAAAATTGGACATACTACAAAAAGCATTTTTTTTTTTTTTTTTTTTTTTTTTTTTTTTTTTTAAGAACCTTTAGAATGGCATAGGTATGTTCGGAACAGAGTAAGATAGAAATATTTAGTCGGTACTTTTGAACTAATTATTTTTTCTAGTTTCGCCTTCTGGAGTATTGTCCTAAACTTGTGATAAACCCTGTATACATTTTACTTACGTTTGGTGTAGGGAACGTATTACAAAGCATTCCTACATTTCATTAACAGTCATCATAAGTTAGGTATATTTTTTTTTTTATGGTAGACCGATCTGAGTGGTAGCTGACCACATTGGGTGACAGCATTCTCCTTTACCAACGATTTTTTTTTTTTTTTTCACGAATCATTAAGAGATTACTAGAACACCATTTTCGATAATACCATCTCAGTCAGAGAGCTTTATAAATCCAAACTGACAGACATTTTTTTGGCATCAGGTAAATTCAGAAACTATGACAACATTTTGTTTGCCTAAATACTGCGTGGAGTCAGTATACAGCTGCGCTCTAACTAAAGGAGTTCGCTAAAATGGATGCCCCAAGCTTCAAGAAAGATTTAATTACCACGCCTTCTCGGGAGGGATGTTCCCTCAGGCACTGGGGTCATTGCCTTTTATTACCCAATAAATTCAAGAGGATTACCCATTTGTCCGTTTTCGCTAGCACCTTACTCCAATTTATCTACTTCGCTGTAACATATCGAATTTGAACTTCCCGTCTCTTCTGAATTCCCTTAAGAATATTTCAGCAAAACTTTCGTTTATCGGATAACACTTTCTAATTACCACCAAGTAAGGTGGTAAGCCACATTTGGCGATGACCCCGAATAAAGAACAGGCTCAAACGGAAATATCGTAACTTCGTGATTCAGAAATTACGGAAATAGAGGCTGAAAATTCTTCAGTATTTTTAAGGCGTCGTTCACACTGGCGCGACGATTTATTGCCAGGAAGGTTCAGACAGCGGGCGATTAATTGGTGCAATCTGTGGGATAAAAATATGGTGGGGACACAATTCTACTACTTCAGTTGCAAATATGAGCTCAAGTGAGGAAGACGTATTAGTTGCTTATTGGTTCAGGCGTAGAATGAGAAGGAAATGCTGCATACCTACAACCTTAGCAAAGAGCAACATAGCTAGGCTGTTGTATCTAGAGAGCTTTCTCAACATGAAGAAAAATTCTAGGAGTTTTATCGAATGAATCCAGAAAACTTTCATTTTATGAAAAGTTTAGTGTCACGGACCCATGAAAGAAGAGATACACACTCCAGGAAGGCTATTTCTGCGGTTGAAAAACTTCTAAGCACTCACGAGCTTTCGCTAAATTAATGAAAGAAATCACAGAACTGCCTTCTCTCCTTTCTGACAAGCATCTCGGAATATCGTACGAAACTAATCGCTGGAGACACCGACAAGCGGCATTTTGAGAGATATGTCGCTTGCGATATGTTGTGCAATCGCGTTGCTGTGAACCTTTGTTTTTGCCTCCCATTACAGTTTAATTATTTTGTCTGTGCCTGTCACGTATCGCATATCGCTTACGATATATCGTTTATCGTATATCGCTCCAGTGTGAACGACGTTTTACACACACGTACATACTACGACAAATCGGATGCGACTCATGGACAAATATTTCGGATTTGAATTGAGGCAGGCCTAAACATAGTACTGACCAAATTTATACCCTTACTATGTCGTTCGATCAAGAATTAGTCATCTGTTTATTCCATCTTTCACCTTTTACGCGACTAAAGAGAAATTTTATATCTCGAACCCCTTTTCTTGACATGAATGGGTTGTTTTAGCCATTATTCTGTTTTCTGGATATTCTTAGTTTACGTAGCTCCTGCTGGATGAACGGCCTTTCAATATCGTCGTGTTGATACACAAGATCGCCCTTCGAGTGATTAAGAAATTGAGCTGTTGCGGATAAGAACGGCGAACTCAAAAAAAGGTAGTTTTGTGGAAAACGCGTTTGAATGTGATTTCGATGAAGTTGAAGAGTATTTTTAAAACATTTTTTCGTTGTGGGATGTCTTTTTTTTTTTTTTTTTTTTTACGGCGCAACAGCATCTAGGCCATTAGCGTCGACATTCAGGGTGCAGCGAGGAATTTTCCCAACGAGCCGTGGGATGAGAAAATTCCTCCATCCGGATGGAAGTCGAACCCACCAAGGCGCTAGCCACTAGATCACGGGAGACCCCGGGATGTCTTATTGTTCAAATTATACTGTAACTGTCCAGGTATTAGTGTGAACTTCAGTTTCTACAAAAAGAGCATTTTCTTTATATCATCATTCTGCAAAACAGTAGTGGAGTGTTGTGTTCGCCTTTCGTATACGCCTTCCTATGGCACATTCCAGCCAGCTTGTTTTCATTCTTTGTGTGTTTCGAGAGGGAATGAAGGGCCGAACTCAACCTGAAAAATTTACCTGTAGATACTCTGTAGCCTCTAGAGTCGAATGGCAGGAAAAAATATTTACCGGATGTTGAATTTTCCCTTTGTATCCACAACGCCTCAATTGTATAACACGAAATAATGTAAAGCTAAAATATTTTACTTGCCTAGTATGCCAATAAAAGTATTTCAATGATCTTTTCTTTATCAATATAATTTGTCATGAAGTTGTTGCTCGATTTTGTCAAAATACTGACGACCACTGTCTGCAAGCTAACATACACAGCATCGGCATTGCAGATGTTGAGAAAATATTAAAATATATGAGTATTATTAAATATATATTTTTATCAAATGAGTAGAAAAAAATAGAATAAAATATTAATTATAGGGAAAACTGGTTATACAAATTAAGAGCATATTTTGAAATCTCATTTTTATTATATTACCTTCTTCCCTCTAGTTGGAGAAACGGAAGGTATTGAGTCGTGGTATAATTCTTCTTTTTTTTGTACGTATGAAAAGTCTGTTACTAGACAGCACACTGTTCTGAAAATTTCTTCTTCAGTTAAAATACGAAAATTAGATTGAGTAACAAGAGTAGAAATATATTACCTATTTGAATATTTAAAATAAAAAATACTATTTTACGGAATTCTAGACAGATCGATTATTTAAAATATCGGCCCTTGGAGATCGATTTATTAAAAGATCGGCCCTTAGAGATCAATCGACATATGTTTTTGAAAAGATCAATTGATAGTCTAATGTAAAGAGCATTTATGGTATAATTATAATAATAATTCTATAGGCCTTAGTTGTATATACAGAATGAACATATATAGGCAATAACGTAAAATAATGTAATAATATATACAAGATGTAAGTATAGACAATTCTGTAATTTGATATAATGTAATAATATATAAACATGATACCCTCCCACACAACATACATGAACTACTTACAGATGACAGTCACTACATAGGACAGCTATTGGACTATCTTAAAAAAGTAAACCTTTATAACTTAATCTAAACCCTATTTATTTAATTTTTCTAATATTTTACTTCATTTGATTTGATCTGCTTTATTTTACTTTATTCCACATAAATGAGATATAAATACAACTGTGTGAGAAATTAAAGTCAACTTCTAAACATGGCAAAACATGAATATCTTGTGTACTTGTATTTATTCTGTTGAAGCAGTTGATTCGCTATAGCTGCGAACAACTAAAATAAATAAATAAATAAATAATATATAAACGATATAAATATATAGACAATAACGTAATATAATATAATAATATATACACAATGTAAACATGTAGACAATAATGTAATATATAAAAAATGTAAGGTGTACATCGCTATAAAGCGTTACCTCAAAAAAAAAAAAAAAAAATAGAATAAAAAAATAAAGCACAGTTATACCTATACCGGTTATGGACCGACAGAGAGTAGCAGAGAATAACCACAACTGCGCGGTGCTGTCATTCACTCTTACGGTTACGCGCAGTGTATTGAGTCATCATCATATTCAACATTTATTTTTATGTTTCCTGATAATTATACCCCACAAAAGTGTCTGCCCTTTTGTAATTATTTTCAAATATGTTTACTGAAGACTCAGTTTAAATCGCAGCGTGAATAAAGCACTTCATTTAATATTAAAAATAAAAACTAGGTACTTCGTTTTTTTTATTATTACCATTTTAACCCCCTTAAAAGAGCCTGCCTTATTTATTATTAATTTGAAAATTGCCTTAATTTGTCATTTTTTTCATTAATAATAGTTAGCTTCTGAATAAAACTCTACTGGGCAATATTGTTTTGTACCTTTCCCCTATGTGCAGTACCTCTTATTCCAAGGTATGTCCAGGAAACAAATATTTACCTTCTTATCTACCTAAGAGGTAGATTATAGCAAAATTTCAGGGTGCATAAAACACTTCATGAAAAGTGCGTTGCCAGCTCTCCGTCTATTATAAATGTTTTCCTGAGTCAATTATGTACAGTTTTAGTTATTAATTTTACTGTCCGTACACCATAGTAAGTTGGCTATCATAAACCAATAATAACATATAATATGAGAGGAGACACTTGTGTTTAATGGAGAGATAAAATAAATAGGCTAGTGGGAGTGCACTATTTTAGGGTAGTACACGGACCCTGCCGTGGAGAGTTGGCTCCGGATAACCCTTCGAACAGAGCCACGGACCGGCAGGGCAGGAATCGAACCCTTGTTAAACACGCCCCCACTACAAGGCCTGGTTTTGTTGAACGAGATTTATAACGTCGAGTGAGGAGGGCCTTGCTGGATGGGTGACCAGGAACAGCTTGGCCCCCCTCGGCCCGGAAAACTACTAAACGGTTTGACATATCAACATTTTTCAAAGGGGCAAAGCTCTCGTCAATATCTGCAAAATGGTGCCCTCGGAAAATAACACTTCTAGGAGCTCAAATAGGCCTTTGAAGGGAAGGGTTTCCTCATTACTCATATTATGCATTATATTTTTAAAATTTACTAACAAAACAAGGAAGAACCATGCAAACGGGGTTTCGATGTGTCAAGTAGTTCTCTGTAAAAATACGTTTTCATTTGCATGTATTCCTCATCTGAAATTCCTAAAAAAAGCACTTGAATTTATTTATAGAGTATTTTTGTTAAGGGAGGGGCATAGGAGAATGTGTTCTCCTAAAAACTGATGGATTTTTTTTTTTTTTTTGGTGCTTCTTCAAAACTGAAAATACAAGTATGTGACCTGGACATAATGATTTTATTCAATATTCCCCATCAAAATACTAACTTGAAAGCCTATTAAAGCAAAACCCTAAGGGCTAAAATTTGTTCATAGGGATTGTGCCGAATGAACATTATTTGTGCATATATAAAGCATAAAAGTTAGGAGTTCCACGCAGGAGTATATCAAGCCAGATGGCTAGTAACAATTAAAAACTATTTTATTTTACTGGAAACTTTTATGTTCAGCGATATATCGTCCCTACCTGTGTCAAACTTTCAATTATGCAAAAACTCGTTTTTCGGATTGGAGACTTTGCTCTTAGATTGTGGACGATTCGGCTTGTCGTAAATTGTCGCAACTCTAACCTATTTAGAATAGCCTTTAATGCCTTAAATAAAGTATCAAATAAGTTCATTTTTCAATATATTACTTCGTCTAGTTTGCTCCGATTTGCATATTCGATAGTTTTACATGGTAGAGAAGATATGATCAAAGTCAAAGTTAATACGTTTTTCTTCGATAATGAACAACGAAGTAACTTTTAGCTGGCAGTGGAATATAAAAGGCTCTCTAACAATTATCCATGGCCTTCCTCCACCACCTAAGCATTTCTGAAGATGGCTGCAAAAGAGATTGCAAAAACCTTCGAAATATAGTTTTTTTTTCTGAAAATCTGACGTTTTCTCTTAGCCGAATCCCAACCATTCCTCCTTTTTTTTTTTTTTGGTTTTACCGCGCGCCGACATTTGGGCCATCAGCGCACACATCCAGGGTGCAGCGAAGAATTTTCTCAACGGGCCGTGAGATGAGAAAATTCCCGCCGGACTCGAACCCAACATATCCCACATGATCCAAGGCGTTAGCCATAAGACCACGGGAGACCCCCTCTCAACCGGCAATTATCTCCAGCTCAATATTCCTTCCTGAACTCTTCGAGCCAATATCGATCCAATGACTAAAACAGTAGAGTTTTATCATTCTGTGGGTTTATGTAAAGCAGCAAGCCGAAGAGGATCCCCTCCTTCAAGGACCACTTAACCCTTTCGAAACGCTTAGGTGATGGAGTTGGGGATATTGAAATGACGTAAACACTACGGATTATCCTTACATTACTCGTTAATCCGTATGAGAACGAGTCCGTAGGGCTGGGGGGGGGGTAGGATTAGCCTAATAGCCGATATGCTTCACATTGCCGGGAATACATTATCAGCTCCCGCCTGTGAGCATTATTCTCCGTATAAACCACAATCTAACTGACCCTAATTACGGCAGTGCATCTTCACAAGCCCAGCTTGAACAATTAATATGGACGATTAGCAATTTGATGGCGCGCTATTTGAGTAGAATTTCTGATTTAGTATTATAATATGGTACAGAACAATAGAAATCAAATCTACAATCATTAATTGACTCGTGAACATCAGAACAAGATAAGTAGAAAACGCACTATAGCACGTGAAGTTAGATGGAATAGTTCTAATCCCGCATGTGTGAAATTCTAAAGAAAATATTTCCGACGGTTCATCATTTGCATTTCCATTACTATGAACAACTCGCAACTTTAAACTCTGATTATGTCTCGCAAAATACCAGGGAAGGCTTTGAGAGATCAGGCAAGGGAGATAGTATTTAATATTTATCAATAATTAGCCAAAGCTAAGGCTAAAAACAGTTTAAGCTATAGCCTGTTCAAATAAATGGTATCGTTGGAGGGAGTAGTCTCTATATTGCGCGTGCAAGAAATTGCAACGTTTTTAATTTTAGCTTTAGTCTTCCTAACTCAACTGAAACAATTACCCTAAAATATATCGCATTGAAAATGGTTTCATTCGATTTCCTAGGTCCTAATTCATATACATGGAAGTCTGTTAACGTTTTTCTTGTGAATATAGCCGTAAATAAGTGTTAATTTGCCACATCTGAGCCGTTAGCGCCGACATCCTTGGTGCAGCCGGAAGTTTCTCGCTGAGAAAAATTTCTGATCCCGGTGGAACTCGAATCCACCATAACCCGCATGAGAATCCAATAAGATAGGGACTAGACCACGGGGAGACTAACAGTGCTAATGTCAGCAAAGTTTTTCCTAATTTCATCAGAAGAGGATTACTTTTTGTAAAAGGTAGATTTTAGTAATAAATGCATAAGTAATTACAGTAAACACTCCGTAATCCGGCGTCGTCGGGACCGGGGTACAGTCGGATTAGATAAAACGCCGGATTCGAGAATCTAGTCACTTATATATTTCAAAGGGGGGCGAGGTTAGCTCAGTGGTAGAGCACTGGACTAATTAGCTGGAGGCCTGAGTTTAAATCCCGAGCAACCACTAAAGATTTTTTCTTCTAGTGTCTTCGTTCATGGGTTGAATTCGGCCTCCCTGACCGTCCCTAGGCCGACCCAGCCTTTAATTAATTTAATAATGGGTACCTTGGGTGCTAATGACTCTAGGAGTCGAAGCGGCCAAGGGGAAAATCAGGCGGCCGGAGCATAGGACTGACCACACTATCTCCCTAGTAAGCCGTATGGTCATGAATCAGATACCTCTATAGCATCTGCCCCTCAGGGCCCTCGTGGCCTGTTATGGGACTGTATAAAACCTTATATGTAATATTTTTAATATATTTATTTGTTTGCATATGTTAGTAAAATTATCAAATAAATTCAAAATATGTAAATGCTTGCTGGTGTATATTACAGGCATTCCAGCCGCACGTGCCTGAGTAGAAACATTCATTTTCTCAGTAGTAACAGAATTTCGTCCTATAAAACGAAATATATATGCCTTTTTTGATTTCCATTCAATCAAATACTCCGAAAAAAAAATTATTGGCTTGCTAGGTAGGGAAGATTTTCTAGGAACTCATTCCTCTCGAAGACCACCGGATTAGAGAGAACGCTGGATATGATAGAGTTTAGTGTAATTTTGTTCAGCATTTATCAATGGTAAAATTAATTTTTTTACCAAATCATTTTTTTTTTTTTTTTTTTTTTTTTACCAATACCAGAAAGTTAACAAAAATCTTTCGTTAGTATTACTATAACCTAATGTTCTTCTGTTAACCATATTGTCAATGAAATGCATACACATTGGTAGACCACAAATACCACTCCCTAATTAGTGTACAATTTCAACATTTGTGGCTAAGTCTATTACATTAATGTGCTTTCCTCATCAATGCCCTGCGTTATTTGGCTCGCATGTTTATTTAGGGCTGTTTCATGTCGTGCGTTTGTCCGTTTCAGTGCAGGATGGCCGTTCAGATTGCACCCGACTCGACTCTGTGTAAAGTCAGTTCTGTTACACAGAGTAAATATTGATCGTATTGAATCAAACGACACCTGGTGGACGAAAGCTTAAATCAAACAATCCAAGTGCATCGGCCTCCATCGAGGTATTGAAATTAGTGTAAAATAGTCATCAAGCGTTATTAGGAAATTCAAATGTAATTTTAATTTTAAAATGTTCGATTTATCTTCTCTACTCATTGGGAGAAATGGGTAATAAAAAAGAAATGGGTATACATATGCAGTATAATGTATAATATATAAATGTATAAAATTACATCTTCTATCCAATATTTCCTTCTTAAAAACCTTCTTGGTTAAATAATATGTTAATTCAAGCTAAAAGCATGTGTGCAGAGACTATTATATTCTCTGACCTATACCGCCCAGTAAACATTTGCTTGTTCACGCTCTAACATTAAAATAAAATTTAACAGCAATAGTGCGTACATTGACCAGACTAAAAACCCAGTAAGAAAACGTATCAACAACCACAAAAACGATGTACGGAATAGAGACATAAAGACAGCTTTAACTAGACATGCCATCTCAGTCGGACATGACTTTGGTTTTGACCAATACTCCATCCTTTCCACTGAATCCAACGAAGACAAACGCCTCCTTTCCGAATCAATTTTTATCCACCTAGAAAATAACCCTGTTAATGACAAAATTGACAAAGAAGTCATCCCCTCTACCTACTCCAACATCTTCCATTTATTAAAAACTCCATCCTAATTCCCTATACCGCCTGCAATATACCTGCCCCCCTTTCCATTAACACAACATTTTATGACTTTATGACACCTTACTGTACGACGCCGCTTCCACCGCTCTTTCTTTCATCTTCTATGTTCTCTGTCCATTGGGTGGTCCAGAACCCCCCCCCCCCTCATTAACTCCTTTCACCCTAAGTTTCCCTGTATTAACTGTCAGAAATGATCCCGCATATGTGAGGTATAATTCTCAATCTTCCCATCGGTAAGCCCATCTTGTTATTTTTATATCTATTCTAATGTAATCTGTTATTCTTATATCTGTTCTCCTAACAACCTAAGCACTTCTAGAGCACATTGTTCTTCTATATATTATGTATTAGTATATTATGTTTTTATATTTTTGTCTTTTTCCATATATGTATGTATATATGTACGTGTATGTGTGTACGTAGGCATATATATATATATATATATATATATATATATATGTTTATATGTATATTTCAGTATTACATCCGTCCTACTTGTTTTTTACAGCCCTGATGAAGGCTTGAAGTTCAAGCCAAAACGTCGGCACAATATAACCATTTTTACAATAAAATTTAGTTTTATTAAGTAGCAGTGACCGAACCCCGACAATCCCTACCTTGCATCATCTACGGTCAACGATCTCCTCTCAATAAAATAAAATTTGTTTAACAAATATTTTGTGTATTACAAAATGCAAGGTTTATCAAAGCAAGTATTGATATTATTGAGTGTATAAAATTGAACTATTTTTTTTTTAATAATTATTGAAGCAGTTTAATGTATATCACTATTTTTTGTTTGTTTTATTTAAATATTTTTATTGAAGTTTTAATTTTTTTTTTTTAGGTACGGATTTTCATGAGTACACGGAAGTTTGCGGTCGCCACATGGTAAATTACAGGTAAATGGAATTTCTTGAAAGATGTAAATTTGTTTTAATTACTTTATTTTACGTGCTTCGTGACAGCGATTTGCTCTTTTTAATATACAACAAATACAGATTTATCGAAAACTCAAACTTACAAAAAATACAACAAAAATGTTAAGAGAACATAAAACAAAATTTAGTACATTTTTTAAAGAATAAGGGCTAAACATTATTTACAGCATTGCTATTTACACTAGATTTACATAACATAACACTATATTTACTAAAACTACTAACATTATTTATTGGGACGCTACATTTTTGTGGTCTTCCATTAAGTTACATTTCCATAAATGGCCAAGTTACATTTAAATACATTGAGTACAATGAAGTTACATTGAAGATACATATTAATATTTACACGTGCATTTAGTTATAAAATCAGGGTCGTAATAATAATTTGTTTAACTAAAAGTATTCCTCCCACGATTTCCCCATATCTATCATAATATTAACAAGAACATTATAGAAAGATCAAGTGTAAAGAATACATTTTGTGAATTCAACATTAATATTTTCAAAAATATATTCTTTTCAAGATGTTGAGTAGATATCGGCAAGTACTTGTTACTAAAATAGTTAAAGTAACAACATTAAACGCTGCAACTTATTTATACAAAATTTAAAAATCTGTCCGCTGTTTTTTAGAGACTTAGACTTACAGTAATCAATTTTTGAGTAGGCACGACAATAATTTTAATTTCGTGTCCTTGGATATATGTACGCATGATTTCCGTAAAAAAAAATACGTTGATGCTAAATAAATGAGATAAGAAGTACAGAAGAAAGATGGCATGGTTGAGTCAGGTATCACTGGAGAACTAGATAGCGGAGAAGAACCATAATATAAGAAGAAAAAACAGGACAAGGTGTTTGTCAAAGAGATCAGCTAATGTATGGCTGGGATTCGAAGGAAGGATGGATTTTCCTGGGATAGGTTTTGGGCACCGTTTATCTCCATCTTGGCAAAGCCAGCAGTCAACAATCCCTCATTAGATCGATGAAATACCTTTCGCCTGCAGAAGACATTTTATTCAACAACTCAAATTGTAAAAACCTCCACGTATCGCTGTTTGCGAAGCGTTCCTTCAGCTCTAAGAAATAGACATTTCTCTAGAAGACGTAAACGGCTAAATCCTTTTTCTAACTAAAAGGGTAGAAGGATTCTATAAGGAGTTAATTCGAGCGGAGTAGCTGTTGTGGATCGGGAGTGATAGGTGTTTACAGAGGCCAGCTGAAAAAAGCGCGGGAAAATCCTCTCTGAGCGCGGGAATTGGTTCTATCCTAGAGAATTTATAAAGGATATACTTTGCTGGAGTGAATGGATCACCGACTATTTCTCCTAACGCCTCCACCAATATTCGATATTGCTCAAATAAAGGGATTTCATATTTTACTAGTGTTGGCCGAGTTGGCTAGGGATTTGTCCAGTCTGATATATACATTCAGAACTTTCTATATTCTGTAGGTAAAAAAAAAAAAATGAAATAATGCAGAAATGTTTTAGTACATTCGAAAGGAATATAACTTTTGGGCTCATGAGCAGTATAAATTTACCTAAAACGATCCTTACAACGAAATTAATTTCCTTACAATGAAATTAATTATATATCACTTTCATTTATGACTATGAAAGACATAGTCAATATCACTTTCTCAACCACCACAACGGTATTTACCCATCTACAGAGCTTGTACGCCAGAGGGCAGTTAGTTGTCTCAATCTTCTTGTCTTAATGCTATGCCTCCTGCATAGGCAAGAGTGACACATTTTCAATTGAGTTTTATTTTGAGTTGTGTCACATCAGAAATACTAGTGCGATATATCGCGCCCAAGTAATTACAAATGTCTTTTGATTAAACATGTACTCGAAGCTAATAAAGGGTAAACCAGCACGAGTGGGACGTAATGTTTGCTCTCTTTAAACCGAATTAGCTTTATAGCATTCGAAAACAAAAATTTATCGAATGTCATGAGCAGTTGTGGACCTTTACCTTTTTCCGGCGCATAGACGTCTAGGCCATTAGCGCCGACTTTCAAGGAGCAGCCAAACATTTTCTTAAAGAGCCGTGATATGAGTAAATTCCTGGCTCCGGTGAGAATTGAACCAACCATCTCCCGCACGAGGAACTAAGGCGCTAGCCACTAGACCACCGGCAGACCCGTATCTTTTTATTTCTTGATATTTTTTTTTGATTTTTTTTTTAAATGTCCCGTAAATAACGGAGCAATCGTGTTTTTTGAAGATTCATTATTGGGAATACTTATACGATTTCTATAAAGAAGTGCCAGACATAAATATCGGTAGGACCACAACAAATCGGGGATTAAAGTGTTGGTTTCTTATTGTAGGCAAAACATTAAGCAGATCTATCCTATGTATTTTAAACCAGACCAGTGTTAACGATCATATGATAAAATCCCCAATTATCGTGAGTTAATGTACCGATGGTAATTGGTAGACATATTTCTTCCCAATTGGGGAACTACTAGCCAAGAAGTGGATGCGCCATACCCCCCAAAAAAAGTAAATGACATCCATTGCTACTCGAAAATTCGACTGAAATTTTGAGGGAAAGAACAGCTACAGTGGCATACATTACTGGCAATAATATTTTATAATATAATTAGTATTAACTACATACACCTAGGAAGTGCCAACTGTCAGCCTAATATTCTCGAGGCGTATAAGGTGTCATCCCATCAAAGCTATTATGAGTTGATATTTCCTAGTATGATAATTCCCGGTGAGTTAAAGTTAATACAATAATTTGATCTTACTCTAGCAGAATTTCTACTGTGTAATTTTGCCCACTTGCGAGAACAGTTCTAGAATAATTAGACAAAAGCAGACTATGAAATAAGCAGTGTTGCCAACCCTCGCCTGCATTCTCCCTCTCGGCCTTAATCTTCCATCTTATCACCATGAAGACAGGGCTATTTATCACTCTAGAAGCGGAATGATAATTATATTCCCTTATAGTTTATAATAGGGCTCTTCGTAATACAGTATATTCATTAATCAACAAAACGGCGCGGTGCCTCCTTCTATGGAGCCCTTGGAATCACCCTTCGTCCTGAACCATTTTCTTTTGAGCTCAGTTATTATTACAGAGGGGAGTGACAAAAAGTCCTTTCTGTTGAAAGTAATTAGTTTTTGCCATTTATTGTCGAACCTCGTTTAGAAACTTCAAAAATTTCCAGTTGTCACTGCGTTGTATTACAAAAGAGTTTTGAAAACCATTTGTTCAATATTTAGAACCCGCATTTCGCCGGCCAATATTCTTACCAGTTGTTACCCTCCCTCATTTTTTATGTTGAATATTTCTAGTGCGAAGACTGATATAATTTTGTTACCTATCAAACATATTGCATAATTTTATTAATAACAATAACAATTTTGGCCACTACCCTGTATACTGACACATACGTATATACATATACGTATACATTTTAATATGTACATATTAATGGAAATGAGAGAGTGAATACAGGGGGATTGTTGAATACTGGAACAAAAATGAGACGAGGGAGGGTGGAGCAATGATGATACTATATACAGGGGCTAAGAATATAGAATTTAACAAATCGTTCAATATAAAAAATATATATTTTTTTTGATTATTTATTTATTCTTGAGATCTGACAACATAGGCGACTCACCCAATATAACCTAACATATATACAAAGACAATATTGAAATTATAACATCTAATGCAACATTATATACATATTATCACAGTACATATACTTATTATCAGTAGTATACTTATTATCATATACTTATTCACACTTTTTTAAATAATAACCTCAATATAAAATAAAACAATTAATTAACTTAAAATAAAATTTAACTTCATATAAACAACATATTACAAATATAACTTAAGGATGAGACGGGAAGCAATACTAAACAAGGATTTTGTTTAAAAAAAGAAGAAAAAAATGTGGTTATATTTTGGCAATTATTATAATTCGTTTAAGATGTTGGAGTATTGTGTTAAAATATATGAGCTACCTTCAGTAAGTAAGTCGTGTAAGTGACGTGGGATGAGTAAGTTCTCTAGTTTCCTGCAGTCTGTCAGTATGTGTTTTATAGTCAACTGTTCATTACACTCTGGACATACTGGCCTTTCTTTCCTCTCCATTAAGTAGGAGTGCGTAAGAAGGGAATGACCAATCCTTAGACGTGTCAGGACAACTTGTTCTCTTCTTGAAAGGTTATTCTTCTTAAGAGGCCAGGCTTTTACTGAGAGTTTTCCTTCACGCAGTTTGTTTTCAGTCCTTGTCCATTTCTGTTGCTTGTCGTCCATAGAATGCGTGTGTGCAGTTGTAAACAAGTCTTGTGAAATTAATAGGTCATTGTCTACTTCTGGTTTTGCTGCCATTAATTTAGCGTGACTGTCTACTAATGTGCTTTGGTCAATTTTTTCATGCGCAGGAGTGTAATGTTGTGGTTATGTAGTCGGTGAATATTAGTGTAGATGAGTGTAAAATAAATAAATACATATTGAGGGCAGTTTTCAAAACTTTTTTAAGGATGCCACCTCAAAACCTATATTCTTTTTAAGCATTAATCAAGATAAAATAGTTCCGTTCTGATAAATCCATATGAGATATTCTCGTGCACCGAAATTTTAACCCTAAACAGAATAATTAATTATATTTTCAATTTTATTGTAATGAATATGTCTGTTCATTATTTATTTTATGCTTCTCCAATTTTTTATTTTTTGCTGTTTAATCCCGGATTCTCAGAAATGCGATTTTTGACTGATTAGTTTTTTACAGCTCATATAGATATTATTTATTGGAGTGTATTTTTCAAAATTAATGTTCTTTTAATGCCTAGCTTAAAAGAAACACGAGATTTGTTTACAAATTCTTGTTTTTAAAATGTCTGCTTGGTAGAAATGCTTTCCTAGACTGTATTAAGCCTCAAGGCTCCGTCTTTTATCCTGTTTGTGAGCTTACAAACGGATTTCTGCCTCGTTTGCCCTTCCTGACAGCGGTGTCTTTGATCATATTCCGCCACTGTATCAGACTATATTTCAAGGTAGTTTTAGCTCTGTTTAAACAATAGTCCGTAGATATGATTTTACACTCACGACTGCGTATTTATTTCTTTGTTGCTCTTTAAAAAGTTTGATTGGATGGGCTGACATAAAAAATACAAGTGTATTTTATATAGAAGTCTCAGGGGATATTTATTAAGGAAGGACGTTTTTAAAAATACACACTGAGTTATGTATATATACAGGGTATCCCAAAATAAACGGAAAAACTTCGGAAATCGATGCAGGATGAATAAAGAAAGAAAAAAAGTCCTTTGGCATTTTTATGCTTCGTTTCCGAGAATAAACGCAAAAAAATACACAATTAAAAAATAACACAATTGCGAAAAGGCATTCGTGCATAATGCCTATATAAAAATCATTAAAATATTGTATGCAGATGTACAGCACTGGCAGCCAAGAGGTACTTGCACTTCGGAGCTGCAATTGATGTCCCAAGGAGGATACCAGTGCTGAACCTTTCAGTTCTACGGAGGTTCATTAGGAGGTCTTATAGACCTCGGTTCGGTATTTCTGGATTATCCGGGTTATACAATCTATTCTATGTTAATTCAACAGTTTTGGGGATCGATTATTACTTTCTTTGTAAAATCTTTACAGGAGTAGTCTAGGAAAACAGAAGGTCTCAATCTTAAATATTTAATACAATCTTTAAAAATTCTAAATCCATCAAGTCTTCAGTCCCTGGCTTAAGAAGGAAACTTCACAAAGTTAGTTAAATTTTCTCCAGGAATTGAATAATCTTCTTTAAGGTCATTTATCTATTCAGAATATTCTTCTATATGCAGTTCTCCACACTTAATAAAAAATGCATAACCACCTTTTTTCGATTCATTAAAATTTAAATTACTAAGATAAATATCTACACTCACCGACCTAAATTTAAGTGTTTTCTTAATACGTCCATCCATATTGGTTTTGAAGTTCAATAGTTAGTTTCCTAGAAGAAAGGAACTAAACTTAATGTTAGTTTTGATTTAAGGTAAACACTCACTCATAATAGACAAATGTTGCTTAATTTTGAAATAAAACGGTCCCATTGGACGGGACCGTGTATAATAAGTTTGGTTGCGAGAAAATAAACATAATATTTTTCAATTTGTTTTTTGTTTTTGTTTTTTACTCCATAAACACTTCTTTTACTAAAATGATATACACTTGATACAATGAGATTTTGAATTTTTTCTTCTTTAGATGTTATGAAACTCCTACCTTTGGCCGATGGTTTTAAGGGTCACGTATGGCTTTTGTGTGTATTATAATTATCCCCTTCGCTAATCACATTTTTACCCTTCTTCCTAGCAGCCAACCAAACAGCTGGACCCGGTCTCTGAACAAATGTTAGCTTTGCCCTCTCACCTACTCTCTCTCTCTCTCTCTCTCTCTCTCTCCCCCCCTCCCTCTCCCTCCCTCCCTCCCCCCTTACTTTGCATCAATTTCCCTTGCCTCACTCTATGTCTCTGGCTCTTATTTGTTTTCGCTTTATTTCCTTCCTTCCTCTCTCTCTCTCTCTCTCTCTCTCTCTCTCTCTCTCTCTCTCTCTCTCTCTCTCTCTCTCTCTCTCTCTCTTTACCTCACAAACCAACGGACGTTCATTTCTCCTCTATTTTCTTCTGTTTTTCCTGCAACATTCCGTCCCTCTATCTGCCTTACTTTACAATCTCTTGACATAACCTAAAACAGTGGTCAAATACTTGGACGGAATTAGAATCCAAGTTTCTGGCTGTGCTTTAAATTCATTCTACATCCAACAGTAGTAATGTTTGTTTTTTTTTTTTTTGTTTTTTTTTCTCAAAAAGAGTTTAGAATTTAAAGTTACCAATTCAATTTGATATTCTTTCCGTGGATTTTTTCCTATCGTAGTTTCTCTCTCTCTCTCTCTCTCTCTCTCTCTCTATATATATATATATATATATATATATATATATATATATATATATATATATATATATATATACTCTTGATGTAAGGAGTAAAACCCTTCGCCAACAAAATTATCAAGAGCGACCATACTTGACTTACCTGTAGGCATTGTGTTATAGTATCTTGGCCCCTTACTTCCAAGTTCCACTCTTCTAACCGAGAATTCTATATGTATTATTAAACAGCTTAGAGTATCATCGATTATGAATAATATTTCTGAGTTCTCACATTTCAGTGAAATTGAATAATACTTTATCTTATCCTTGTAGTAATAATTTATTTTTATTTTAATGTAATTTCCCTACTTCTTATATCGGTAAGTAATGATATTTATTGTTACTTTTAAGTACTTTTAGCCTGGAACAGACTTTTTTATAGGGAGTAAAATAAGAAGCAGTATCAAAAAAATATATTACAAAAATTTGTTACATTGGTGTATAAGACATAAGATACATCCCGAAATCCAGAATAATAGAATATTTTTTGTAAATAATTATCACAATTCTCATTAAATGTATGATAATTTTTCCTTCATTTATTTAGATATATGTGATCCGAATTAGATACAAGTTCATTTAAGCCGTTGGAACGATTTGAAAATTTTTCGAATCTTATGAACTATTTGTTATATATTTTTCAATTTTGGCCGATAAGGTGGTAAAATCAAGCTGCTAGCTAAATCGGTCCATTACTCAACAAGTAAATTGAAAAGAAAACTAATAATTAAATTAGCTTTTCACTGCGGTATAAAAGAGCCAAAATGTTTATATTTATTTTCTTTTTTGATAGGATATTTTAAGCATATTCTTGAGTAATATTATGCTGTTCTTGCGTGGTATACTTATTTTGTTATCAATGGGCAATGGATTTGAGACAAACATCCATAGATAGCAAGAATTGCTACGTTTGGGTCGTTCTTAACCTTCCAACCGAACGGTACTGAACCAAATAGGGGGAACCACATCGAAAAAGAAGTTGTAACCTTTATAATACTGTGTATCTGAGGGGAAAAAACAAATAGTATGAATTTTTGTGAGGGACAATAACAAAAATATTTCTCTGATTGTGGAGCTGTACAATTAATTTAATGACATAAATGTTTTTTTCTGTATCTTCTGCGTGCCTATAATTGATATATTTTGATTACACATTGACGAATAGCCTAGATGGAGTATTATGGTTTCTAATGAGCAGGAACTTAAAAGAAAGAGAGATGTATAAAGACCTTCTTACTTCTGGAATGGCTCCTAAGGGAGTTGGAACGTGGTCTGTGTTCCCTCCTTTCCACTCTCTAATGAATATCTCTCTCTCCCTCTGCTTTTAGTCTTCATGGATTCCATACTTACCTTCATACCTCACTCAATTTCCCTCATTTCCATACCTTACTCACATTCGAGGCTCAGTTAGAATTAAACTCCAGAAGGAAAACCGCCGGGCTCAGAACATTTGAAAGCAAAGCAACAACTCTGATAAATAAACTCCGCTGCGAAAAATAAAAACCAGACGCTTTTAATATTTTTTTTTTGTCACTTGCCAATTTTGAGTGATTTTTGTATGCAATCTCGCTAGTGCAGAATATCAACGGACTAAGTTCACAAAAATAACCCTTGAGTATTAACAGGATTGTCTTTGTAGTCCAGATAACGAAAAGTTATACGTGGAAATTTTTAGAACAACATTTTTGACTTCATAACTTTTTGGGCTGGATAGTAGCTAAACATATCGAAATTCCTCGCCTGTAGCCTTTGTGCCGAAGGGAGGGGAGGTTTAGAAGTTCCCATTTTTCGGGTTTTCACTTATATCTCGGGAAACCCTTCGTCCTAGCGACTTGACTATTCTATAGCAAATGAAAGCTGATTAAATATGCTACAAGTTCAACTCAATAAAGTTTTTCGAGATATCTTTAGTTTTCCAAATATCCCCGGGAAACGGGGCAAAAGTGTTTTTCCCTAAAATGACAGACTTTCAAGAGCGGATATTTCGAAAACTAAAGATATCTTGAAGAACTTTATTGAATAGAACTCGGAGGAAATGTAATCAGCTTTCATTTGTTATAGAATAGTCATGTCGCTAGGACGCCGGGTTTCTGAGATACAAGTGAAAACCCGAAAAATGGGACCTTCTGAACCCCCCCTCCTCCCCCTCTCCGGCACAAAGGCTACGGGCGAGGACTTTTAATATGTTCACCTCCTATAATGCCCAAACCAAGTTACGAAATCAAAAATTTTGTTCTAAAAATGTACTCCTTTAGCTGTTTTTAAGCATTCGTTGCCTGGACTGTTGGTCTCTAGGCTGGTTCTCCGATGCCGATGGCAGGGCTAGGAACGTTCACCGTACTATAGGTGTACCGTGAAGAAAAGAACCACATAGTGCGCATGCCATGCCTACAGCCCATGAGGCGAATGGCCTAACCTCCTCCGGCCTCGCCCCTCCTGGTTCTTTTGTTTCTGATCGCACTATAGAGTAATACTCCATTTTAAGACGCCGTCTTGCGTCAAATACTTTGGCAAACTGTATACATAATTGCTGAAAATTAACTCATTTTTTAAAATTTTTAACCATAGTTAATCATTTCTAATTTTTTTTAATAATAATAATACAATTAACCTAAATGACCTGTTGAGTAGAAATCAGTCATCTGCGAAGAGAGTGATGAAATGTTTAAAATAAATCAACATTTACTGCCTCATATAGCATGAAGCCCTGTTTTATTGAATAAGAATGCATCGTAAATAAAGTTATTATTTTCATTTGCCCCTTTATATAGATTGTTAGGCGTCCAGGTGTTAGCAAGGAAACCCCACTTGGCTGCTATAGGCGATTCCAAACCTCATAGATCCTATTCTATGGGTAGAGGAGTACTTCTGAGCTCGCTCATTGTCTATTCTCCTATTTGGATCTGGTTGATAAATATTGCAAATAACGCAACTTCTTCTGGGTGCAGGAACCCTTCAAGTAAGATCCTGCACAGGCGAAAAAGACGAGTCCTTCGGGACCGAACGTGCTCAGGATGGCATTTTCCACGCACTTCCAAATGTGTTTCGTAATAATATATAACCTCCCTGGAGACACTATCACCTTATGACATTAGGAACTCATATTTTTTTTACATTGATACCTAGTAGGAAGGATAAAGGTTTTTTAGGAATGTTTATATATCGGATGTACAAAATAACCCCCGACTTCCTAAAAAATGCTATATACTATATTTTTTCAAAACGTAATGCTTTATTCATTAGTGAATAGGGCTATGTTCAAAAGACTGACCGTCAAATCAACTTGTCGGTTTATTATGGACAACAATTTATTTATTTTTAGCACTTTCCTCCGAAGGAAAGTAGCTATTGAGGTTGGACTCTTGACGGAATTTTTGAAAAATTTCTTCAAATCTTTATCGATCCTACCTAGTAGACACCGAAAATGACCCCCGTTAAAATTTATATATATCTATATATATATATATATATATATATATATATATATATATATATATATGTGTGTGTGTGTGTGTGTCTGTTAACACGATAGCGGCCAGAGTTTTTGTTTTTTCGTCACGAAACTTGGTATATAGCATTTAATTAGCAAACGATTGAACGAGTTCGTTAACCACCAAAGTCGGTCTACCGGAAGGGGGGGTTTACCCCGAACCCAAAACACTAATTTGACTATGTCAGCCGTAATATTTGTTATATTTCAACGAAACTTGGTATTCGTATTGGTGATATCGAGAGAAAAGTGAGATATAAAAATGAACTAAATCGGTTCATTAGGAGGGGGGGTTTACTCCGGACCCACAATACCAATTCGCCACTACCAGCCGTGATTTCTGGTATATTTCGACGAACCTCGGTATTCGTAGTGGTAATGTACAGGTAAATATGTGTTGTAAAAATAAACTAAATCGGTTCATTAGAAGGGGGGGGGGTTTACTCCGGACCCAAATTCCTCATATACTCATACCGGTCGTAATTTCAGCTGTATTGTAACGAAACTCGGTATACGTCGTGGGTAACTCATGAGAAAGAAGTGTTGTAAAATTGAGCTGAATCGGTCAATAGGAAAGCGGGGGTTTAATTTGTAATATTATTTCAATAGAAAAGCCCGTCAGACGTAGGTTCACAAAGCCGCCGCAAGGAGCGCTTTCTACCACTAGAGTGACTGTATCCTGTTCCTGCGTTAGATCAAAATACGATAATATGAGGTTTTTTGTATTTATTACGTAGAGTAATAGGTACCATGTGTAAACATAACTCTGGAAGCAAATTAATAACTGATCAGTTACTCATTACAAATTTAAAAGAGAACTATTCATGTTTTTATTTTATTTATGTAGGATTTTTTAAGCAAATTGTTCTGGAAAGCAGTCTACACTACCCAAAATCTGAGGAAAGTGCTTAGTTATGCAGCTCCTGCGTGAGGGACTTTTATTGAATATGCCTACGGTTTTAAAGATTCTGATTCTGTGTTGAAAACTTCTAAACTTTTGTTTCAATATGCATATATTTGTGTAATTTCCATGTTTAATAAGTGTCTGAATATTGAAAGTGCAATTAAATAGGAAAAGTAGAATCAAATTCTTTGGTCTCATCAGCCACTCACCATAAACTCGATTGACGATTACGTAACCTCACATAAGAATGCCAAACATTGGCTGGTTGAAGTTCGGAAATACCTCAAAAATGAAAACGTAAGATCAATGGACATCTTTTCTTCTTGACGTCTTGATACGGGGAGTGTCATAGGCTAACAAGGAGAGTGCACGACGTGGCCCTCGCCGATACGGGGAGTGTCATAGGCTAACAAGGAGAGTGCACGACGTGGCCCTCGCCGATACGGGGAGTGTCATAGGCTAACAAGGAGAGTGCACGACGTGGCCCTCGCCGATTCAATCGAAAAGTTTTGGATGCGGAGTCCTGAACTTAGAAAAAGGTCCTGTTAAAGCGAGAAAGCGCACTTCTGAAGCATTCAGCTGAAAAAAATGTTGAAGATTTACCTTGAGTTCTAAACATTTGTAACCGAAAAATTTAGGTTACGTTTTGAAATTCAATATCTCGCCTTGAAATAACTCAACATTTACGTCCTTGGGCTTTTTAGAAAGAAGAAAGACTCCTTTTTCGAACCATATAAATGACCGTTGTATTATCTCTAGAAATACTAGTGAAAAATGGTTCTCAAAATAAAAGTCAAATTTAAACGTTTTTGCATATAACGTCGCTTCTAGAACCCGTAGAAATAACCCGATCACACGAAAATTTAGATCCTTTATCGACCCTCCAAATTTGGTTTGAATCGGGTTTGATTTGTGAATCTTAAACAAAATGTTAAGGGTCAGGCCTTAGCAAAATTTTAAATACATTTTTTTTTTAATTTTTGGAATCTCCCAAAATTTGAATATAGGTTTCTTTTTTTAATGTGCTAAAAACAAATCTGACATCCGTTCATAAATCAAAAGTTTTTTTACATACTCGACTCTATAGAAGTCATAATTTTGCCAAAATATTCCATATATCTACCTTTAAAAAGTTATCGATTATTAAAAAAAATGATATTCAAAAACGGACGTCAGATTTGTTTTTATCACATTAAAAAAAACCTATATTCACATTTTGGGAAGATTCCAAAAATAAAAATAAAAAAACCTAAATAAAGCCCTTCCCAAAAATCATTTTCATTTACAAGTGGACGTTGAAATGTAAAAAAATATATACACGCGCACATTCGTTTGGATAGCAGCGTAAACCAACCTCTTTCCCTTGGAATGTGCTTCGGTCCACTGCTTCTGCGTGACGGACGTTTTTTATTTTTATAAATAAGTACTATATATACTTGAGAGTGGGAATTCTTTCAAAGCGTGGCCTTTCAATAAAACCGGAAAATTGAAAGCCAATGTTGCAGTGACATTTACAGGAGCTTTGGGAACGATAGAGGAAATTATTCAAGTATAAAAAATGCCTGGGGGTTTCCTTTTTTTTCTTGGATATCCATTTTCCAGTCGCTACGTGACCGGGCCTGCCACCCAGCTGTTGGGGCATCCGTTTTATACCGCACGTGTTGCCACTAGCTCTTCCATTCTCTCTCTCTTTGTTGCGATTTTCAAATGCATTTGCCACCCTGAGAGATGATTGTTTTAAATGATAGTGATATGTTTCACGAAGCGCAAAAACCTAAAAAAAAAAAAAAAAAAAAAAAAAAAATCCTTGTAACACATCTCAAAACATCAAGAATACAAAGGGAACGACGTAGAATAATGGCTTAGTTGTAAACAATATTTATCACCGGAGCCAGGATCTGTAATACCCAATGCACCTAAAATATTTTTACCTGAAATATTTTTTCTTTCTTTTAATTTAACGGCGCATCAAATATTTGGCTATTATCGACGGGCTATCTATAGGTTAACACCCTTTTATAATGCCAACAACACGGGGTCGATCACCCATTCAGGTACTGACCACGCCCGACGTTGCTTAACTTCGCCTAAAATATTAAAAGCAAAACATTTTGTACCCCAGAAGCTGGATAACTAATATTTCAGGAATGCAATAGCGAAGTCTATGTTACATTTAGAAACATGGATTTAATAGAGGTAGAAACTTATAGGTAACCACCAATCTCTAGGTATTTTCTATGAAGAAGGATGTTAACATGTAAATTTCCATCTGTAGTAAATCTGTGTTTTTATATGATACTAGCCGTTACCCGGCGTGCCATGCTACACCTACTTTCTACATATAGAAAAGCCTAAATAAATTAGAAACTAAATAAGTATTATTAAAATCTAATAACACGAAACTGTAACTGTTATGAACCCTTGGCCTCCCAACTGTGAGTCCTAGACGACTTCGACCTAACCTATAACACCCCCCGTATCAAGACATACATGTATACCAAGTTTCGTAAAAATTGGTCTAACGGTGTGGATTTGTATAAGGGACAAACATACAGACAGACAGCTGGTAGATTTTTTTGACCTAGCCTACGGCACTCCCCAGATTAAGATCTACCTGTGTACCGAGTTTAGTCAAAATCGGACGAACGGTGTGGATTTGTATAAGGGACAAACATACAGACAGACAACTATAACACGTTTTTGACTTAGCCTACGACACTCCCTAGATTAAGATCTACATGTGTACCGAGTTTATTCAAAATCGGACGAACGGTGTGGATTTGTATAAGGGACAAACATACAGACAGACAGCTGGTAGACGTTTTTGACTTAGCCTACGACACTCCTCAGATTAAGATCCACATGTGTACCGAGTTTAGACAAAATCGGACGAACGGTGTGGATTTGTTTAAGGGACAAACATACAGACAGACAGCTGGTAGATTTTTTTGAACTAGCCTAGGATATTTCTCGTATCAAGACCTACCATGATTCCAAGTTTGGTCAAAATCGGTCAAACGGTGTAGATTTGTATAAGGAACAAACAAACAGAAAAACAGACAGACACGTGATTTTTATATATATATATATAGATATGAACTAGAATTTGATTTATTAAAAGAAAATGATCATTATATTTGAATTATTAATATACGTTAAGCTAAAAATATTGCTCTTAGTACGGGTTTCAGAAAAGCACAGTTCCAATTTCGATTATCTTCAAAAAATTCTCTTTTCGCTGAGAGTAAACAAATTCCCAATTCAGGGCAAGCGAATGTATTGTTGAATATAGCACATTCTGAGGATAAATAGCAATCTACACCCATGAAAGATATTTTATTAATTGTCTATAAGTATTCAGGGATTATAATTTAAAATGTTTATATGTACAGTGGAACATGGTTAATTCGAACTTCGATAATTCGAAATCTTCTTTAATTCGAATATTTCTCTCGGCCCCTAGAATTTAGGGCATAAACAATGTAAAAAAATCGTGGTTAATTCGAATAAAATTTTTGGATAATTCGAATTTTTTACGGGCCTGTGCCTCCAATGGGAAGTGGACAGAGAGGGGGTCGATCTTAAATCTTGTGAAAATATCAGTCTTATAGTCTAGTTCTTGGACTCTAGGAGTTCTGCAAAGTGGTGGGTCGCGCTTCCTCCCTTCCGGGGGTTTTTACAGTTACATCCTGTCGTTTTATCCTCCCTGGAATTCCCTCCCACCATCCCTCCCATCTTCATTTCTTATTAAGTTATTTTTTTTTTTTTTTTTATTTCATTATTCAGTTTTAAGTCAGTCCTAGATTTGTTGTATTGTTTGTGCCTTGAATTTATTGTGTACAGTGCAGCTCAGTGAGTTGTTGATTTTAGTGAGCTGGAAGCATAGAAGTTATAAAACTTTAAACGTTGTCAGAGAAAATATCTGCGATTAAAGAAGTTAAAAAAGGAATAAAGAAAAATCTGAAATTGCCAAGGACTAAAAAAATAATAAAAAATTCTTGCCCATGAAAATGACATTTTTTTCAAAACAATAGACTTTTATTTTTTTGATAAATTATTTATTAATAATTTACGTAATCAACAATTCATGTAATGTTTCTTTTTCTTTAAATAAAATGTTTTTTTTTTAATTAAAAAATGTGAAAATGTGGAGTTCGATTTTTTAGTCCTTTATTTTCCAAACCTTTTGTAATTCGAATTTTGGATAATTCGAACTTTTTTATCGGTCCCTAGGGGTTCGAATTATCGAAGTTCTTCTGTATATGCTCATACATGAACTTCTGTTTTGTTTTGTTTTGTTTTTTTTTATAGCAATACTGATTGTTCTTTCAAAACAAAATTCGTTATACAACCCCCTCTTTTCTGGGTAAAATAATAAAACGTTTTTCGAAAATTCACCGTGAAAATCTTTTATAAAATTCGATGTGTGCAATAATTAATCGTATTTAAAAATAGACTGCCTGAAAAATCGAATGAAATATCCAACATGTAAAGTTCTTTACGGTTTAAATGTTTTCCCTTCAAGGACAATAGTGATATTAAATCTCTTTTTTCTTGTTCTTTTTTGTCTTTTTTGGATTACAAATGTTTTACCTAATACGTATTAACAATTTTTTGTATTGACGAAACACACAACGTTTTTTTCCCCGAAAAATGTGTACCAATAAATTGTTAGAGGTATTTAATTATCAATTTTCCAGCCAAACTGTCTAAAGAATTTGATTAAAATATTTTTAAAAAGCTTAACTTTTTTTTTTAATAGTTAGAAAGAAGGAATCTAAAAATAAAATCCATTATCTCGAGGAACTTTATTTCTCTCTATTTTAAAACGGCCTTCCCTTTATAGGTAGTGCACTGATTGAATAGAATTCCCTTTAAGGTCTCTCTTATTGAAAACACCTTCTTGTTAAGGCACTTTAAGGACATTTCAGGTGACATAAAGCCTTCTGTGTAAATTATTTCTATAATAAAAAATGACCATTAACTTGGAGTCATCTCATTTTTCTTCATTATATTAATATTTTCTTTTTGTGTGTGCATTGGCATAATTTTTTTTCTCATCTTTTATTGAATTGAGTATGGGGGTTCTTCTAATTGAAGGCAATTACAAAGACAAACTGAAGAAAATATTCTTGTTCTTAAAAAATATTAATCACAAAATGTTAAAATATTCTTATATATATTTAAAACAAACATAATAGTAATTAATAAATCAATAGCATTATTTACTGAGTTCCTCAAATTGGAACTCAGCATCATTTTTTACATATTTCTATATTATTACGATAGTAAGAAAAATTTTAAAATAAATAAAAAATAATATAAGAAGGAAACTTATTTATCGAAGCATAAATGTTCCTTATCAATAATGACTCGGTATAAAATCAATTTTAATTTAATTATAGTTTGCCAATGTATCGTCGATACAAATGCAAAGTAACGAATGTGAAAAAATGCATCTTTCATTACCAATCTTTACTAATTTCTGCTGGACTTATTTACGGCAAATTCTTGAAGCATAGATCACTCCATTAAAGGGAAAGTATTCCACTATCAAAAGGTCAAATCTGCCGAATATTTGACTGTCCAAAAAAAAAGTTATGAATAAATGCTTTTCCGATCTGAAAAGTGGTAATTTTCACATTCGATACTTAGCATTTGTAGCGACAATATCAGACACATTTAGGCCTACTGCGGTAATATGCATAGGGTTACTGGGATGTCGACCCACATCCATCGTTAGGTGATGGTTTAGCTTATAAGAAACAATTTTAAGCACATATCTCCTTATCTAAAAGTTACCAGTTTTCAAGATACTTTGTATATATATATATATATATATATATATATATATATATATATATTTTTAATGTCACTGTTGCTTAGATTATGGATAATTTTTTTAAATGTATATCATTTACAAATACAAAACAATAAAAACATTTACCTCAAATGCTAGAAATACAAAAAGTACCCAAAACCTAAGGAACCGAGATTTTTTTGGAAAAAGCCTAAAATATTTTGATAACGGACAACTTTTGGATAAGGCAATTCGGGCTTAAAATTGTTCGTTTTGACCAAAACTATCACCAATACGTATTCGTGTGTCACAATTACTTCGAAATTTGTATGTTATAAATTAATTATGTTTAATTATGAAGTTATTCAATATTTCAAGATATATATTGTATTTTGTTGCATACAATATATTGTCGGTGGTAACCGACATTTCACCGCATGATAATCTAAACACTTTCATAGGGTTTCTTGTCACCACATCAAAACAGTAAAATTCAGGAGACCTAAAAACATTGAGTACTTCCATTATTATAAATAATCAATTGATAGTTTATATATTTTGAAGTAATTGTCCCACACTATTTTAATTCGTTCTGTAATACGGTAAACTTATAATAGAACGTGGAATGTCATAAAGGCATTTGTCCAAAAGTACAATCTAACATTCGCACCTCTGGTTTTGCGGAAATGGAGCGAGTTAGTTTAGGGTCTGCGGAGAGAGAAGTGTTGCCTGGGTATGTGGTCTCGGCGTTTCACGACATTATTAAAAGTTAAATTAAACTAAGAATTAGTTAGAGTTTTAAACGGATTCCAGGGTACTCCCGACATTCCTGTCCGCCCATGTGTCCAACCAACTATGGCGGCTTTATCCCCTACCACAAAGCAACAACATACAAATGTGTCTTCAGACTTGGTGTGTTGAAGACAATAAATAAGGACAGTAAGTCGAGGTTGTCTTGGCAATCGGCCAGCAGTTGCGTCGTGATACTTGGATGGGACAACTTGGTATCTTCAAATTGTAACAAGCTGTTATTGCAAACAGAAAGTTAACCATTTTTATTAATCCATTAGCCATTACAACTTCTTTAGTAAACGAATATTTTCCCAATGTAATCTGTAGCAGTATGCTTTAGTTCTGGATGCTCGCCGTTAGATGACGATTTTTCTGGGAAATTAACTACTCTGACGTATGATCTTCCTGTGTACGTTTCATCATGTTGCATTATTTCAGCATATTGCGAACGGTTGAAGCTACTGATTTCCGAAACTTTCAAAATATCTTTTAATTTTTCATCTACTAACATTATAATATATACATCTGTTAACATCATTGCAGCCATAATTGTGGATCATTCGCCATGAAACTAGGCATCATTTCTACATAAAAGGACAAATAACAAAAAAAAAACGGATGTGTGTGATCAGTGAATTAACAAAACGAGTACATTAGGAGTGGACGTTTTAAAAGCCCTAAAATCATTCATTCCAGAACAATATTTCATTTTGCCCATAGCAAGAGTATTTTTAGCAACAAATCTCGCTATATAATAATCAGAGCTAATTGGAGGGAGGATTTACTCCACATAAAATGAAATATAAGTATTTAAAGTAAGAAAAAAATGGTCTTCTAGTTGTTGGGATATATCTGTATTGCACTGCAAGCACATTTCCATATTTGGTGCCAAGCAACATTTTTAACAAAACTTAACTGTAGCTGCTATATGTTGGATAATATGTGGGACTATCAGTTGAAATGGTTAGGGGCAACAAGATTAAGTATCATAGAGAGCATGTAGTCATATTTTAATAGCATTTGCATCATAGACTGATAGTCCCACACAATATCCAACATATAGGAGCTACAGTTAAAAATGTTCCTTGGCAGTATTTTGCCCCGACCCCTTCAAATATTTTTAAACGAAGTATTCTAAATGAATAACTAAAAGTTAGTAGTGAAGATTAGATAGTTAGCCGTCGGGGTGATAAGCAATCAGGGATTAGTTGGGATTCGGCTGAGAAAACATCAATACGATTTTTTTATTAAAAAAATCTGTGTTAAGGACGTTTCGGCTACTCTTTAATAACCTTCGTCAGCTAAAATGAAAGAAAATACAGAATTAATAAACAGAAAAAAAGTTTACCAGTAAGATAAATTATAGATCTTTACATACAAATCAACTTTTTTTAAGAACAATTTATTGTTAAAATATGAGAACAATTATGTTGTTACTATGTTTCTTTTGATTTTCTAGAACTGAGTTTATTAGTATGTATAGATCTATCATTTATCTTACTGATAAACTTTTTTTCTGTTTATTAATTCTGTATTTTCTTTGTTTTTGTCATTTTAGCTGACAAAGGCTACCAAAGAGTAGCCGAAACGTCCTTAATACAGATTTTTTTATAAAAAAATCGTATTGATGTTTTCTTAGCCGAATCCCTACTAATTCCTGATTGCTTTAGAGTTGGTAGGTATTTAGTAATATAAAATCTTTTTACATATTTGGTTATAACTAACTATTTGGCTGAGGACTGAGCTTCGTTTAGACAACTCCTGCGTGATAATCTTCTTTTTTTTTTCTTCTTTTTTTTTTGAAGGGCTTTAGGGGAACGGTATTTATATAAAAATTAGATATAAAATGGAAATTGAAACCGTGGTTTCTTCAAAGCACAGTGGTAAGCCCACATTAATCGTAAAGTAGGACTAAGCATATATATTCTACGTTCTAAATATATATTTTTGAAAAGCCTTGATGTAATTAGGATGAGGAGAAGCATAAGGCACGGCTAGGAAGCTGAGGAGAATGCGAAGGGGTTGAGGAGGCCATGTATACACGACACTTAATTAAATGAAAACAGGGAGTGAAAGAGGACGGCGAGAGAGAGAGGAAGGATGGCGAGTGGAAAGAGGGATATACTTCGGTCACAATGCATAATCAAGGTAAACCAACAAGGACGGAAGAGAGAGGGAGAGAAAAAAAGAATCTAATTACCATGAATTTCAGCGGGGCCCGGAGTCGCTTCCTTTTCAGATTTCATTAGAAGCCGTGGCGGCTCGGAGGCGGTTTGAGCAAAAGGTTAGGAAAACTCGCCGACAAAGGGACCAATTAGGGTTTGGGGCTCACGGACTGCGAACTCTTCCTTGGAGGGTCTTATGATAAGAGAAGATAAGGGTGGAGGACCAAGGTAGCTTTTCTGCTTCTTTTGGTTTCCTTCATTTAGGGTCAGAACGACTATACTCGTCAACGCTCTAGGTATTCGCTGTTGAGGGGTGCGTTTCCTCCCTACTTCCTTTGGGAAGAAACCCGCTTCTGGTAGTACCAACTAGAACGGTGTTTCAAATTTGTGTATACATATATTTGTCTTTTTCCTAACTGGATGGCTCCAAAGTTAAATTAATACAAAAAAATGCATTGTGCGATTTGATAGGTAATTTTTATTTTTTCATACGACGAAAATATATGAAAACCTCAAAAACACTCATCCCTGTTCATAAAATGTTGTTGTTTTGTAGCACACCAAACGTGTGGGACGAAATCTATATATATATATTACTTCGGATAAATTTCTAAAATTGATAACAAAAACTAGCAACCTCATTTTGAGGATGAGAACCTTCAATTGGACGCCTTTAAACGGAAAGGAACCAAGCGCCATTTTGAACGAAATTGAGTTTTTGGTGCTATCCTGTTGAGAATTAAATATTTATATAGTAATAAAAAACTGGTTAAAATATAATATTGTCATTAAAGCAAGAAAAAATACCAAAAAAAAAGGAAGTGAAATGGTGTATCCAGTATGCTGTAATAAACAGAAAGGAATCCAGCACCATTTTTATCAATAACTTTAAAAATAAAACCCCATTACAATAACAACAGTTTATTTTAATTAGAGAAAATGAATGAAACACTTCAAGTAATAAAGGAATTTTAGACCAACAAAAAACTTTAAGCCCAATTCTCTAAAGAATGAACTCTTGGTTCCTTTCCGTTTAAAGGCGTCCAATTATGGTAGACAGTAGTCAGCATGTCGATAGTGGATTGGTCATATGTTCAAAATTACTTTCAGTTTTTTTTTTCAAGTATAATTTCAATTCCAGGGTTAATTATATTCGCGTTGGAAGTTTCATTCGATTCTACAGGTAAAATTAATTTTTTTCTAGGGTCTTTTTTGCGAAGACATCCAATTACTTTTTGTAGTGATTGTAGTGATTTTAAATACTTATTTTGATTAGTATATTTAAATTATATGGTGTCTAACTAACGCTTAGATGGCCTGTATTTGAAAGTATTTATTTATAAAAAGCTTAATATTATTTAAAAAAAAATCAATAAAAAGAGAAATTAATCACTAGCTGGCATAAATAATACAATGTCTTCTATAATTTTCTTGAACAAACCTTCATTCTTATATCTTTGTTTCCAACAGCTTCTCTTATAACATACCCATCTTTCTTTTTTTTCTGAGCAAAATAATTAAATTTCATGAAACATTCTCTTGTTCTATTTAATATTCCATATTCTTGTAAAAACCCGAATGCCATATTTTTGTCAGGAATATTTTAAAGTTCAACAGACCCCATCACTGTATTCACAAATAAAGTTTAATTCACTTTTCAATAAAAAAAAAACAACATACATATGATAGAAATAGGTTGGATGTGTTCTTCGCAAAAAGGCCCCTTGTTCAAACTGATATATTGATATTAGCATATTAAATAGATTATTATATTGATTTGACATCCAGAAAATCTTTACCTTTTAAGAAGTTAACCTTTTTGAATAGCATGAACTGAGAGTAATATAAGCGAGTAAAGGAATATATCCAAATTGTAAAATGTTTACCCCAAACTGATTTTGTGAATATGGCGTGGTGGGTTGAGTGAATATGTTGGGGCGGTGGGAGGGGGGTGTTGACTCTGGGATATAGCCGGGAGAGGGTGGTAGGGGGGAGGGGTGGAAGGGAAGGCAATTTTGGGAATAAACCTAAGGAAATACTATTTACCGAGCCAGTTGGCTTTGAATGAGCCCCAAGCCGAGTCGTGACGGAACTACCCGAATTTATTCTTATAAACCCGAACTCAGCCGCCATATCTGTCCCGGAAAGTTTTTAGGTTTTTTTCCACTCATTTATTCTTTTTTTTTTCTTTTGATATAACATTTTTTTTTCCTTTCCTCTGCTTTATGGATGCGCGAATAAATGAGTATTCACATTTTCTTAAAGCCTAAAATGCTTTTTCTTGATCTGAAATGCCTGGTATTCATATAATAACAAAGGAAAGGTTTCTTTTTACGGAATTCTAAATTATTTTTGTTATACATTTAACATTTTAATTGCTTAAAAACAAAGTATTCAGAAAACGAAATTTTATCTACTTTCTGAGTTCTATGCCGTCCAAATAATTGAGAAAAATTAGATATATATTGTTATATTATGCTAATGACGCTTGCAGTAGAATCTATTGTACGTATATATATATATATATATATATATATATATATATATATATATATATATATATATATATACATCTTCAGTCTTAAATCGATAGGGAATCGAAAAACGAAGTCAAAAAGTCCTTTGGCTATTTACTCGTTTTCGCTTCGTTTTCGAGAAAAACTCTTATAGTCATGAAAAATGTGTACATTATTTCGTTTTTACATTGAAATGAATTTGGGGAGGGATACACTATTAAATATTTAAATTAATTAATTTTATGAATGTGTTTTTATTACCAAGAGGTTTCCAATTAATTTATAGATGCTTCTTGATATACATTTACTACATCAAAAGACAACAAATTCTTGCGGAGACCCTTAAAATTCATTATTTTTTGTGTAAGTAATTCAAAGTATGTCAGTAATAGAATTAATGACTTCTTTCCTTAATAAACCTCCTTCCAGATCTTTCTGGTTGAACTTGTTCGATCGTTTGCCATGAGAATGTCTTATATCTTATTTATACTCACACATTTTAACGGGGAGCCATTTTTAGTATCTAGTTGGTAAAATGGATTTATAATTTTCAAAAATTGTTACAGGAATGCAACCGCAAAAGTTACGCTTTAAGAAAATATCAGCTTAAGTCCTTTCAATACTTGGATGCGGAACGGTAGCATTGCTGTCAGCCCTTGTCAGTCGTACAAACTATTGGAAACTAATTACGACATTCTTGCACAGTTCGCCTAACTCCTCCAACTTTGCCCTTTTCATTCGACTTATAACCCCTCGTTGCCTAAAGATACTAAAGTGACTTGACTCAACAGTAAAACTAGGAGAACGTTTAAGATTGCTTAAAGAATGTATCAAGATATAGTCCCATGCTAAAATACTTCGAAGAAATCAAGGAATAGTTGTGCTAAGATAAACAGTTAAAATATCGGAAAAATCTATAAGTTGGATGTTTAAGAAGATCCTAGGAGATGGAGGAAGTCCAAAGATACCGCTTACCTTTTTAATAGTTAAATGTATGAAATATAACTGATATACAATATGTCTGTTTATATATTGTGTGTCTCTTTGCTTGTGTGTATTTCTATGTGATGTAAAAACAATCCACAGAGAATTTGTTATATAAACCATTAATGAATATATAAAATATATATATATATATATATATATATATATATATATACATCAAAGTATACAAATATACATTACACTGTATTTATATAGTTTATTTAACTTCTAGACATACACTCAGAGTCAAAATTTTCGACCCACTATGCAAAATATTATTCTTGACTTTTCATTTGACTATATCAACAAAAAAATACGAATTCAATTATTTTTAACTTATCTTAAACTTATCTGGCAATGCTATTTAGTATTATAACCCGTTAAAAAATAAAAATGTTTAAAAGCTGATTCTAGGTGCGTCAAAATGTTAAGACACACTAGAAGAAGAAAATAATAAAAGAGTAATTTAAAATTTTCTACCCCTTTATTGATTCAAAAATTCTTTTTGCAATTGAATTAAATAATTTTTTTTAATGTTTCTATATTCTTCGCCGTCCAAGAATCCGACAGTGGATATATATATATATATATATATATATATATATATATATATATATATATAATGATTGTTCTGAACTAGTCGCTATAGTTGCGAAAAGATCATAAAAAAAAAAAAAATATATATAGTTTTGTTTTAGAATCAGTCGTTTCGTGATATAGTACAATTTTTTTGAAGATAGATGGTTTTCATGTCATACTTCTATTATTTATTTACATGTATTTTATTATTATTATTTGTTATTTTTGCATTTATTTTTGAAGATATATATTTTTGCTTGTCTATCTTAATTCATACTATCTAGAAATTGTTTAATTATTTTATATACACTGACTACACGCCTTACTTTTTTCTTTTTTTTACTAACTACATGAATTCATAATATTTAGAAACTACTTTATATACTGTGATATATACTAACTACAAGCATTTTTTTTTTTTTTTTTTTTTTTTTTTTTTTACATTTGTTCATACTATATACATTCTACCTTGTATTGCTCTGTATACTAACTACATGAATTCATAATATTTAGAAACTACTTTATATACTGTGATATATACTAACTACAAGCATTTTTTTTTTTTTTTTTTTTTTTTTACATTTATTCATACTATATACATTCTACCTTGTATTGCTCTGTATACTAACTACATGAATTCATAATATTTAGAAACTACTTTATATACTGTGATATATACTAACTACAAGCATTTTTTTTTTTTTTTTACATTTATTCATACTATATACATTCTACCTTGTATTGCTCTGTATACTAACTACATGAATTCATAATATTTAGAAACTACTTTATATACTGTGATATATACTAACTACAAGCATTTTTTTTTTTTTTTTTTTTTTTTTTTACATTTATTCATACTATATACATTCTACCTTGTATTGCTCTGTATACTAATTACATGCATTACTTCTTCTTCTTTTTTCCTACTAACTACATGAATTCATACTATTTACATAATACATTTGTCTATAGTTCCATGTACTAAGTACCTGTATTACTTTATATTATTTTATTTGTTAATTTCATTCAACTGATGGCCTCAATACCTAGAAATTAATTGTTGTAGAACTCTGCCAAAGAGCATGCCAAAACGTACAAATTAAAGATTTTGCCGATCATCCTGCTGTCATACTTAGCCAGCCAAGGAGACCCCCAGGATCTGTAGTGCCGACTCTTTGGCGTCCGGGGCAACCCTGCGGGGTCTGTCCCACGTGCTGGCTGAGAGTGACTCGTGGGCTTGGCGTCCTTCTTAGGTTGGTCGCCTCGCTCACCGGCACGGCCAACATTGAGCGGCTATGTAACAAGCACGGGACCTGCCCTCCTTGGGAGATCAGGTTAAGTCCCCAGCTTGACCCTCCCCTGGAAGGAAGCCGTAGGGGGTGCTTTTAAAACTTCCGGGCCAGTGACCATACTGGTGCTTAGGGGCTCATGGCATGGTCATGAATGCCAAAATGGTACTACGATTGGATTGGTGGCAGGAACCACGTCCTGCCTGCCTGTCGCAGCGATGTGGTCATATGGTTGGATGCACTGCTGTAGAGTGTCCAGAATTTGGAGGTATTCTGTAATAGAGCGTGTTCCCCTTTCCGTTTCCGCAATCTGACGCGCGCGCACCTGCCATTAGCCAAAATTCTACTGCTATTTCATGAATTCTTCTATCACGATGAACTACTTGCATTTCATTAATATAATTTTGTATTTGATTGTCAAGAAACTAAATACTATCATTCATACATCATCATTTGATTTAGGAATACTTCACAATTTATAATAACATTTATTAAAGGATATTAAGGCGTTCATTTGTGAAGTATGTTTATTGAAGTGTTTAAAACGAGTGAGAAATATATTAAAAAACAATTCTTGGCCATTATCAATCAATATTCGTGAAAAAATGTTTCGCAAAGGTCAATAAAGTAGCCTGAGCCAAGATTCAAGCATTCCAGCAATGTTTGAAAATAAAATCTTTATAGATTTTCCTTTCATAAAATATATAGAATGACACTCTAAACTTTTTTGGCTTACGTTTTAAAAGATAGCAAGTATAGATTTTGTGATATCGACATAGCATTAAAGTGGGTTAAGAAGAAAGGACCTAAACCAAAATGGTAGGTTGTGGCCATCACCCCCTTAGAGCAAATGCCAGTAGCTGAGAGAGACCTGACCTTTCACATATGTCAGGACGGGGAGTTAGGGGTTATAAAGAGGACCAGATCCAGTTTGCCCCTCGCCGAAACCCCCTCACTCACACCTAGCCAAGCCATCACCAACACCAAGGCAACACTACGCTCACACACTCCATCACCAACACCAAGGTGACTCTACACTCACTCACACCAACCCTCTGACGTCCAAACCCCTGTTATCCAGTTAGCCCCCTCTTCACCCACTCGTCGCTTTCTATACTCTCTCCCTCGCAAATACACACACACTCGCAACGTCCTGAACGTGAAGGAAAAATAAACTTGTCAATTCCAATCAAGGCTCGGATCTTTCAGGGATAATCCACGGATAAGTCTTTTTTTCCTACAAAAAAAAAAAAACGTGACGTGCGGCTTTCTTCGGTTCGTTCGACTGAAATAATTTTTCGATAAGACTTTTTTGACATCTAAAGAAGGATCTTGAAGTAATCAACCGAAACAATCGGATGAAAAGGATAAAGTACTTAACTTTGACTGTTCTGTGACTTCTACATTGAATATTTTTATCTTATGTATTTAATGGTCCTTATTATGTTACTACGTAATAACCTAAACAACCATCTGGAACCAGATATCGTTAACCGCTTCTCATATCGTCGATACAAATGCAGAGTATCGAATGTGAAAAAATGCATCTTTCAATGTCAATCTTTACTAATTTCTGCTGGACTTATGTACGGCAAATGCTTGAATCTTACTTCACTCTATTAAAGGGAAAGTATTCCATTATCAAAAGGTCAAATCTGCCGAATATTTGACTGTCCAAAAAAAAGTTATGAATAAATGCTTTCACACTCTGAAAAGTGGTGATTTTCATATTCGATACTCTGCATTTGTAACGACGATATATCCAGAGGAAATTTATCAATGAACCTTATCCTTATCCAGAAAACCTCCACCAAGACGTTTGAAAAGAAAGTGACGCCGATATTTTCTGGGACAGTGAAGTGTTGTGGATTGGAATGAATACAATAAATGTTATTAAAAAAAGTTAAATAATATCAATTTTCTATGCTGAGGATACCTCAGGATATCCTGAGGATTGCCTCAATTTCTTCCAGATGGTCCCTCATACGGGTTAGTAAAAGGTATCTTTGAGGTCAACCTAAACATTCGTTCGCAAAAGGAATGAGTTTGGATGACAATATACTATACTATTATATATTTGTCAAATACCACTCACTCATTCACTGACCTATCATCGCCCAGCCCAAACCACTTGACAGCAAATTTTGAAATTTTGCATGTACACTCCCTATATAACGTAAACACTCACCAAGAAAGGATTTTATGATATTCAAATTTTTAAGTATTTCTATAGGGGTTTCTAATTGCTTAGAGCAGGCAAGCCTAGGCAGCATGCGTTGCTAGGACGATAACAGGTCAGCTGTTACCTTACTGTATCTATTTCATAATATTATTTTTATTTGCGGTTAATTTCAACTATGATGGCAGACCTTGAATTACTATAAATAATCTGTGACTTTGTCCCTCCATTTGATTTTCTCCCCCTGATCATAGATTTTACGTTATACCTGGTGATGATAACTGCTGTTACTGCTAACCTATAGATAACGGGTTATCTCTAGGTTATCTGTTTGTTAGCTCTGGTCAGGAGCGCCCCAATTTCAAGGAACATTATACTTTGACCATTTATCAATTGATCAATAACTCATAGTATGACGGAAACCGTGCTATAATAAACAGCACAAAATTATGTAGTAGCGTTAATTTTGATAATACATTGTTCAAAGCAATGAAATATCTGCCGTGCAGAAGCACAGGTATTCAGGTAGTCCTTTATAAATACAGATTTTTTCCCCAATGAGGAAAAACCCTCACCCACCAAAAAACCCCCATTACAGGTATGATTCCCTCTTGGAACAGCTGCTTTGGCCAATCTTTAAGAGGGTACCGTATTTACCTTAAAGGGATCCGCCATATTTTATAATTGTAATATATATATATATATATATATATATATATATATATATATATATATATGCAAATTAGGACAGTAGAAAAGAGAGAAAATAACACACATCATACTGTATGTTACTTATTTTAATCACTTCTATTTTTAGAGTTTTTATTTGACTGGTCCATAAGCCAAATGCAATTGCATGTCTGTAAAAATTATGTCTGATAAATTTTTTGTAGTTTTATTTGTTATTATTTATTTACTTTAGTAGGTACTAGTTGTTCCTTCACGACGCATTACCTCTATGTATTACTGGAAAACGGCCGTGATGCTTTACCTCTATGTATTACTGGAAAACGGGCGTGATGCTTTACCTCTATGTATTCCCTGGAAAACGGGCGTGATGCTTTACCTCTATGTATTACTGGAAAACGGCCGTGATGCTTTACCTCTATGTATTACTGGAAAACGGGCGTGATGCTTTACCTCTATGTATTCCCTGGAAAACGGGCGTGACGCTTTACCTCTATGTATTACTGGAAAACGGCCGTGATGCTTTACCTCTATGTATTACTGGAAAACGGGCGTGATGCTTTACCTCTATGTATTCCCTGGAAAACGGCCGTGATGCTTTATGCTACTGAAATATAATCTAAAAGGTTTTTGTAAGTTTTTTCTTTTTCCATTTTGTTTACTACCCATTGATTCTAGCCACCTGTATAAATTGCTCCTAAAAGTCTGACTTTCTTTTCGCCAAACTCTCCTGGAACCTGTCTAAATTCTAGGTCATTAAAACTTTTTATTAGGCTGAACTTACATAAAAGGTGAAAGAGTGAGCGGGAGCCGTTTTCATGATTAAAACCTCTTAGGTATTAACTTTCCAACGGTTACTGGATAAGGGAGGATTGTAACTGGAGAAGAGTTACCTCATTAAAAACATCCACTTAACATGAAAGCGATAACAAGGCTGGAGCCATGAAAAGCAAGCTCTAGAGTTAAAACCACGTAGACTTTAATGGTTATTAGCATGCGTTAATTATTTCTCAGAATATGGCGACAATCTGGTATTTAACCGATAGAGAACTTTTAATCGCGTGTATACGAATTATGATGTATTATGCTGCATACGAATTTCCCTTTGACATACTTACATCTTGTGACGGCATACGAGAGTACGAATTGTAAGCAATTTGGGCACCAGTGACAAAATGTTTTCTGATAAAAACAACAATATAACCAACTATCAATAGACTGACCATAATATATAACCGAACTAAAAGGGAATGACGGCAAAGAAAGGATGCTAATATTCAACTGCCTGAACAATGCCTTGGCATCCTGGAAACATGCATTTAACTGAAGCTCTGAGACAGACAGAGAATCCAAAAATACATTAAACAAACTGAACGTGGTTGAAGAATGTATAACGACACATCCACAAACTTACTAACTGTATAACAAACATGGGGCAAAACATAATCATTTTTTTTATATTAAACGTTTTATAAGGGATGTTCAAGTATCCAAAAGAAATAAATTTCAATTCTTCGAAATAAAATGGCGTTACTGCGCCTGACGAACGGAAACCCTCTTTTTTAGCACTTTCCTCCGAAGGAAAGTAGCTATTGAGGTTGGACTCATGACGGAATTTTTGAAAAATTTCTTCAAATATTTATCGATCCTACCTCGTAGACACCGAAAATGACCCCCGTTCAAATTTATATATATATCTATATATATATATATATATATATATATATATATATATATATATATATATATATATGTGTGTGTGTGTGTCTGTTAACACGATAGCGGCCAGAGTTTTTGTTTTTTCGTCACGAAACTTGGTATATAGCATTCAATTAGCAAACGATTGAACGAGTTCGTTAACCACCAAAGTCGGTACACCGGAAGGGGGGGGGGTTTACCCCGAACCCAAAACACTAATTTGACTATGTCAGCCGTAATATTTGTTATATTTCAACGAAACTTGGTATTCGTAGTGGTAATATAGAGAGAAAAGTGAGATATAAAAATGAACTAAATCGGTTCATTAGAAGGGTGGTTTACTCCGGACCCACAATACCAATTCGCCACTACCAGCCGTGATTTTTGGTATATTTCGACGAAACTCGGTATTCATAGTGGTAATCTACAGGTAAATGTGTGTTGTAAAAATAAACTAAATCGGTTCATTAGAAGGGGGGGTTTAATCCGGACCCAAATTCCTAATATACGCATATCGGTCGTAATTTCTGCTGTATTGTAACGAAACGCGGTATACGTCGTGGGTAACTCATGAGAAAGAAGTGTTGTAAAAATGAGCTGAATCGGTCAATCGGAAAGCGGGGGTTTAATTTGTAATATTTTTGAATAGAAAAGCCGGCAGACGTAGGTTCACAAAGCCGCCGCAAGGAGCGCTTTCTACCACTAGAGTGACTGTATCCTGTTCCTGCGTTAGATCAAAATACGATAATATGAGGATTTTTGTATTTATTACGTAGTGTAGTAGGTACCATGTGTAAACATAACTCTGGAAGCAGATTAATAATTTATCAGTTACTCATTACAAAATGAGAACTATTCACGTTTTTATTTTATTTATGTAGGATATTTTAAGCAAATTGTTCTGGAAAGCAGTCTACACTACCCAAATTCTGAGGAAAGTGCTTAGTTATGCAGCTCCTGCGTGACGGACTATTTTTATATTAAACGTTTTATAAGGGATGTTCAAGTATCCAAAAGAAATAGATTTCAATTCTTCGAAATAAAATGGCGTTACTGTGCCTGACGAACGGAAACCCTCTTCTTTTTACGGGTTATAGTCTGCAGGCAGCAATTTTTAATCTAGAACGAAAAACTAATATTATTTTGAAAGAAGAAGGTTAAATCTAGTAAGTAAGTAGGATTTTTAATAAATATTGTGCACAAATATTCATTTTCTATTAAAAAATCCGTCGCAAATCGTTAAAACTTAATGAATTGAAAACATCCTACCTAATTTACTAGCGAATATCAGTATGAAGCTGCAGCTAAAATTTCAAGTTGATCGGACAAAAATTGAAGACGGCAGAGTATCGCTAGATTTAAAAAATATAGTTTTTAGATAACGAGTTTAATGTTCTGAAATGTTCATTTTTATCCCATTTATTTTTTTTTTTCATCCTTTCTTGTAATAAAGATTTTAAAAAATGGGGTTTAATTATTAAATGTATTAAAGGAGGGCCAAAAAGAACATAAAAATTAAAAAGAGACCAATCGAAGCTCGCACAAAAGATTATCAGCATCGCGTTCACTCAGCATTGGGACTTCATTCGGAAAATCGTATTTTTCCCATTTCCAACCTTTTTCTTTACAAAAACCTCTTGGATATCATTATTGATCAGTAAGTATGACTTTTACCCCATAATGTTACAAGGTAGTATTATCACTTGAAACTTAAAAACAACACAGTTTTATTCTAAAACTAGCCGTTACCCGGCGCGCCATGCTACACCTGCTTTTTGCATATAGAAAAGCCTAAATAAATTAAAAACCAAATAATTATTATTAAAATCTAATAACACTAATATGTAACTGTTTCGAACCCGTGACCTCCCAACTGTGAGTCCTAGAGGACTTTGACATAACCTATAGCACCCCCCGTATCAAGACATACATGTATGCCAAGTTTGGTAAAAATCGGTCTAACGGTGTGGATTTTTAATAATAAAAAAAATATAAAGAAAACAGCTGGTAGACATTTTTGGCCTGGCCTATGACAATCCCCTGATCAAGAACAACCTGTGTGCCCAGTTTGATCACAATCTGTGAAATGGTGTGGATTTGTATAAGGGACAAACATACAGACAGACAGCTGGTAGACGTTTTTGACTTAGCCTACGACACTCCTAGATTAAGATCTACATGTGTACCGAGTTTAGTCAAAATCGGACGAACGGTGAGGATTTGTATAAGGGACAAACAATACAGACAGACAGCTGGTAGAAGTTTTTGACTTAGCCTACGGCACTTCCCAGATTAAGATCTACATGTGTACCGAGTTTAGTCAAAATCGGACGAACGGTGTGGAGACGGTACCGAGTTTGGATTTGTATAAGGCACAAACATACAGACAGACAGCTGGTAGACGTTTTTGACTTAGCCTACGACACTCCCAGATTAAGATCTACATGTGTACCGAGTTTAGTCAAAATTGGACGAACGGTGAGGATTTGTATAAGGGACAAACATACAGACAGACAGCTGGTAGACGTTTTTGACTTAGCCTACGACTCTCTCAGATTAAGATCTACATGTGTACCGAGTTTAGTCAAAATCGGACGAACGGTGAGGATTTGTATAAGGGACAAACAATACAGACAGACAGCTGGTAGAAGTTTTTGACTTAGCCTACGACACTCCCAGATTAAGATCTACATGTGTACCGAGTTTAGTCAAAATTGGACGAACGGTGAGGATTTGTATAAGGGACAAACATACAGACAGAACACGTGATTTTTATACAAATAGATATAACTACATGTAATATTTTACTATGGTTTTATTGTATATTATAATTTTATTTTATACTTTCTCATTGATTTGTAGTTTTTTTTCTAGTTGTTTTTTTTTTCACTTCATTTTCTTTTTATTTTTATTTCTGTTTATTTGAAAAACTGACTAATATTTAAACGGACCTTACTTTTGTTAATCGTCGCTTTAGCGGAACTCACAATAAATTAAATTTAAAAAAAAAATGTAGTTTTATAAACTATTATGTACTCTTTGAAAGTCAACGATCTCTTCTTAAAGTTTATCATGTATATTTTAATGACCTCAATCAGTCGTTAATTTCTCCGGGGTAATTTTGGCTTCATTGCTCGCGTCAGTAGTTCCAGAAACATAGGTGTATTTTATGATCTTATGTGAATACATGATGAATTCGTGTGTTAAATATACATTATATTTGACCTATATCTTATTGTAATGATAATTCTCTTTCAGAAAACTCATTATAAGAAATTATGGTTGATCATTAAAAGAACTTATGGTTCTATTTTTCACCTTGTCCATTTGTTGTATAGATTCTTCTTTAGGCCCATCGTTGCTACTAAATGGACCTGTCGAAGATAGAATATCGGACCGTCCGTTCCTGTCAGATCTTTTCCTCTTCAACATTTTTCTTTCATACCTTGCCTTCTATTCGAAACTTCATTTATTGCCCCCCCCCCCCCCCCCCGTTGTCTCTCCTTAAAAAGGGGTTGGCGAGACAATGATCATATTTAAGAATGAAACATGGCGATGAATCATTTCGTTTTGATATCCAATGATGTTTTTTTTTCTGAGCTTATTAAAGTTGAAATAGGTTTCATCATATTTTGCCTTCTTTTTATTTTGTTTTTCTTTTCTTTTCCTCCTTTACTTTATTTATTTTTTGTTCTGAATCTAATTTCAGAAGGAATATCATTCAGTGATAATACTATACAGCCATTTATTTTTTGAAGGCTTACAATCATTCGATTTATTCATCATTACAAAATATGCCTGGAACATGATCGGAGGTGTCTAAGGAAAAAATTTATTTCTTAAAAGTGTTTGAATGTGATACCCCATCAGACCGAATGAAATTTATAATGATCATAAGACTTATTAATTTTAAATCGAGAATATAATTTCTTAGATAGAAATTCAAAATACAGTTTTAGCAATGCAAGTTTCATAAAAGCATTCTGTATATACAGTACGATTACTATATGAAAAATCTAAATGTTAAGACTGATTCTGCCTTTCCAATAGAAGGTTAATCGAAGCCTGATTAGCAATAAATGCAATATCATTTTAATGGTATTATCACTCAAAAAAGTCAAATTCCTAAATAGCGGGCTCATTCAGTATTAAAGTTTTTTTTTTTTATCCTTATATATGAAGACTAATATTTTTTAGTAATTTCCTGTCTTTATCTTTCGTCAGGAAAAAAAAAAAAGATTATTGTCCTAAAAATTTGAAAACTAATAGAAATAATCAAACAAAATCATTGTATAGAATAAAAACAAAAAGGAAATAAATATATAAAATATTTGCCTAAAAAAATACTTACGAAGGCGAGTATACAGAGCGGGGTCACCGATCTTGGCCATTTTTTTCTGGTGATTCTGCATCGAAAAATAGTCGAAAAGTGTCCGAGCGTTCCGTCCAATGCGCCTTAGGAGCCGAGAAATTAAATAAAATAGGTTGAAAGTGCTTTATTTTTTACATCGAGTTTAGAAAATGATATCCACATGATTTTTTCACTAATTCATTTGTTTTATAGAGTAGATTAAAGGAAAAATATAATCGTTTAACAATAATTTATATTTCGTCAAATAAATTCAAAAATATGCTTACGTTTTCAAGTTAACTAGTGTTATACATTTTTTTTACACCAAAAATAATAGCAGATTTAAAAACAGCACCCCCAGAAACCCAAATGTAGTGAATATCATTGAATACAAAAAATAATGATTTTTACCTAAATAATGATTGAGACTAAAAATTTGTAAGCGAAAAAGTAACGTGACGTTTTCAAATTCAATAGCTCCCCTAGATATAATCCGATTTTTACGTCATTGAAATCTTTTAAAAGGAGAACGACTCTAACCATATAAATGACTATCGTATTATCTCAAAAGGTACTTGCAAAAAATGGGTTTCAAACTAAAAATAAAACGTAAACGTTTTTGTATATAATGTCGATCCCAGAACACCTAGAAATACCCCGATTAGAGGGAAATGTGTCATATTAGGTCCTTTATGGACCATCCAAGTTTAGTTTAAATCGGGTAAATATTTTTTGAAATGTGGCCCGCCCCCCTTAGCGAAAATAAAAATACATTTTTTTTATTTTCGTAATATTTCCGAAATTTGAATTTAGGGGTTTTACAATGTGCTAAAACCAAATCTGACATCCGTTTTTGAATAAAAAATTGTTTTACATACTCGACTCTATTGAAGTCATTATTCGGTCAAAATATTCCATATATCTACATTTAAAAAGTTATCCTTTATAAAAAAATATTTTATTTAAAAACGGGTGTCAGATTCGTTTTTAGCACATTGAAAAACCCCTAAACTCAAATTTCGGGAATATTACAAAAATAAAATAAAAAAAATGTATTTTAAATTTCGCTACCCTTAAAATTTTGTTAAAGATTCATCTTCTAACCGTCGATAGGAAAATTCCCTCCTAGCTTAATAATTAGAATTGCCTTGGGGGGAAAATTGGACTGTTTGAAACTTCCCGAGATTTGAACTACATAATTGCATGTTGAATGTTTATTGAAGAGATTTCTGATTGGTATATATCAGTGTTGGGCAAAAATCATTCAGAATAATAAATAAATCTGTTAGTTCATTCTGAATAATGAATAATTTTTCATTCATTATTCAGTCAATACAATGAATAACGTAACTTTTTATTTTCATTCATTATTGAATAACAATGATTTATTGAATGAACATTTTATATTGAATATAAATGATTTTTTAATAAAAAATTTTATTGAATGAAATTGATTTATTTGACTGGAATTTTTCGTTTAATGCAAGTGATTTATTTAAAAATGACTAGGTTCATTAAATTTCTCCTGGCGTTTAAGGAAAATTATTAATTTAAATGATATTTTTAATGAACCATAAAGAATCTGAGTTTCTTGTTCCATGTACCACATTATTTTAAATGTATAAAAATAAGGAGGAAGCGTTGATCGTCGGGGTTTCGGTCAGTGTTCTTATTCAATAAAACACATTTTATTTGCTAAAATGTATATTTATTGCCGCCAACGTTTCGGCTTGCTATACAAGCCATCTTCAGGGCTGTAAAAACATATATGGTATAACAATCGTAAGGACAGAAACAATAACAAAAAACAACAAAAAAAAAAAAAAGGCTAGAAACATTAACATAAATATGAGTACCTATATGCTTGAAAATATAAATATAAATATATATATATATATATATATATATATATATATATATATATATATATATAAAGTATAATAATAGCAATATAAATAAATATACCTGTATAGTGACATACCTATTGCTAGAAACATTAACATAAATATGAGTACCTATATGCTTGAAAATATAAATATAAATATATGTATATGTATATATATATATATATATATATATATATATATATATATTTATATATAGTATAATAATAGCAATATAAATAAATATACATGTATATGGCATCCAAGCGAATACAGTACAAGTGTCATAGTAACATACCTATTGAGAAGATTGAGAACTGTCCCGTTTCAAGAAGAGAACATTTCTGAAGACTGGAAGGATGGGTCAGGGCTAGACAGTAGAGAAGGGGGGAGGGGGTGGAGAGAAGTGGGGCTGGAAGTAAGGATATAGGGTAAAGACCGCGGTAAAGATAAAAGACTTGCCGATGGATATTGCAGGTACAGGGAAGGATTGGGCCAGGGCTAGACAGGAGAGGATGGGGGTGAGGGGGTTGGGGAAAGTCGACCTGGGAGTAAGGACAGAGGGACGGCGGTAAAGATAAAGGACTTGCCGATGGATATTGCAGGTACAAGGAAGGATCAGACGGTGTGTGGGAATAGGGCAACGAACCGGGTGGGATTACCTAACGGGAGGTTTTGAGGATATGGAAAATGTTGGAATAGGTTGAGGAGATGACTTCTTTGTCAATTTTGTCATTGACGGGGTTGTTTTCTAGATGGATATATATGGATTCAGAAAGGAGACGCTTCTCAAGGTTGGGTTCAGTGGAGAGGATGGAGAAGTTTTGGAAATCAATTGATTTAATTTCTGGAAGCATTAAGTAATTAATTTCTGTATTATGAAAACCTTTATAGGACATAACATGAATGTCGTATCATAATAGGGATTTTATATATATATAATATATATATATATATATATATATATATATATATATATATATATAGGGTTTGTTTTCATTTAACGGATAGCAAAATGTGCTATACTTCAATTGAAAATAATCAAAACCACTGTTGGAAATCCAAACTCTTTTCTCTTTTGATAAATTTTTTTCATTGATTAACTCCTTAGATTTACTGGTTATAATGACATTTGATGGTTAGAATGAAACAATCCGTTCTCTAATTGTAGTAAAGATCAATTTAAATATGTGTGTGTGTGTGTATATATATATATATATATATATATATATATATATATATATATATATATGTGTATGTATGTATTGAGCATTTTTTCAAAAATATAATATAAACAGCTATTATATTAAAGAAAACTTCAATGCAGGGCAGGATGTTGTACGTGAATGCATTTGCAAAAAGAGTCAGTTAAAATGTTTTTTTCAAGTTTCTCCAAACCACCTTTTGAGGCCAAATCAACAATAAAATAACCACATTGACTCATTTAATCACAGGAAAAAAACTCATATAAATAATAATAAGACCAAGCAATATAAAACTTTCAACGTCTTCACTCGATAACCAAAAGAGTTAAAGGACATTGTTTGTCTAAAAAAACAGATTTTATGGTTTGCGTAGGATTAAATATATTTCCCCGTTCTCGATTTCTGGAAATACCGTGAGTAAATGTAATTGGATTTTTTACTAAATATTGTTTAATTGTTACGGACCAGTTTCCCTTATGATTTTTTCCCATGTTAACATTTAGGCTATTAACGCCCCCTTATGAAATTATCAGGAAATAAAAAAAGTTGATAAAGTTTTTGATTACCTTATATCCTTCATGGAATATATTTCCTTGTCAAAGCGAAATAAAATTTTGATTTATAATAACTATCAGGAGAGCTTCCCTATTTTCCCTGCCTATAGATATGTGCTGATTTAATAGTGTCATCAATATAGACATTTTCGGTAATAGGGTTGGGCCGGAAAATGCCCCGCATGTGGGCATATTTTTCACCAGGACATTTTACCCCATAAACCGAAACACACTTATATATATTTATCCGCATTTCCATAACAGGAACGAAACCCCGTTGAGGGGGGAGACCTTCCATTTCGATATCTACAAATGATATATACTCCTTAGGAAGGCCCTTTATAAAAATCCTACCCGAATAAATAATGTCGAAAATTGGCTCCGCGCTGAGTGTTCTTTACCCCCCTTCAATTTTAAGTATTTCCAATCATTATTCCTTTCCCTTTCTTTCGGGGAGGAATATACCCCCCAAAGTCGATTATCAACAGAATTTATGTTTGTGAGGGACTATAAATTAACCGTCGATAGGAAAAGTCCCTCCTAGCTTAATAATTAAAATTAAAATTGTATATATATATATATATATATATATATATATATATATATATATATATATATATAATAGCTGTTTATATTATATTTTTGAAAAAATGCTCAATACATACATACAGAGTTTGGATTTCCAACAGTGGTTTTGATTATTTTCAATTGAAGTATAGCACATTTTGCTATCCGTTAAATGAAAACAAACCCTATATATATATATATATATATATATATATATATAAAATCCCTATTATGATACGACATTCATGTTATGTCCTATGAAGGTTTTCATAATACAGAAATTAATTACTTAATGCTTCCAGAAATTAATTTCACGGGTTTCGTTTTTAAATCGTACAACAGCGTTGGCCCATTATTTAATATTTTTTATTGAATAAGTTATTCATTGACTGATTTTTTTTTATTTAATAAGTAATCAATTATTTTTCATTCTTCATTCCTTATTTTTATACATTTAAAATAATGTGGTACATGGAACAAGAAACTCAGATTCTTTATGGTTCATTAAAAAATATCATTTAAATTAATAATTTTCCTTAAACGCCAGGAGAAATTTAATGAACCTAGTCATTTTTAAATAAATCACTTGCATTAAACGAAAAATTCCAGTCAAATAAATCAATTTCATTCAATAAAAATTTTCATTAAAAAATCATTTATATTCAATAGAAAATGTTCATTCAATAAATCATTGTTATTCAATAATGAATGAAAATAAAAAGCTACGTTATTCATTGTATTGACTGAATAATGAATGAAAAATTATTCATTTTTCAGAATGAACTAACAGATTTATTTATTATTCTGAATGATTTTTGCCCAACACTGATTTATACCAATCAGAAATCTCTTCAATAAACATTCAACATGCAATTATGTAGTTAAAATCTCGGGAAGTTTCAAACAGTCCAATTTTCCCCCCAAGGCAATCCTTTATATCCGATACACTTCGGAAAATAGTTGATTCGCCTTTTTATGCTTCCAATCAACCCATATAAACTCTGGAAGCTGGAAACTTCTTTCATTCACACCCGATCATCAATTTCCACCACAAAATGCTAAAAACAATCACATCCAAGGCGTAAAACATTTTAAAAATTTTCTGTTTGAAGTACTAATTTTGATTTGATTCAGTATTAGTTAATTTTTTTTTTTTTTTTTTTTTTTTTTTTTTTTTTTTTTTTTTTTTTTTTTTTTTTTTTTTTACTCGCATCTCTATCCACCTTTTCCGCTTGGGGAACCTGTTAATTTTAATTTTGTTTAATTCATCATCCAGCTGAATATAAATACGTACAACGTAAATACTAGGTAATAGTGAATAATCTAATATAATTCTCAAATGTATGATACGTATGTAATAAATGTTTTGAGTTTCTTTGAGCTCAGAAAAACTTGAAATTTACATTTTACGAAGTTGACATTTTAAGTAAAATTTTTCCCTAGAAATTTTTTTTTTCATAACCGCGAAAAACACAATTTTTATTTTTTGAACATAACTAGTAAATTGTTTGATCATTTTAGAAAAAAAAATATGATACATGTGGTAATTGTGATTTCTGATATATGACTTACTGAACCTACCTAATGAAAAAGTATAAAAAATAACTTTGCGCGATGAATGGCATCACACCAATTCCCCATAGCATCACTTTTATAGCTTATTTTGATAGAGAAAATCATTAGCTTTTATTTGATACCGAGAACAGCCGGATTTGTTGAAAAAAAAGTAAAACACAAATGTTTTTCAAAACTGATATCAGAAAGACAGTAGTCAAAATCATGCAAAAACCAAACATTTCAAAAAATTCCCCCAAGTTCAATTTTTGATCAAAAAATCTGAAAAAATTAATTTAAGATTATCTCATACATCTCTATTCATGAAAAAGTTTTTATAAATACCTGAGCCATGATGGCACGGACGTATATTAAAATTGGGTGATTTGACATGAATTAGCCTTTGTAAATGTATAACAGACTTTTTATGAAAAGTCTATGAGAATTTTAAAAATAAAACAAAAAAAAAATATAAAACAAACGTTACGTGTTGGGGAGGGGGGTCAAAACTAGAATTTGGTACATTGCCTGGGAGAGGAATGCGGTCAACTTCGAATTAATAATCACATGGTTTATTTTTAATTAAATTAGAAGGATAAAATAAACTTTGAATTCTAATTGCGTAAATTGATAGTATGCATTGAAAATTGCACAATTATAAAATTGATCGTTTTTAATGTTTAATGGCCTTTAAACAATGTTTACAACCAAATTAGAAAGCAAATAACATCGGAATTAAAGGTAATTGTTTGCTGCCTGTTAAGATGAATTTACGATAATATAATTATATGGAGAATTAGTTTCATTATTTAATTTTATTCATACTTTTTTTTAGAATTATATTTGCTTACTTATATTGAATTACCACCTTTACGGCTGAGAAGAAGGATGTTAAAAACGAAAAATAATTTTTAAATGTATTAAATAAAATAAACAGACTACTGAGGCGGTAACGACTAAAGCATGCCTTCTTACTCAACCAATAATAAACATAAAGAAGAATTAATAATAATAAATAAAAATTATTATTAATTTTTTTAAATCATTGCCTATTATTGGTTTTCGAAGAATGCTGTGGCCCAAAGTGGTCAGCTACCTTTCAGAATGGTCTCTCTCTAAATGAAACTAACTTATTTTCTGAATCAGGTCTGAAGAATTGCTATAATTAGTTCTCAATGTGCAATTATTATAAGTGGTTAAACCATTCAAGTACATTTCATGAAAATAATCTAGATAAGGGGCTATTTGCGTCAATCTTCTGTTAAAAACTAATTTTCCACTACCCAAGCAGTCGCTTGGTGAGAACTATTGAGTTATGTGGTTTTTAATTTTATATTTCAGCAATTTTTAAATTAGCAACAGTATCTGGCAAAATTAAATTTGTATTTCTATTAATTTTTCGATTTTCTTGCTATGTGTTTTTCCATTTTATTGAAAAGCCATTATTGTATTATTCCTCCCAGTGAAATTTGACAACCAGTTCTGATCTTCTAGATTTACCGCTAAAGTCCAATTGTGCCTTATAAAGTAAAAAGTGTCTTAAATTGACGTTGGATGAATTGAAATTTATATTTTTGCTTTCTTTTTTCATACATACTTACTATATTATAACATAATATATTGTAAAAAAAAAAAAAAAAAGAAAAAAAAGCCTCCCTGATTCGACGTTTTAAAAGCGCTTTTCCGCGGCCCTAAACCTAGTCTTACTTCAAAACTTGGGATCGGTTACTCGTAATAACAGTAATTTCTTTAAGAATGTAGAGAAAAAGAATTCTCCATGAAGCTCTTCCTTACGAAATCCTAAATTTATGTAAGCTTTCGAATGGCCACTTTTCCCCTACCCTGGCTTTCTTAACCGTTTTTAAATATTTAAAAAAATAATTTTATGTAACAGCACCATACCGTAAAAAATATGTATTTATATATTATCTTATTTAAACTTGATCGTTGAAAACTAATTCACGGATAGGGATTAATTTGCCTTTTCGTTTCCTTGCGACAAATATCCGATCAACTACAGGGTTATACCGCCCTTGATTTTTAGTCGCTCGGTTTTTGAATATGTTCCTTCTTGTGGCTCATTTTTGTAATTTTATTTATTTTTTTAACATTTTAAAAGCAAATATTACTAAGCTTTCTGCTTTAGTAATCCTGATTATTTTACCGACAATTATCTTTGTTAAAATTTATTTTACAGCACGTATGAGTCTGTTCATACGCTAGCCGCCGAAATTGTTATTTTCTCCAAGAAACTGTATTACCTTAATAAAGGATTAGACGAGCTCGTTAATCAGCAAATTCATTCCGTCGTGCTTATCTAAAGGGGATGATGTGTTGTAAAGAGGTACATTAAGAATAGGGTGGAGCTTTGTCCGGAATCAAATTACTAATTTACCCGTACCGGCTGATATAATGCGTCCATAAGATACATTGGTCATACTTTTGCAGCTCTTAAGAGGCTTTTTTTTTTTTTTTTCTTTTTTTTAGTGTATTTTTATCGGTTAGTTTTCGCTATAAAAACCAAATTGCTGAGATATATAGTTAGCTTATAGAGTTAAAGTAGGATGGATTTTATTTCCCACTTAATGCACTTAGAAACAATACTCTTATCCATAATTTTCCCTCGGAAATACTGACTTCTTGTTTCTTGCTAGTAATTTTCTGTCTTTGTTAATTGAGGTTAGAAGTAACTGACACATTTTAGTAGTCGAATGTTTCTTCCCTTATTACTTGGGGTTGGAATGCTGATCCCTGGGTTTTATTGGCAGACGTCAGTCCTACGGAGGACTCCCATCCCAGCTCCAACCTACTTTTCACCCTCGAGTCTGTGTAGGAATTCTTGCTATTTCTTCTTCCAGTTATTGCTCTACATCTCTTGGTCTAGTTTTCCTTCGGCGATATTTGAAATATATTCTACGTCCAATTGTAATGAGACAATTTAGTCGTATTGTTACTTTTAAAAGTTCACTATATCTACAAACATTGTACTTTTGATATATGGATTATGTTGTTTTTTTCATTTTTTTTTTTTAAATCATAAAATATTTCCTATTAGGGGGGGGCGAGGTTAGCTCAGTGGTAGAGCACTGAACTAATCCACTGGAGGACCTGAGCTCAAATCCCGAGCAAGTACTAAAAAATTATTATATTCTAGTGTCTTCGTTCATGGATTGAATTCGCCCTCCCTTACCGTCCCTAGGCCAGCAGAGCATTCAATTAATTTGTTAATAGGTAACTTCAAAGGGGAAAATCAGGCTGCCGGAGCATATTACTGACCATACTATCTCAGTACTGTGACATATGTTCATGAATCAGACACCTCTATAGTCTCTGCCCCTCAGGGCATTGACTTTGGTTTTCAAAATATTTGCCGTTAGGTTTATTTGATGGTTCTCCTTCAAAATATATATAGGTATGTAAAATCTTATTAAATTAAAACTTTGAATAACTTATAATCACATTGTCAAAACAGAAGGAATTGTTTAATCTAAAGTTGAATTTGTTTTATTTTATAACTAAGCAAAAGTTAGCGCACAAAAAAAATACAAGAGTATCATAAGCAAAATACAATATAAATACATTAGCTTTTATTTTTATTTGCTTATTCTTATCATCAATTTTTTTTTGTATAGCGGATTTTTTATTTAGTGATAAAGGTCGTATATTGAATGGCGTAGTTTTAAGCTAATGATAGCGAATTTCCATCTAAAATTTCACGAAATTCTCGGTCAATATTAAAACATGTGTTCAACCATAATAAATTCTTTAAATAGCTTGTTTATTGGTTTATCAGGGGCGACAATTGAAGTAGTACTTTATGAACTGAATTTCTCTGGATAAAAAATTGTCTGGAAAATTAAAAACCCAATAGTTGAAGGTAAAAGAGCTTTCTGTTTATGTGGCAATAAGGGGGCTATAAAGTTAAGCCAGTGGAATTTATTGGGGAACTTAAGTTGGCCCCTTAGCGTACAATGAAAGCCTCCAGTAATTAGCAGAATTAAATAGCTGGAATAAATTCAATAAATTCTCAAAATAGGAAGGCGCTGGATTCGAAACTAATGCGAGAACACCAAGCTAGCAATGAAGTTCGATTCAGTCAGTCGTCTCGAAAAGTTAGCATTAGATACTTTTGAAAAACTGATAGTTTCTTTGGTCTTCTAATTACTTGAATCTACATAAGAAAACGATACCAGGACACTTTAATTCAGGTCGAGTAGAGATATTGTGCCAAATTTGCAAAATATCCAAATTGTAGTTTTAGTTTATATAAGAGTACTATAATTTCTTTGCTTACTCCATAATTCTCTGCACGCTACAGATCAGGAGAACTATCCCCCTGGACAACAGAGGATTCCAAAAAATTTCAAGCACCGAATTAAGTTAATGGCGGATAAACTCGACTTAAATATACCCGAGATATTCACATTTCCACCTGACGACACGCCATTCTGGAAAACCAAACAAATAATCCTAGACTTTACCTTATCTGAACATACACAATTAAACACAAACAATATAATTTATCAAAATATTTTTTTGGAACATATTCAAAAATATACAGAATACACCATAACTTATACCGATGCTTCTAAAACTGACTCCCGAATAGGATGTGCCTTTTTAAGAGACAACTCCTCCAAGAAGTATAACATGCATGAAGCTAATTGCATATTCACGGGGGAATCTTTTGCGATTTGGCAGGCCCTTGAAGACATCAAGATCCAAGACAACAACAAGCACCTGATCGTAACGGACTCACTCAGCGTGATGAGGGCACTACAGACACTAAAGAAGAACCATCCAATCATTGCAGAAGTATGGAAGAATCTAGTAACACAACATAAAGAAATTGCTCTTTTATGGGTTCCTTCACATGTGGGGATTGAACTCAACGAGAAAGTGGACAAAGTAGCAAACGATGCTAGAACGGCACAAATTAATAATATAAAAATAGAAAAAGTATGCGGCCTCGATTTTAAAAAACATATAAAAAAACAAGTAATGAAATTGAGGCAAAATGAATGGTTAAACACGGAAACCAAACTAAAAAACATAAAAGGGACAGTAACTGTTTGGAAAACCTCTGAAAGGTTGAACAGAAGAGAGGAAGTGGTATTGGCTAGAATACGGATTGACCATACCAAAATAACGCATACCTACTATCTGAAAGGACTTTACCCTCCCACCTGTAAACTCTGCCATGAAGAATTAACTGTTCAGCATTTCCTGACACAATGCAAGGGATACAACCAACAAAGGCAACATAATGACATCTCAGGCAGTATGGATGAAATCTTATCTGATGAAGAAAGGACAGTACAAAAAGTATTAAAATTTATTAAAGACATCGGCCTATACCATCAAATATAAAACTAGAGAACTGCCAATGACTCACATGGGTAGAGGCAGTATATATCAAACAAAAAAAAAAAAAAAAAAAAAATTTCTTTACTTACTTGATTTACTAGGGAAATTAACTTGGTTAGGAGGGATTTGGATTTTTTTTTAAATAAGTAAATAATATCTTGTAAACAAGGGGGTGGGATTAGCTCAGTGGTAGAGCACTGCACTGATAAGTTGGAGGACCTGAGTTCGAATCCCGAGCAAGCACTAAAGATTTTTTCTTCTAGAGTCTTCGTTCATGGGTTGAATTCGGCCTTCCTGACCGTCCCTAGGCCAACCCAGCCTTTAATTAATTTAATAATGGGTACCTTGGGTGCTAATGACTCAGTCGAAGCAGCCAAGGGGAAAATCAGGCGGCCGGAGCATAGTACTGATCACACTACATCTCCCTAGTGTGCCGCATGAATCAGATACCTCTATAGTACCTGTCCCTCAGGGCCCTCGTGGCCTGTTATGGGACTGTTTTTTATTTATTATTATTACCTATTAATTTTGAATTAAAATTGTTGTGTAATGCATTATTTTGTAAAAATTTATATGATGATTTTAAACAATCAGGAATAACGTAGAATTTTTAAACAAAAAAGGCCTGCTTGATAAGAAAATATCGTGTCGTAATAGGCACATAATGCATCTACAGAAGTGAGAAGATGTTGTTTTTTATTTTTATTTAAAAAAAACAACACCGGTTTATTTTGATATTAAACGAAAAAGACCCAAATATTGATGTTCTTTACGATTGAAACTTCAATTGCTTCATTACTTAGTGATCTGCTTAAAACGAATTAAGCCATTAGTTCATTTGGCCACTTAAACAAGTCCAGTAAATTATATGAAACTGAAAAGGCATATTGGATTACAGCAATTATGTCTGGATATACCGGGAAAATCCACTTTGCACCTCGAATAATAATCAATTGTTCCCAGAACCATCAAGGAAGGGAAGCCCTGACTAAATTCGCAACCTCTCCCTTGTCTTTTGTAAATATATTAACGTGTAATCAATTAAGAATTGCTATTTTAGTGAAATTGTTACCTATGTAACAGATTATTTTGTAAAATTGTAAATGATAATTTTCAACAATCTGGGGAAAACGTAGAATTTTAAAACAAAATAAGGCCTACTTCATAAGAAAATATCGTGTTGTAATAAGCACATAATGCAACTACTGAAGTGAGATGATTTTTTTTTTTTTAAGAAAAACAAAAACAAAAAAGTCCGTCACGCAGGAGCTGCATAACTAAGCACTTTCCTCAGAATTTGGGTAGTGTAGATTGCTTTCCAGAACAATTTGCTTAAAATATCCTACATAAATAAAATAAAAACATGAATAGTTCTCTTTTAAATTTGTAATGAGTAACTGATCAATTAATAATTTGCTTCCAGAGTTATGTTTACACATGGTACCTATTACACTACGTAATAAATACAAAAAACCTCATATTATCGTATTTTAATCTAACGCAGGAACAGGATACAGTCACTCTAGTGGTAGAAAGCGCTCCTTGCGGCGGCTTTGTGAACCTACGTCTGACGGGCTTTTCTATTGAAATATATTCCAAATTAAACCCCCGCTTTCCGATTGACCGATTCAGCTCATTTTTACAACACTTCTTTCTCATGAGTTACCCACGATGTATACCGCGTTTCGTTACAATACAGCAGAAATTACGACCGGTATGAGTATATTAAGAATTTCGGCCAGGAGTAAACCCCCCCCCCTTCTAATGAACCGATTTAGTTTATTTTTACAACACATATTTACCTGTAGATTACCACTACGAATACCGAGTTCCGTCGAAATATACCAAAAATCACGGATGGTAGTGGCGAATTGGTATTGTGGGTCCGGAGTAAATCCCCCCCCCCTCCTAATGAACCGATTTCGTTTATTTTTACAACAGTTATTTACCTGTGGATTACCACTACGAATACCGAGTTTCATCGAAATATACCAAAAATCACGGCTGGTAGTGGCGAATTGGTATTGTGGGTCCGGAGTAAACCCCCCCTTCTAATGAACCGATTTAGTTCATTTTTATATCTCACTTTTCTCTCTATATTACCACTACGAATACCAAGTTTCGTTGAAATATAACAAATATTACGGCTGACATAGTCAAATTAGTGTTTTGGGTTCGGGGTAAACCCCCCCTTCCGGTGGACCGACTTTGGTGGTTAGCGAACTCGTTCAATCGTTTGCTAATTGAATGCTGTATACCAAGTTTCGTGACGAAAAAACAAAAACTCTGGCCGCTATCGTGTTAACAGACATATATATATATATATATATATATATATATATATATATATGCATATATATGTATATATATATATATATATATATATATATATATAGATATATATAAATTTTAACGGGGGTCATTTTCGGTGTCTACTAGGTAGGATCGATAAAGATTTGAAGAAATTTTTCAAAAATTCCGTCATGAGTCCAACCTCAATAGCTACTTTCCTTCGGAGGAAAGTGCTAAAAAACACCTGTTTATTATGAAATTTAACGAAAAAGAGCCAAATATTGATGTTTTTTCACGATTGAAACTTCTGATTGATCTGCTTAAAACTAATTATCTCATTAATTCTTTTGGACACTTAAACAAGTACAGTAAGTTATATAAAACTGAAAAGGCATATTGGATTATAGCAATTATGTCTGGATATACCGAGAAGATCCACTTTGCACCTCGAATAATAATCAATTTTTCCCAGAACAATCAAGGAAGGGAAGCCCTGACTAAATTCCCTAGCTCTCCCTTGTCCCTTCCTCTATTAAAGGATTCTGTAGAGTTGGCTGGTGTACTCTAGAAGTAAACGATGTCGAAGCTAGTGCACTCCTCTGTAATGCTAATGCACTACTAGGCCTTGTAGATTGGATCTCATTGGCTTCTCTCCTTTCCAATAAGCAGCCTATATAGGCCTACTTCGACCCTTGTTGGCTCCCCTTTCTACAACCAAAGGTATATTGGAGTCATTAAATGTTACTTTTTACCTGAGTGACAACGGGCTAGAAGAGAAATGCAAGCGAATCGCCAATTTGTGTTTGACCTGCTGGTTCTGTAAAAGCCGTCACGCTTTCATAGCCAATTCCATCACCTTCAAAATATTAAGTCTGTAAGAATCCTAGCCGTTACCAGGCCCATTGTTTTAAAAAAAATAACCTTACAGCTTTAGGGTGCCCATAAATAACAAGATGTGCGGTACAAATCATGAGGTGTAGATTGTTAGCAGTCGGGGTGATAAGCAATCAGGGATTAGTTGGGATTCGGCTAAGAAAACATCAATACGATTTTTTTTTTTTAAATCTGTATTAAGGACTTTTCGGCTACTCTTTGGTGGCCTTCGTGAACTAAAATTGTTCTCATAAGATAACAACAAATTGTATTCAAATGTGATTTGTATGTATAGATCTATCATTTATCTTACTGGTTAAACTTTTTTCTGTTCATTAATTCTGTACTTTCTTGCTTTTTTTGTCTTTTTAGCTGACGAAGCCTACCAAAGAGTAGCCGAAACGTACTTAATACAGATTTTTTAAAAAAATCGTATTGATGTTTTCTTAGCCGATTCCCAACTAATCCATGATTGCTTAAATGTAGAAATATTCCTCGCCGTTTTTGGGACATCCTTGAGGCCAGAGTTGATCTGTACAGTCCATCGAAGTCGAATATTCCTCGCCTTTTATGGGACATCCTTGAGACCAGAGTTGATCTGTACAGTCCATCGAAGTCGAATATTCCTCGCAGTTTATGGGACATCCTTGAGGCCAGAGTTGATCTGTACAGTCCATCGAAGTCGAATATTCCTCGCCGTTTATGGGACATCCTTGAGGCCAGAGTTGATCTGTACAGTCCATCGAAGTAGAATATTCCTCGCCGTTTATGGGACATCCTTGAGGCCAGAGTTGATCTGTACAGTCCATCGAAGTCGAATATTCCTCGCCGTTTATGGGACATCCTTGAGGCCAGAGTTGATCTGTACAGTCCATCGAAGTCGAATATTCCTCGCCGTTTATGGGACATCCTTGAGGCCAGAGTTGATCTGTACAGTCCATCGAAGTCGAATATTCCTCGCCGTTTATGGGACATCCTTGAGGCTAGAGTTGATCTGTACAGTCCATCGAAGTCGAATAACAAAACTAATATGTTACCTGTAAAGATCAATGACTGTGCAGGCCAGGCCTGACCTGATGTTGACTAGAGGATATTTGCTTCACATTCAGGTGGGTCTACTATAACTGGACTGTGCAGTCCCTCCCTTGAAGTTTATTAGCTTACCGTGTGTGTGCTAGACCCGTTCAGTCCAAATCTTAAGGCTAAACGATGCAGTCTCTGCCTTGAGATTTGAACTGAACCTGCCACCTTTAGACATCTCTTAGATGAACGTTAAACTCAAAATAAAAATGTTAAAAAAATCTGTAGAATTACTGCAATATTTTCATTAATTAAACAATATTATTATAATTTAACACTTGATTACTAACCTCGGGTCAAATTGACCAGAGGCTTCATTAAAGTATTTATTTATTTCATCCAATGCCCGTCGGTGGCGGTTGATCCATTTGACGCCGAGCCTCCTAGTATCGCTTAAAAATATTAGAAGATGGATCAGGCTTTGTTCCTGAAGAAGCTCTTATTTCTCCGATTGACATTACCCACTCGTAAATTATATCAGAACTTTTTTTTTTTGGAGAGAATGTAGTAAGGTTTCGAATGGTTTCCGTCCTATTACTAAGATTTCTCATCCGTTTTCAAGATATTAAAGAACAAATTTAATTAATTGTATAATTGAATGAATCTTATTAAAGCTTCATTAAAGTCTATATATTATATTTATATGATAAATTTGATTATCCTAAGACTTATGTAATCTGTTTTTATTGTATTCTTATAATTATTCCTTATTTTTCAAGTCATTAAGAGATTAGTGTGAGTGGTATAAAGTAAAGGTTAGTAACTAAGGGTTAAAAATATCAATAAAAAATTAACTGAGGAGTGCATGTTTCATTTTTATTTATTATCTTTCGTTCCAATGATTGTATTGATTATAAATCAGCATGTATTAGGTGTTTGTATTTATTGTGTGATTGTATTTATTGTATGAGTGTATAGATTGAATTCGACGTGTGCTAATGGCCTCAGCAACCGATGCACAAAAAATTAATAAAATAAAAAATCAATATTAAATATTGGGTTATCTAAGAAAATAGAAGGGAATTTTAAAATAAGATATATCTTAATTCATTTGATCTATAATGAATACAAAGTTTATTTTTGTGTATATAACTTCAATTCGGAATTCATTAACCGTATTAAAGGTACAGCCTCCTAAGAAAATATGTCATTGCAGTAAAGTTAAAACCATACATCCATAGAATGTATGGCTAAACATAAACGTCTGAGGCGTTAATAAATTCAACATTTAGTAAAAGAAATATAGATAATTTTTAACTAAACACAGACAGGTTTATTAATCTTTTTTTTTCTTTTTTGTTTCAGGTTAGGCAATCAATAGACGTTTGATATTTAAGGTAATCCTAGGTTCAGTTAAGAGATTGTAAAATATTGGATTTCATGATCTTTTTACAACATGACGACTTTATTTCGAGACAAGACAGACCAACTTGATGACAAAATGATATCAATCATTTGACATTATCACCTTTTCGTTGGTAAGTACACAAGACTTAGGTAAAGAAAATTGGACAATTACGTCAGCAAACTGGTTGGGATCAGAGCGATCCCATGGATGGCAAACAAACTTGTTGGGCGGTCCCGTGGCCCTGTACACCGTTTACGCTAGTGGGAGCGGGCGGTACCAGAGGACTACCTAGGCCCCCAGCCAATATTACTTGGACGTTCGGTCGTACCGCTCAACGCTCAACCTTATAATCTATTTTAGCATAAATATTCTTTAGCGATGCGTTCCCGCTGGCTGGGTGGCCATGTACAAAAAAGAAGACTGTCTTTTATTTAGTACATTACATAGGTTTGTCGGGTGGAGCTAAAGCATATTTATGTTCCTGGATTTTAGCAGAAGACTCTTAACGAAATTTTGTTTTGTTTCGCTCTATAATAATTATAAATTCTATTGGACGAAATACTAAATTCTCGACACGTATGAACCATTCATAACCACCAAGAACTACCGATCCTGGTCGCAACGATTATGTATTATGGTAGTTATTTATTCAGATAATTATAATACCGCCAGTGAATTGGAATTTTATATATATATATATATATATATATATATATATATATATATATATATGGTGATTGCGTCCTTTAAAATAAATTATGGATAATAAAATATCCAAGGTAGCTTCGATACCATGATTAGGTATATCGATTTTTATTGGCCTATCAATTCGCCGCCTTAGACCATTGAGAATAACTTAAGCCAAACGACCCATAAAATTGACCAGCCGAACGTTATACCGAAAACTAGGTAAACTCCCTTCATCAAAGAAGAATAAAAATGGAAGATGAAGATATTGAAGAATATGATAGTTTTTTTTTTTTTTTTTTTTTTTTTTTTTTTTATTATTCGATTTATTATACTTGGCTTACTTATTCCACGTTTGAAGCGGAGTAGTACATTTTACAACCTCCTTCGTTGTGATAAGGACATTTATGTGCGCCATAAAACCTCGCTTCTGATTGGCTGTGTAATATCAGAGCGGTGCACATTTTAAACTCATATAAATTCATGTTTCGCATTAAAGATAACAAAATTTTAACTACTCCCTTTAGGGTCTTGAGAAAATGATTTTTCTATTTATTTATACTTCAGTATGATTGCTATAAAATTAAATTCGACCTAGAAGGAGTTAGGTTTAGTTATAAACTGAATTAGGACTACAATAAATATTAGAAGATTTTCTTTTTTTATATCATCTTGGCTTTTTATGTTTATTATAAAAATGTATTGGCTTGGCTTAGGATTGAGCATTTAGAAACTTGAACATTACTCCCAGCATGAAATAATAGCTCCCAAATTGACGGTGTCTTACAATTTCTAAGAAATATAACCAAATACAATAAACATATACAAATATAATATAATTTTGTATTGTATAGGCCTACCTTACTTTTCTATCATCCTTTAAGGCTGCAAAATGTACAGGAAATCCTGAAGGAAAAAGCTTCCGGGATTTCCATGAGGATTTTCTCCACCCCCCCCCCCCCCCTACACACATAGATTTCCTCAAGAAAATCCTCAAAGGGTAATGTCAACACGCATCCGTAGGAACTGGCAAAGTCAGGCCTTCTTGGCCTCAAGGCCGAAAAGAATTGAATTTTGTTCTGGATTTCTGGTTCTCTCTAACCCAGCGCGGCCTCAATTGGGGATTTCCTCGAGGATTGGACTGTTCAGGACGAACCTTGAAGAAATCCCGCTCGTGGAGTTTTCCTGGAGAATAGGAAATTCTGAAGTATTTTACTTTATAACATACCAAATGTATTATTCATCTATTTAGAGCATCGCTACTTAGGCGATTTGTCCTTTGATAAGTTAATATGTTAACTCATTTAAGGTGGCCCGGTGGCCGTGAGTGTTAAGGCGTAAACACTTAACGCTCCGAGCCAAGGGTCGTGGGTTCGATTCCCACTATTGGGTGGTGGCTTTTCTTTAAAAAAAAAGTCCGTCACGCAGGAACTGCATAACTAAGCACTTTCCTTAGAATTTGGGTAGTGTAGATTGCTTTCCAGAAATATTTGCTTAAAATATCCTACATAAATAATATAAAAACATGAATAGTTCTCTTTTAATTTTGTAATGAGTAACTGATTAAATATTAATTTGCTTCCAGAGTTATGTTTACACATGGTACCTACTACACTAAGTAATAAATACAAAAAACCTCATATTATCGTATTCGGATCTAACGCAGGAACAGGATACAGTCCCCCTAGTGGTAGAAAGCGCTCCTTGCGGCGGCTTTGTGAACCTACGTCTGGCGGACTTTTCTATTGAAATATATTACGAAGTAAACCCCCCTTTCCGATTAACCGATTCAGCTCATTTTTACAACACTTCTTTCTCATGAGTTACCCACGACGTATACCGCGTTTCGTTACAATACAGCAGAAATTACGACCGGTATGAGTATATTAGTAATTTGGGTCCGGAGTAAACCCCCCCCTCCTAATGAACCGATTTAGTTTATTTTTACTACATATATTTACCTGTAGATTAGCACTACGAATGCCGACTTTTGTCGAAATATACCAAAAATCACGGCTGGTAGTGGCGAATTGGTATTGTGGGTCCGGAGTAACCCCCCCCCCCCCCCCCTCCTAATGAACCGATTTAGTTCATTTTTATATCTCACTTTTCTCTCTAAATTACCACTACGAATAACAAGTTTCGTTGAAATATAACAAATATTACGGCTGACATGGCCAAATTAGTGTTTTGGGTTCGGGGTAAACCCCCCCTTCCGGTGTACCGACTTTGGTGGTTAACGAACTCGTTCAATCGTTTGCTAATTGAATGCTATTTACCAAGTTTCGTGACGAAAAAACAAAAACTCTGGCCGCTATCGTGTTAACAGACACACACACACACACACACACACACATATATATATATATATATATATATATATATATATATATATATATATATAAATTTTAACGGGGGTCATTTTTGGTGTCTACTAGGTAGGATCGATGAAGATTTGAAGAAATTTTTCAAAAATGCCGTCATGAGTGCAACCTCAATTTCCTTCTTTTTAGCACTTTCCTCCGAAGGAAAGTGCTAAAAAGGAGGAAATACATCAGCCCTACCCTGGCTAGAGTACTCCTTTTCCTAATGCATTACCTTATTATTCTCTTGCCCTACATTTTTCGTGGCCTTCATGCCACCTCCTCAGGGGCCATAAAATCCTCATGTGTGGTCAGCTCGCCACCCATATTAAGGCTATATATATATATATATATATATATATATATATATACAAAAACAGAAATGACTCATTTAAAAGTACAAAACTACAAAAAAATAAAAATTAATTATGGGATAAAGGGGAGGCAATAATAAACAAATAGTTATATTAGTTAATCAATATATTTAGGTGAAAGAAATATATATTAAAAAATAAAGAAAAAATTAAATAATCTTATGATGTAAATTACTTATTTATATAAAAATATGAGTTAACTATTTTATATATATATATGTTATAATTTTATATCTTTATTTTTGTATTTGATACTCGTACATTGCATATATAAACCAAATTACTGTTTGTTTTCCTATAATAAATTTGTGTTCTGTTTATATTAGTTAGGCCCCTAGTTGCCCTGATATATATTCCATCTGAAATATCGCTCCTCACAGGACTCCTTGGGTCTGATTAGGTTGTCAGAAGTTGCCTCCTTGTAAGCCATCAGTAGTCAGGAGTCTCTCATTAAAACGGAGCATACACAACACCTGATCTGCATACAGTTATCCTGTTTTCACGCTAGATGGCTCTCTCTCTCTCCTATAACTAGGGGGGTATTCTCACATAATCCTCTGTAGTATGGAGGATTTCTCTTGTAGTCATAGTTAAGGAAGGTTCAGGAATAGTATTCCCCAAACGGGAATATATTTTGATGATGTATTGATTGTTACAGATTCTCATTACAAGGAGATCTATCTCATTAAAAATCTATATAAATAGATCGCACGAAAATTACAAGTTATGTGGTAGCAACACTACCTTAAAGCAGGCTACAATCTGTAAGGCAGGCCTGTCAGTTTGGCCTGAACGGACTTAACTGACAGACACGTTCAGGCGACCAGCTTTCTGGCGGACTGTTCAGGCCAAACTGACTGGCATGCCTGACTGCCATTTTATCATTTTATTTTCTATAGGCTGAAATGATTCCTACTCTAATCAAAAATTATATCCAAGACTGTTTATTTGGCGGAACAATTTTTAAATGTGTCAAAAAATTCTATTTTTGATTAATGCAGCGACACATTTCAAAATTAATTAAACTCCATTTTTTTTAATTAAAAAGACAAAAAAAGCATTTAAGTACATTAAACTTTAAAGTCAATTTTCTCCAAACTTTGTTTTTCTAATCTGGCAATAGGCTAGCGCCTCCAATTTTCCGCCGATCAACTTCAAATGTTAGCTGCACCTTCCGAATGATATTTTCTAGTTCGATGTTTTCGATTCGTTCAATTATAATGTTTTCGACAAAAATAATATTACTTAATAATCCTTCGTACTATAGTAGATTTTACCGTTTTTTTCCAAAATGATTTTAGTTTTATCGTTCTGGATGAAAGGTTACCACCGTCTGCTGACAGACACAGCTCTGCCTTTTTGTTTTCGAAGAAATAAAACCTATTTTTTTTTTTTTTTTTTTATACTTTAACATCCCACATGATAATTTTGACATAAATAATTGTAAAATATTGTTACCTATCTGTACCCCGGAGGTAACATGTCCATTTTTTTATTGAATTGACTTAACTACATGTTCTCAATGTGTATTTTTCGATACATTTAATGATATAGGGCACTAGATCCTGTTCCCATATATAACGAAGAGAAGAGAAGACAATGGAAAATAAAAACATGTCTGTTTTCATTAGAGGCAAATGACACCATGTGGAGGAGTTGGTTTTGTTTCACGATTATCAAAACTTCCAATTACCTATCAATGTCAATAACAATTTGAAACATATTCTTTAAAACTTTTTCTATATGTAAGGAAGAAACAAATTTAAATAGTTTAAATTAATGGAAAATTGGCACTCCTGAACAATTACAAATATGCGACATGGATGTCATTATTACACACAAATATAAATATATATATATATATATATATATATATATATATATGGCGCATCGACATCTCCGGCCATTAGCGCCGAAAACCTGGTGCAGCGAGGAATTTTCTCAACAACAAAATTCCTGCCACCGGCGGAACGAACCTACCATCTCCCACTTGTGAAACTAATGCATTAGCCACTAGACCGCGGGGAGACCCTTTTATTTGTTATCCACAAATTGGAGAAAATTACTTAGATTTTGGTCACACAAGGTAGATAGTTAAGTAATTTCTTGTTTTTTATAATAATATTTTAAACATATATGATCGTTGTAAAATCTTGAACAACCACTCAACCAATTTTATTAGGACTTATTTATTTGTCGCTTTACGCTTCAAAGCGACTAACATCTTACTGTAATGATGAAACACAAATAAAGCGCCCTTGTTTTCCTTGCCTTCCAGGAAGGCTGTATAATATGTTATCAGAAGGGTTATTATCAGTGTGTATACATGGAATATGTTCTGTCATCAACGGAATATTCGAGTTCCAAAGCACGCCATTGTAAGATAATAAGATTAGGTAGTTGCTTTCATACGAGGCCTTACATTCCATTGTTCTGTAAGTAGTTTAGTAGGGAGTCTATGTACCATTGGCGTATATAAGGGGAGGGCTGAGGGGGCTTCACCCCCCCCCCCCCCCCCGCCCGAAATTTTGATTTGATCGGTAAAAATGTCATGAAACCCTTAAAAATAAATTAAATAAGATCATTTAGTCCATAAAACATATTCTATTTTGGGTGTAATAGCGTTTAAGTTGACTAAAACTCTTCCAAGATCTAAATTGTTAGTATTCCATACACCGGAAATGGTCTCAGCCCCCCTCCCCGAAATTTTCCCAGCCCCCTCCGAAATTATTTTCTATATACGCCCATGCTATGTACTTGAAATATTCACTTAGCAATTAAATCGGATGGTATGTTGTGGTGGCGTTGTTTAATGCGGTATAGTTTTTCTTGCATGTTAGAAATATTACATATTTCACAGTTTGGCCTGTTCTTTTAGTATTTTCCTCCAAAGGAAAGTAGCACTCATGATGGAATGTTTGAAATATTTCTTCGTATCTTTGTCCATCCTACCTAGTAGACACCGAAAATGACCCCAGTTAAAATTTATATATATATATATATATATATATATATATAAATACATATAAGATAAGAGTCTGAGAGACTCGAGAAAGTTTTTAAAAAACACTAAGGGAAGTACACAGGGTCAATCACTCACGAGTTCAGACAAACAACTGACTTTATTCTTAGATAAGCAGCCCTTAAATACTAGTCTTAATCCTATTACACTGGGGCTGTTTATCCTCCTAACAGCCCCCCTCCAGTTCCTGGAACTCCAGGAACTTACTTACATATTTAATACAATATACATAGATTGAATAAAAATAGAAAAGAATAGAAATACAGAACTTTTGGCAAAATAATAACAAGTATACTAATATAAAGAAGAAAGAAAAGAAAGAGAATAAGACTACAAATCAAACAGTACAAAATTTTACAAATATATATTTACACATTAGCCGAAATATTACTGCTCACATAACACAACTTAAGATTAGACTGAAAATTAAAGGTAACTAGACATATATATACAGTATACATACATAACCGTAGAAAGAAATAGACATAGCTAAACGATTCGAATAAAGGAGAAATAAAAATGACAACAAAAGTCACATACTTGAAGCGTGCAGACTTTACGACTCTGCACTAAGGTCTATAGACGTACACTAACCATGATCCTCTGGAGTAGCCTCAGCAGCTGGTGGGCGCTTGAGTTGCTCAGCGTGGCATGTCCGTCTTCTTCTTGGGTCTGCAACATCCTGGATTGTGACCACGTTGTGCTCCCTGATAACTACTACTTTATACGGCCCGTCAAATAGCTCTGTTGATTTCCGCCTGTTTGTAGGAATTTGTCGATATACGATATCACCGATGCAGAGTGGTTTAGCCAAGTCCCTTAGTTGGTCGTTAATTCGGGCAACTCTTTTTCTCTTTTCCTCCATAATGCGTCGGTGGGCCGTTGTGCGTAGTCGTCGCTGAGTCCGATGGAGGTCTCTGACGGCGTTAATCTCGGCGCTTTCTTCATTGCTTGGCAGAAGCTCCATCCGGCGTATTCCTCTAATACCGAAAAGAACCTCCAGAGGTGAAAGGCCGGTGGTAGCGTGCACTGAATGGTTGTATGCCACTAAGGCTCTGGCCATCGCATCGTCGTCGGAACAGTGTGGGTCCGCGTCGAGGATACGAAGGTGCTCTGAGAGGGTACCATGCAATCTCTCGACTACTCCCCGTCCTTGCGGGTGCCCTGGTGTGGTCGTGTGGTGTGTTGTGTCCCATGACTTGAGGAGGTCTTGGATTTTCTTGTTACTGAACTCTCTTCCTCCATCTGTAATAAGCATCTCGGGGGCTCCATACACTTGCGCCCAACGCAGGAGTGCCATTTTAGCTTCTTCCGCAGATTTTCGTTGGACTTCGACCGCCATTGCCACTTTGCTAAACGAGTCAATTATCGTCACCCACGATTTCCCTGTCCAGGTGAAGGTATCTGCCTGAATTATGGCGAGTGGTTTATCCGCAGTGATAGTTAGTTCCTGTGTTGTGTGCGGGGGCCTTCTGTCGTATTTCGTCCGCTGACAAATCTGGCAAGTACTTAGCACCTTTTTCACGGACTTGCGCATTCCGGTCCACACATAGGATTTTCTAAGTGCTGCAAGCGTTTCTGCTTCACCTCTATGATTCGTTTTCCCTTGATGGTACGCGAGAGTCAACTCATCTTGTCGTTCAGGATCGTCCACTCTTTCTCCTAGCCTTGTACAGCGTACTAAGTTGCGATCCAGGCCAATTCGCTCGTCTCTCCATAACGCCATGATCTTGCTCCACAGTACCGCGTTCCCAACGTAAAGGTAAGTTGTATGTCCGGGGCTCGATGCATCATTGAGTATCCGGATGATAGTGTTGTCGTCTACGGACGCCTGAGATTTTACCACCGCTTCCTGGACACCTTTCTCTCGTTTTCTGAACATTATCTGGGGGGACCCTGAAGTCGATGTCTTCCAGATGACGTGTCGTCTGTGCCTCACAACGATGTCGTCAATTTCTAACAATTCCACTGGTCTGTCTCCTCCGGATACACCTGTTTCATCGGGCACACTGTTGACATCGTCCTCCGCTGGGGTCCAGGTTTGAAAAAATCTTGCTAGAGATGTTGTGGGACTTTCTTCTCTCGGAGATATCGCGTGCACTGGGAGGGTACGCGATAACCAGTCCGCTATTACATTCTCCCGTCCCGGGGTATGGATGACGTGGAAGGAGTACTGAGCTAAGTATTCCTTCCATCTCGCTACCCTAGCCGAAGATTCCTTGAGGGAGTCAACCCACTGTAGTGGTTTATGGTCGGACTTGACGATAAATGTTGTACCAAAAACGTAGGGCCTGAAGTGACCAACCGCCCAGACTACCGCTAGCAATTCCCTTTCTAGGGCGCTGTACCTGGATTCCGCAGGGGTAAGTTTTCTGCTTCCAAAAGCTACAGGCTGCTCAGCACCGTTTTTAGTTTGTGAGAGTACCGCCCCTATAGCAAGGTCACTTGCGTCCGTTGTAATGGTGAACTGCTTACTAAAATCGGGGAAGGCTAGGAGAGGTGCAGCTTTGAGGTGGTCGATGCATTCCCGTAGATCTGTTTCCATCTCCTCTGTCACTTTAACCGTGCTGCCTTTGCGAAGTAAAGCGTTTAGTCTCGTGAGCTTGTGTGCCATGGCTGGTACGAAGCGGCGGTAATAGTTCAGCACGCCTAAAGTTCGTCTCACGCCTTTAAGATCTTTGGGGATGGTCATGTTCTGAATAGCCGCTACTTTGTCTGGGTCTGGTCGTACCCCTTCGGCAGAGATTATATGCCCTAGGAACTTTAGAGATTTGTGTCCTAGGCGTAGTTTTGTGGGGGACAACTTCAGTCCAAACTCCCTGAGCCTCTGAAAGACGAGTTTTAGATGTTGCTCATGCTCCGATTCTGATGCACTGAAGATCAAAAGGTCGTCCATATATATTTGGACAAACGTTTCGCTGAGGCCACGTAAAAATTCGTCCATTAATCGCTGGAAAGAAGTCGGTGCATTTTTCAAACCGAACGGGAGCCTTGTGAAGTGGAAGTGGTCTCTGTCAAACGAAAAGGCCGTTTTCTCCGCATCTTTTGGGTGAAGCCGAATTTGATGGTATCCACTCTTTAGATCTAGCGTGCTAAACACCGTCGCACCGTGTAACCTATCTAGAATGTCCTCGAGGCGCGGGAGTGGGTACTTCTCATCCGTAGTTATCTCATTAAGTTTTCGAAAGTCCACCACAACACGAAACTTTCCGCTCTCACCAGCTTTGGGTACAGCCCACAGGGGACTATTGTAGGGGGATTTACTCCTTACTATGACGCCATGTTCTAGCATTACGTCCAGCTCCTTGCGAATGATATCCTTCATGAGGTGGGGGTATCGGCGCTCCTTTACTGCAATCACCTTCTCTACCTTCAGTGGAATCTCGTGTAGCATTCGTCCGGTGGCACTAATTGGTTGTCCCTCTTTCCAGAAAATGTCGGCGAACTCGTCCTTCACCTTGTCCCATCGGCATGATCGTCGTTCGACTACTCCTAACTGTAGGTCGTTAAGGTTTCCCCTAGGCCACACGACATACCGACGTTGCCCGAGGCGCACTGTCCACCTTGCCCCATTGTGTTTTACGCTTCCACCTATTTTTGCCATGAGATCTGATCCGAGGATGCCGTTGTATCCTTCCGGTAACTTCCCCACAACATGCACCACCAGCTTCTCCTCCGGATCTCCCCACTCTCCTAGAGTCCAGAGCACTTCTCCGTCGACCTCGCATAACCCTCCTAGCGTGCTTAGACGACACTGACACTTTTTTACGTCCGAATATGCAGGATGGAGGGTTTGTTTTTCCACTATGGTGCATGAGCTACCTGTATCCACCAGCCACCGGTATCCCCGCTCACTTATAATCGGCAACCTGCCCCCTCTCTGCCCTGTTTTGATATTGTTTACACTCTGGGGGTTGCCGCTCGCCGGGCACTGCTCTCATTGTCGATGGATTTCTTCTCCACGCGCCACCTCAGAGTGGCCGGAGGCTCGTGCATTAGCCCGTCTCACCCAACTTGGCTCCGGATAATCACTGCCTTCGGAGTCTGATGCACTTGCGACAGAACTGTTCCTTACCCTGCCTTCAAACGAGCGCCTCAGGGCCTGAGCATTTACTTCCATGGGTTCTCCACGGTCGACGCTGCGCTTTTTGATGTGAGGGCACTGCCTCGCAAGATGCCCTCCCGACCCGCAATCGAAACACTTCGTTTTTTCGCAGCGAGCCGCTAGATGCTTGCTGCTCCCGCATTCATAACAACGTTTAGGCTCTTGCTTCCTAGGTCGTGGGTCTGGCCGTCGTCCACCTCTGTCCTGCCTGCTAGGTCGCTGCTCAGCGTTCATCCCATTCCTTTGTCCCGTCATGGGGCGTCCAAACCTCCGGGGCTTTACTATCCTCCACTCGATGTCAGAGTTATTGCCTTCTTCCTCCTCGACCCGTCCATCTTCATCCATGATGGTTTGTGCAACCTCTACAAAGGACTTGTTGCCATCACAGCTCCGGCCCGTTTCTTTTTTTAGTTGGACCTTGAGCACTGACTCCAGTAGATTCATTTGTAGGATCTTTTCCGCAGGCTGCAATTGTTCTCCAAGTTTGTCGGCTATTTTGGCATACCACTCTAAAAGCCTAGCCGCGAAGTTCCCAGCGGATTGGTTAGGACGTTTTGATTCTCGGAACATCCGTAGAATATCTTCCTCAGCAGCCCACCGGCCGCCTCCGTATACCTTCTTGAGGCGATCCTTTACTGTGTCCCATTCGGTATCTTCGTCGCTTTGAATTATATTAAGCACTCGGCGACTAATCCTGTTAATCAGTGATGCCTTGAGTGCCGGTACTTCCCACTCGTCTAGCCAACCTGCTGCTGCTTTAGCGTGTATCGCTGTGCTGATCCTTTCTCCCGCCTTGAGGAAATGCGCCAGGTCTCCAGTGTCTCCGGTGAACCTTTCTATTTCCGAAATGGCTTTCCGCATATCATGCGCGTTGGACGTTCGTATCTTGATCCAGGTAAGGGTGACCGTCTGATCAACCGGCGCCGCCGGCTGCGCGATCACTGGGTTATTGATCTGTTGGTCAGCCATACGAACTTCTAATAAACGATCACGGTAAACTGCCGTTTGTACTGGGGCTTACTTTTCATAAACCGGAAGCGAGAAACGGAAGAACGGGTTTCGGCACCAGATAAGAGTCTGAGAGACTGGAGAAAGTTTTTAAAAAACACTAAGGGAAGTACACAGGGTCAATCACTCACGAGTTCAGACAAACAACTGACTTTATTCTTAGATAAGCAGCCCTTAAATACTAGTCTTAATCCTATTACACTGGGGCTGTTTATCCTCCTAACATATATATATATATATATATATATATATATATATATATATATATATATATATATATATATATAAATACATATATATATATACACACATATATATATATATATATATATATATGTATGTATGTATGTATATATATATATATATATATATATATATATATATATATATATATATATATTATATATTATATATTATATATGTGTCCGTTAACACGATAAAGACCAGAGTTTTTGTTTTTTCGCCACGAAACTTGGTATGTAGTATTCCCTCATCAAACGATTGAACGAGTTCGTTAACCAACAAAATCGGTCCATCCGAAGGGGGGTTTTATTCCGGAGCCAAACTAGATATTTGTCAATACCAGCCTTAATTTATGTTATGTCCTGGCTATCTAATAAGAAAGAAGTTTTGTGAAAATGAACTAAATCGGTCTATTGGAGGGGGGGGGTTGTTACTTTGTATTATGTTTGAATTGAATTCTTCCGCCAAACGTAGGTCCGCGAAACTCATCAAGGTCAATAGATCAAAATGTGAAGCGTTGTGTATTTATTACGTAGTTTAGTGCCCCGCATACACAAAACTCTGGAAGGAAATTAATTACAAAATTAATAATTAAAACAGCTGCTCATATCAAATGCAAAAAGAGCAGAACAATGTATGTTTTTATTTTATTTATCTATATAGGTTATTTTAAGCAAATTATTCAGGAATGCACTCGACACTACCCAATTCTGGGGAAAGTGCTTAGTTATGCAGCTCCTGCGTGCCGGACTTTTTCGTCACTATGGCATTTTGTGCAAGTCAAGAATGGCCAATCATTAATCGGGTCAAAACAACTTCACATATTATCCAAATTTATTTCACACATTGAAAAACAATGAATATTCGGTCAGAACATGATGGTATCCTTATATTATTTATTGACCAGCCCGTAGCACCAATAATAATCTCATCTTTGGGAAATGTGTATTCAATATTTATTGATTATGTATGAAATCATCCAGGAAGATGGTTCCAAAGGCTGCTTGTACTTCATGTGGACTTCAAACATCTCGGAGCCGATGAGAAAGGCGATATTGGACAACATTTGGTTTATTTTCATAATTTCAGTAAGCAATGAGAGATTTAACACCGAAGAAAGTGTCGATTTTAAACTTTGTTGACAAACGTATTTCATCAAAGGCCAAACAAAAATTTTGACACGTAGGAATTGCATATTTTTTGCTTGTTTCTATAAAATGATTATTAATTCTTCTGAATATGACCCAATATATATTTTTCTTGTCCTTTTTTTCTTTTTATGGCAGAGGGTCGATAAAGCAGAACACCATTCGTTTTTGTTCAACTACTTTATTTTCTCTATTTTGCCTGACATGTTTCGTGCCTTTGTTCATAGGATAGCCCCTGAAGATTTCAGGTGTTACCAAAAGATACGCCTTTAACTTCTTTGTAGGGAATTTATTTGTCCTTCCAATGGTCATCTTCCTCTTCCTCTACAATAACTCTTCTTATGTCGCGTATTTCGCTGTTAAAAATTTGGTCCTTTTGGCCCCACCTTTTTTTTTAACGAATTGCCGTTTTATAATAGGTGTTCTAGTGCAAATATTCATATAGATCGTTCAGACAGCAATCATAAAAATATGTTTTCATTGAGCGTTTTTTTTTTTCATGATGTTTATGGAAAATTGAAATTTTTGGTCGGCACACGCGTCTTAGGGGCGACGTCATAAGCAGATCTTCCTCTTTGTAACTTGATTTTCTCCTTACATTGCAATCTTTTAGTTGGCATGGAAAACCTGTAGTGGGCTATTGAGGTTCACTCATGAAAGAATTATTACAACTTCCCTTGTGATCCTACCCACTGTATACCAAAAATTACCTCAGCTACTGTATGTAGTCTGCTTGTTCGTTAAAACGCCCCGTATTGAAATAATCGTTTATCTTTTCTTAATGAATTTCGTTATTCAACATCATTTCTTGAATCATAGAAGTTGGTGGTTAAGGAGGGTCCAAAAACATGCTGAAAGGAATTAAATGAATACTGGGTTATCTCTTCATGCGTTCAAGTTCCATATGTTAGATACTTCTTAGCCCCAAGGGAAGAATAAGCAACAGGAGTCTGTTCCAGAGGAAATAATACTATTTGCTATGTATTACCCCTGGCAAAGTACTAGTATTGACTTGGTAATATTGGGGAGCTCTCTCCGGGCAATCCCCCCCTAGCATTTCCCCGACCCCTCCTGCTTTTCATAGGACTGATTACCTTATCAGGGTTGATCTCGGCGGAATCCATCAGCCGTCGCGAGTCGCTCATGAATATATAGGGATCGGTAGATCTGAGAGAGACTGCGGTCTGCATATGTAGCGATGGGTCCATTCGTTATACACTCACCCTCTCTCTCGAGCGAGCGAGGGCTCGCGATTCGGAATTTAGGGTGTTCGGGGATCGAGGTGCGCGGTGGGATTTGGAAAACGCCAGGGCTTTAGGACGACTGCGGGAATCCTTTTAGGATCAGATATATGGCCGAGGATAAGTGAGAAATTTATTCACTTACATCAAAGTAGAGAAAATTTAGAACCAACCACTGGTGAAAGATCCACAGCAGAAAGTTTATTGTGATCCCTTCAGTTCTCAGCTTATAGAAACAATATTCCTTGTTGAACCATATTTATTATTATCCAAGTTACGTTTTAAATATTGTTTTATTAACACTTTAATAAAATGATTCGATTTCTGTTACAAATATTTTTGTTTATTTATTACTCGTAGATGTATATGTTATATATGTATATATATTATATATATAAAATCAAGTGTCTAATTGACAGTCTGTTTGTCCCTTATACAAATCCACACAGGTTGACCGATTTTGACCAAACTTGGCACAAAGGTAGGCCTTCATACTGGGAGTGTCATAGGCTGGGTCAAAAATTTCTACCAGCTATCTATCTGTATGTTTGTTCCTTATACAAATCCAAACCGTTTGACCGATTTTGATCAAACTTGGCACACAGGATGGTCTTGATACGAGGAATGTCATAGGCGAAGTCAAATACGCCTACTAACTGTCCGCCTGTATGTTTATTCGTTATACAAATCCACACTGTTTGGCCGATTTGACATTACTTGGCACACAGGTAGATCTTGATACAGGGAGTGTCAATAGGCCGAGTCAAAATTGTCAATCAGCTGCCTGTCTGTATGTTTGTTTCTGTACCAATCCTCCTATAGATAACCTGTCCTAAAATACTTAGCTAATAATAATGAACGTTAAAATTTAAATAAAAAAAACTTTACAAATCCACACTGGTGTAGCTTGGCACGCCGGGGAACAGCTAATATATAAATAAAACGGACGTCAATTCGACTTGTTGCCCAGCGCGACGGGAATGCTGAAGCCAATGCTGACTAATGTACCAATAAATGAATAATAATGAAGGATTATATTACGAAAAAAAAAACAACTAATAATGAATACATTATCTGTTGCCATAAATTACTCTTTCATTAATTTTATTATTTTATGACGGAAATGAATTTTTTGTTACTTCACAAATTCATTTATTTTTAGAAAACATGGAATAGATTAGATTAAAAGACGGCCCAATGAGCGTACATAAAATTTGCATATTTGCATAGAAATGAAATTAGCATATTGCATTTAGATAGAGTCCAGCTTTTTCTACCATCCATTGGAATACATTACAATTCACTCTTGGTAAAATTAAAAGAAAACAGTTTATATTAGGTGCACGCCTGCTTAATAAATTTGCTACCAAGAATTTGTTTTTTTAATTACTAATCTCTGTATAAAATGCAATATATTTTTCCTTTTTTAATTAATTCTCATCTAGTGTATTAGAAAAATAAAACAATTACTTGTAATTAATCAATCTTAAATGATTTATTTGTATTTTTTACGTTTTTTTTCTTATTTTCTTTTTTATAGGCTTAAATGCTTCCTAACTAATTAAAAATTATATCGACGATTTTTTAATTGGCAAAACAGTTTTTAAATGTGCGAAAAATTCGTTTTTTCAACTAATGCCCCAATACATTCCAAAAAAAAAAAAAAAACTTTTTTTTTTTTTATCTTTATTACAAAAAAATTGAGAAAAAAATAAAAAATAAAAAAATGAATTTTTCAGTACATTAAACTTTGAATTTGATTTTCACAAAACTATGTGGCCATACGCTAGCGCCTTCAATGTTTACCCGGTCAAATTTATACTGTAGTTTCCTAATGATATTCGTCAGTAGTAGTACTTTTTTTCGATTTTATGACCGATTTTCGATGGATTTTTAATAGAAAATGAAGAATTGTTCACCACTTTTGGAAAAAATTAATATTTCTTATAAATCCTACGTTCTATACTAAATTTTACCTTCTTCATTCTGTATAATTTTAGTTTTTTATCTAGATTCAAAATTACTGCCCGCAAATTATCTCGTGAAAAAAGAGGATTACCGTTCCTCGGACACAGTGCCGTCATTTTGTTAAGTTAACATCCCATTTACAAGTAAAGACATAAAGAATTGAGAAATTTTGATTTATTTGTTGTTCATAAATTAGAGAAAATTACTTGAATCTCTATTTCTTCGCCATTTTTCATTTAAGTAAACCTATTTTTTGCTGGATGCTGAGTTTTTTCAATTACATTATAATCACATTGTATAACCATAATAATAATAATAACAACAATGTAGCCAAGATATACCATCAACAAATAGCAGAAAGGTTCGGCATTATGGAAAGTTCGGTACCGTATTATCGCTACGTCCCACAAAGACTTCTAGAAAATGATAGAATTAAAATCTACTTGCACGAAGCTATGATTACGGACCGAACTGTTCACCACAATAAACCAGATATTCTCATCACCGACAAGCATAATAAGAATGCTGATGTAATTGATATCTCAGTGCCGAATGATGAGAATATCCGGAAAGCATATGCCGAAAAGCTGCGAAAATATCAAGACTTGGCCATTGAGTTAAAATATCTCTATAAATTAGATTCTGCTAGAGTTACTGCGGTTATCATATCGACCAATGGTTTCATACCGAATACTACAGTAAGTGCCACCAAATACCTGAAATTGTCAGAGGAACACTTAATACTATCCCCAGCAAGCAGTTCTACTCAACACAGCTCGAATCGTAAGAAAATTTCTTAATGCCCATAATTAGTGCCTAAATAAAAAAATATTTAAAAAAATAAAAATATTTCTTTTTACTGGTTGAACTATCCCCCAGTAAAAATATTCTCCAGTAATCTGAGAGACCCCACCCCCATAATAATAAACCTTTATTTGTACATATAATATTACTTCTTATAAAATAAAACAATTTTTCTTTTTTTTTTCTCTACTTTATGTACAAAACTTGCTGAGGTTTTTAGAGTTAGTTTATGTTTTAGTCACTTATTTCTGGTTTTATCCTAGCCTGATAGCGAGCTTAGCCCCTATCATTCCATTTTCCATTCACTTCTTTCAGCTGCGACTCACTGCCAGGTGATTTGTGCTATATCGGGAAACTTGGTCCTCAGCCTGATTCACTTTCTTGTTTTTCATTCTTTTTTAGACACCTGTAGGATATAGCTTTCCATGCATCTTACTGTGGTACAAAGCTTTCTTAAAGTTTGCTTACTTATTGCCCAGGATTCACAGCCATAAGATATGGTGGGCAGAACTGTGCTTTCCCATAGGTTCTTTTTTAAGTCAGGTGGGGCTTTGGCTTTGTAAAACTGTTAATTTTTAAGGAGGGCTTTCCAAGCTGCTCCACATCTTTTGCTTATTTCTATGTTTCTTTCATCCAGTGATATTAGTTGAACAAGGTATTTGAAGCTTTTGACATTCTCTAATTTTGTACCATTAATTTCAAGCGTGCCTGCAATGTTTAATACCATGACCTTGCATTTCTTTAGATTTAGCTTTAAGCCTATGAACTTCCCTTTATCCATCAGTTCGCTTAACTCTCATAAGCATTTACATATATATATATATACATATATATTTTCACTTTTTCTTGTTTGTTTTTCTGGCATATATATATATATATATATATATATATATATATATATATATATATATATATATATATATATATATATATATATACATATATATATATATATATATTTTTTTTTATTTTTGCTGATAATTTACAATTTCTATACGGGGTTTCGGTCAGTGTTCTTTTTCAATAAAACACATTTTATTTGCTAAAATGTATATTTATTGCCGCCAACGTTTCGGCTTGCTATACAAGCCATCTTCAGGGCTGTAAAAACATATATGGTGTAACAATCGTAAGGACAGAAACAATAACAAAAAACAACAACAAAAAAAGGCTAGAAACATTAACATAAATATGAGTACCTATATGCTTGAAAATATAAATATAAATATATATATATATATATATATATACACATATATATATATACATATATATATATATATATATATATATATGTATATATATATATATATACGCACATATATATATATATACATATATATATATATATATATATATATATATATATATATATATATATATATATATATATATATATATATAAAGTATAATAATAGCAATATAAATAAATATAACTGTATAGTGACATACCTATTGCTAGAAACATTAACATAAATATGAGTACCTAGATGCTTGAAAATACAAATATAAATATATATATATATATATATATATATATAGTATAATAATAGCAATATAAATAAATATACATGTATATGGTATCCAAGCGAATACAGTACAAGTGTCATAGTAACATACCTATTGAGAAGATTGAGAACTGTCCAGTAGAGAATGGGGGGAGGGGGTGGAGAGGAGTGGGGCTGGAAGTAAGGATAGAGGGTAAAGACCGCGGTAAAGATAAAGGACTTGCCGATGGATATTGCAGGTACAGGGAAGGATTGGGCCAGTGCTAGACAGGAGAGGATGGGGGTGAGGGGGTTGGGGAGTCGACCTGGGAGTAAGGACAGAGGGACGGCGGTAAAGATAAAGGACTTGCCGGTGGGTATTGTCGACCATATCTTCTCAACAATTTCTATACGCATAATGAGTATTTATAAATATAACATTTATATATTGTATGCTTATAGCTATGTATAAGCACGCAATATATAAATGTTATATTTACAAACACTCATTACGCGTATAGAAATTGTACATTATCAACCAAAAAAATATATTTATTTAAATGCATATGAGAGTATGACAAGAGGAAGAATCCTAAGAATGCCATTGCAGATAGGTCCCAGGCTACATCAGCAATCAGGGAAAAGGAACTGAGAAACTGGATCAGGTTAAGGAATATAACTGGGACGAGGGTAGAATCGGCCGGTGGTAGGTTGGGGGGGGGGCTATGACAGGAGGAAGAGGGGGGGGGGGGGGAAGGAACTTTGCCAGGGAGGATAAATCCCACAGCCAGTCGTACCAACCCTCCCTTCCCTGTAATCGATTCAAGACACGAGTTTTGTATAGCCGAACCGATTAGGAAAGAGGGACAACTCTTTCTTAGAGATTTCTTAGGAAATCGACAAGTCTCTTACAGGCTATAACTATATTTTAGTCATTTTTTATTACTGGATTAAAGAATGAAATAATTGGGTAATTTATATTTTTCAACCTTTTAGCACATTACCTCCCTTAATAGGGAGGAAAGCCGCGTACGAGGTTGACCTCTAGCCGGAAGTTCAAACGACTCATGAATGCATATACATAAACGTATCAGTCTCATAGAGTAAAAAAAAGGACAATCTACCAAAAGAGAAGACTTATTACATATCGTCACTACCATGTCAAACTGTCGAATTTGAAAATCGCAGCAAAAAAGGAACGAACATATTCTATCCATTGACGAAGCAATATATTGAAAATGGTCTTATTCCATACTTTATATAGGGCATTAACGGCTGTTCTAAAGGGGTTAGAGTTTGCGACAAGCCGTATCGTCCACAATCCAAGAGCAATGTAACAAATCTAAAAAGGAGATTTTTTATATTCCATAGTTTGACATGGCAGAGACGATATGATTTGATGGCCTAAATATCCCTTTTTTCCAAGATATAATCCCTTGCCGCTTCTCATCTTCCCAAAGTAAGTTTATCAATCATCCTAATCCTATAGCCCAATCCTTATCCAGCACCAATCATCCTTCCTCTCCACCAAGACGCCTTCACAGGAAGTGGCTCCGAGATCTACTCAGGCAGTGAAGTGTTGTAGAGTGAACAACAAACAATTATTCGTGGGGTAATGAATGAAATTATAATTGTATAAATTGAGAGTGACGTCGGTGGATGTTTTCTCTTCTCGGGATAACACAGCCCGCGTATCATTAGCCTCCAATCCTTCCTCCTGGTCGCAGGCTGTGGTTGGATAGCGTAAGGTAAAATTCCAGGCCATCCTAGAATCATGCCTAACAAGGAAGGAATTCGGCTGACGACTGGGGACACCTGAGGCGTGGTCAAGCTACGTATATCAAATTACTTAATGCAATTTAATTGTAAATTGTAGTATTTCTGGAAATAATATATATATATATATATATATATATATATATATATATATATATAAATATCATACTCGTATATGAAGTAGCGCCAAGACTTCCACTGTTCTTTTTTAGGAAAAATTTTCAGTTAAAATAATACCAATTGCTTTTGAGTAAAATCAGTAACGATTTTGATGTGATTATTAGCATGTTCGACGAAAAAAGAATAAAAGTTAGATTAGAAGAACGAGTCAACATCTTGCAGGATATTTATATTTGGTTGGAAATATCGAGAGGAAGTCAAGGGGATTCGAACGGAAACGGCGGTTCCTTCGTTTTCTTGATGCCTCCTTCCCCAGCGAGGAAAATAACTTACTGTGCCTCAGAATTGACGAATAAGGATATGGCCTCATCCTTTCGACATCCAAAAAAAAGTAATAAACCTGGTAGAAATTCTTACATGATTCAGAGTTTATCATTCTTTTTACCAATATGTCAAACGTACTCCTTTCCTGAGCGGAGATGTCAAAAAAGAAGTGCTTTAATTGTCTTATTTTATTATTTTGGGGAATACAAGATACTGCAGTAATACAGTTCTTTATGATACTGGAGTGATAACGAAGGATTTCCATAAATTGGCTTGTCAGTCCAGTGTGTACTATATAAAGAACTGAACTCAAAATAGATAAAGATCTGCTAACGGTTGTTATAAATTGAGATTGTGTTTTGGTAAATAAGATTCCTATATGCGTTTCAAAAATCACAAACTAATATTCCACATTTTTCTATTTTTGTGCGTACGAATTCCAGCTCCCACAAAATGGGAGTTAAAATGAGTTATGTAGCAATAGTTAAATATACATGAAAATAGCCCTCGCCAAAATTTAGAAAATTACATTTAAATAAATAAATATATATATGTATACACACACACACACACACACACACACAAATATATACTCTAGAGTCTCACTTATACAAATGTGAGGGGGAACGGATAATGTTTCGTAAAGGTAAATATTACGTATTGTTACCTACTTCGTATAACTGAATATTACGAGATTTCGTGACTATTTTAAAATAAAATAAATTCTTCAGAAAAAAGTCATAATTTTATTGTTTGTACATATTTTGTTGTTAGATAACGTTGTACATTATTATTTTTTCAACTTTCATATCACAAAACTCGATTTCTTCCCTCATACCGATAATAGTCGGAAGAATTGACCAATTTAATTTCAACAGTTTAGCTTTGTCTATTTTTGTTTCGTTGGTTATGTCATAAACTTCTTTCTGGATTTTTATTTTGTCTTATAGCGATTAGATTAGATTAGATTAACTATTGACTCATACCCTCCGCTTCTCACGGGGTGCACATCGGCCATTCGTCCTTTTGTGCAAGTCCTAAATTGGTAACCTTACCTTAGCATCCTGATGAACTTCAGGCATTGCCTGATCTCTGTTGACCTTCTAATCTCATCTTCGTTGATGCTCCCAAAGTGTAGAAATCGTCTACTTTCCAATGCTACACACTCAAATGTAACATGCTTAGGAGTCTCATCCTCTTCCCTACACCATCTGCAGGTTGGTGACGATCTGATCCTTATGACATGCTTAGGAGTCTCATCCTCTTCCCTACACCATCTGCAGGTTGGTGACGATCTGATCCTTATGACATGCTTAGGAGTCTCATCCTCTTCCCTACACCATCTGCAGGTTGGTGACGATCTGATCCTTATGGCATGCTTAGGAGTCTCATCCTCTTCCCTACACCATCTGCAGGTTGGTGACGATCTGATCCTTATGACATGCTTAGGAGTCTCATCCTCTTCCCTACACCATCTGCAGGTTGGTGACGATCTGATCCTTATGACATGCTTAGGAGTCTCATCCTCTTCCCTACACCATTTGCAGGTTGGTGACGATCTGATCCTTATGACATGCTTAGGAGTCTCATCCTCTTCCCTACACCATCTGCAGGTTGGTGACGATCTGATCCTTATGACATGCTTAGGAGTCTCATCCTCTTTCCTACACCATCTGCAGGTTGGTGACGATCTGATCCTTATGACATGCTTAAGAGTCTCATCCTCTTCCCTACACCATCTGCAGGTTGGTGACGATCTGATCCTTATGACATGCATATGTTTATTCATGGTACAATGGCCAGATACTATCGCCACAACCTCTTTCAAATCCTTCCCGGCCATGCCCAAGAAAACCTCTTTCCTGCTTAGGCTTTTGAGGTCTATAAAGGACTTAGTATGGGCAATTTTCTGTTTTCCCAAATTTCATCGAATTTCTCCTTGGCCCTAGTTGTAATTGCCCGTTTAGCAGTGGCCACCGACACTCCAACAAAGGGCATTGGTCCAATTGGCACCACCTCAGATGCTAAAACTGCTAACCTGTCCGCTTTTTCGTTACCCAGGATGCCTCGATGTCCTGGTACCCAATAGATAACAACATTATTATTCCTTGCCAAATCATTTAGCCTAATATCGCATTTCTCAACAATTTTTGACTTAATCTCATGCCGCTCTAATGCCCTGCAAGCTGCCTGGCTGTCGGTCAGGATATTAACTCTCCTCCGACAAGTCTTATAGCGAAAGTTTTGTACTTTTTTTTTTTTTATCATTTCAAAAAATGAAAGGATAATAGAACAGGGCTACTATAGAACGACTACTGTATAGAGAACTGAAAACTACGACCGTTGACTGAGTTTCCGATTATTTCTATTTTTGCCGGTTTTGGCAATCTGTTTCTTTATTCAATTTAATTTTGAATTTGCGAGTTCTTCTGCTCTCCTTATAAGCTTTCCCAAAAATATAATACTCAATAAATATGTTTACGTGAGAATTGTAAGTTATGGAAATGATCACCTCATAAGTTTCTCAAATAGATGATATCTGTAACTATTTGGCTGGAAATCCACTGATAGAATAAGAGACCAAAAGTAGGTAGCGAAAAGTCGCTTTCAGAAATCTCTGAAAGTCAAAATAACTCTTTAGAAATCTCGCTTCATGCTATCTATTTACATTTCATTGAATATCTCACTCTCTCTCTCGCGAGATAAGGTAATCCAACATTTCCACATCAATCTCTAAGATATGAAATGATCCTCTCATAAGTTTCTCATATAGATGATATCTGTAACTATTTGGCTGGAAACCCACTGATAGAATAAGAGACCAAAAGTAGGTAGCGAAAAGTCGCTTTCAGAAATCTCTGAAAGTCAAAATAGCTCTTTAGAAATCTCGCTTGACGCTATCTATTTACATTTCATGGAATATCTCACTCTCTCTCGCGAGATAAGGTAATCCAACATTTCCACATCAATCTCTAAGATTCACCTCTGCTCATAAGGAGCGTGTCTCTGCTCTTGAGAGTAAAGACCTTTCAGCAATAAAGCAAAAGGATATTTTCCCTTTGATGCCTTCCCAACAGGCTAATGGGTATTAATCATTCATCGGATTGCTACCGTAGCTTCAAAACTAGTTTTAAAATCAATCCTTTGAAGGTAGTTGATTACTTTATTCAATAAAGTTTTTATTTTATTTTTTTTTTAATTTCCTTTTATGGTATTATTTTTAATTCCTTGCGTTCTTCAAAGAGGTTTATTTTTGAAACGTTTCATCTACGGTTTAGCAATTCTTTTAGCGATAAAAATCATTTACAGTTCTGTCTGGTTGTGCTCTACTGTCTACAAAAATGATTAAATTTGACCGTAAAATACCTTAAACCAGCAGAACGTGCCTACCAGAACGATCGTGCATGTCGTTTGTGGGAAATCGCATAAAGCACACTTTTCCGGTGAAATAGATCATTATTGTAGAAAATGGTATAAAACAAAAAACTAGAAATTTAGTGTTGGGTTTTCTAAGCCCACTGCATGACCTGTAAATCTTTTCACTCATCTAAAGATAGATTTTTATTGAATTCGGGATAAAAAAGGTTTTACAAAAAACTAGAAATTTAGTGTTGGGCTTTCTAAGCCCACTGCATGACTTGTAAATCTTTTCACTCATCTAATGATAGATTTTTATTGAATTCGGGATAAAAAAGGTTTTACAAAAAACTAGAAATTTAGTGTTGGGTTTTCTAAGCCCACTGCATGACTTGTAAATCTTTTCACTCATCTAATGATAGATTTTTATTGAATTCGGGATAAAAAAGGTTTTACAAAAAACTAGAAATTTAGTGTTGGGTTTTCTAAGCCCACTGCATGACTTGTAAATCTTTTCACTCATCTAACGATAGATTTTTATTGAATTCGGGATAGAAAAGGTTTTACAAAAAAAAAAAAAAAAAAAATATTTTGTCGACAGACCCGAGCAGATTTAGACTTTTCTTGTACTGCCTTAAACAACTAGAAAATAGTTACAAATTAATGGCACTAATATAATCATTCGGAAATAAGTATATTTTCCTAAAAGTGGGAATATACAGTTTAATAGAAATTGACAAAAAAAAAATACGGAAATTGTGTGTATTGAAATAGGTGTTTTAGCCCCCTTTCAATGGTTTTGTAATTCACAAAATCTACTTTTTCTTCAAGTAAATTGTGTCTAGTTTACGACGCTGTATTGGAAATTACATATCTTAAACAGTCATTAAGTTATGGCCATCTATTCAACAAAAAACGTGGTTAACTTAAAAAAAAAACACAAAATTTCAATATCCACCTTCCCTGTTGGGAATTGATCCTCAGGCCAAAGGACCATTTGAAGGGTTAGGGACAAAATAGTGCCAAGCATCATTTTTAACAAACGTAACTGTAGCTGCTATATATTGGATATAATGTAGGACTATCATTATATGATGCATTATAGCTGCTATATATTGGATATTATGTGGGACTATCATTATATGATGTATTATAGCTGCTATATATTGGATATTATGTGGGAATATCATTATATGATGCATTATAGCTGCTATATATTGGATATTATGTGGGAATATCATTATATGATGCAAAGGGTACTATAGCCAACTATAGCAGCTGAAGTTAAGTTTTTTTAAAAATGTTGCTTGGCACTATTTTGCTCTGACCCCTTCATTTGATGTCTGCTATCACCTCCTTAAGTGTTCCTGTATATGTTGTAGAGGGTGACGCTAATAGCCGATTCCTGGGGATTCGTTCCTGCATTTTTCTTTTATTTGAGATAGAATTATCTATGTTACCCTAAAAAAATTAAGTTTAGAACTTTCTCTGCTATATCCTGCGTTCTATCCAGCGAAAATAGTCTAACAAAAAATGTAATGTTTTGGAGAAAGTACATTTTCTCCAACCAAAATAAGCGTCGAGATTAATTAAGGAATAAATGATTTATCCACTCTTCCATTACTAATTTTGTAAATGCCGAACCATCAAGGGACCTGGTCGTTGTGTCGATAAGAGGGAAAGCTATGACGTCAGCTAATGGGAAGAGCCACCGCATTTGGAAGGCTCATAATTGACTTCTAATTGATTTGTCATGTCAAACTTTATGCTTTAAGCCCAAGGGGAGAGTATTGACAGATGAAAGTTTTAACAAGTTGACAGCCCAGGACTTGGTTCCATCATTCCTCTGAGGTTCGACTTAAAAGTTTCAAATAGCTTTAGGCCGTCTTCTCCTGGCGTTTTGTTGCTTCGGCGTCCCCCCACCCTTCTGGTCTTTTCTTATCGGCCCTCCTATTGTCGATAGTGGAGTGGTTTTTGTTGGTTTGAGAGAGCCTATTCAAACTTTATCTCCCGCTAGTCTTTTCTCTCCTTCTGTGCCCATTCTTTTCTGCCATTCTTTGAGTGGCTTTCGACGGGTTAATAATTAATATGTGTCTCTTTTTAGATATTTAACACCACAGTGAACACACAGGGGAAGGTAAAGAATACTTTCTTTCTTTACTTGCGTCCAGTGAAATATTACTGTCTTGACGTGTAAGATGTACTCTTTTATAAATGATTTATAGGTGGCATTCAGAACAATGTGGAAATATTAAAGACAGGCACGACGAAGAAGAGATTGATAATAGCGTGAGCCTTTTCCTAAAAAAACTTATAGATCCTTATATATATATATATATATATATATATATATATATATAAATCAACAATAAAACGTACTATAAAAAATAAGTGCTTTATTTGTGTCTAGACTATGTAGTGATTTTATTTGTAAACGCAATTTGTCAATTCGAAATTTATCCCTTCGCTTCAAACACCAGTAGAACCATTTTACAATAATTACAATATTTCCTTTTACTAAATAAAATATAACTATATAGAAATAATTATTTAATATTAATTATTATTAATCGCAATCTATTTTTTTTTTATTTATTTATTTTTTTTTTTTTTTATTGAGACGGTTATACTCCAATAATAATAATAATAATAGATAAATCTTCTGTGTTGTGTTTTCTGTTGAGGTGGAATTCATAAAAGAATTTTAACACTTTTATATATATATATATATATATATATATATATATATATATATATATTTATTTATTTATGTATATTTATAATTGTGTGAGTGTTGTTATGTTCTTTCCTAATTAAGAATCAAATCAACAAACAATATAATGAGGTGGGTTTACCAATTAATATGCCTCCAACACTCAATAGTTTTATACACACACAAACACACACACACACACACACGCACACACACACATATATATACATACATAGACAAATACTTATAACTCAACACTTGATATTAAAACAAAAGTATGAAATTTATAAGAAATATTTTTTTAAAAATAGTTTGTAATATCGTCCGGATTATTTTTGGCCTAAATTATTACAATTTATAATCAAGTTGATCTGAAAAAATACTTTTCTAAACATCTCTTATTCAGGAGAAAGGCTGGTGATTATTCGGCAAACTCTAAATTTATTCGCCCCCCCCCTTCTCGCTCTAGCTTTGATTAAAAATCTCTTTGACTGTAGGGGTGGGGGCTGCCCATTCTAAAGCAGCTTGCCTTCCAAAGGATCACTGAGGATCTTATATTTTCCTTAGAAAGTGAATTTTGCTATTCGTTAAACTTATTTCATTATTTGGGAATTATTATGGAAACCAGTATGGATTATCGTTCCGTTTAATATTTAATTTACTTATTATCTTTCATATAGTAAAACAGCAAAAATTAAAGAACTTCATTTTAGATAATAATTAGAACCCATATATATTCCATTATTCAAAAGTTTCCTATAGCTATAAATCTGCGAAAAATATGTTTATTGCATTAAATGTATAATAAAAAGACTATTGACTTAATATTTTCTATGATCAAAAATCGTATGTACATGATAATACTGCACAGAAAACGAGGACTCAGTCTTCTCTTATTCTTAATTATCAAAAGAGTAATAAATAATATCGAAATCGATTCATCAAATAATAGAAAATTAAATATTTATTGCTTCAGTCTAAACAGAGATGGGCATAATTTTATTTATAAATAAAAATACGAATTTATTCGTACTTCATACATTTTTGAATACGAATATAAATAAATTCGTATTCATAAGTGTGAATACGAATTTATTTTTATTCACATATATTAAATATAAAAATACAAATAAAATGTTATTCGCAAATTTTTCTGCGAATAAAAATAAATTTACAGAAAAAATTGTAAATAATCACATTATACACAATAAAATTCGCAAATAAATCATGAATTTATTCGTATTAAGATGATATTACAAAAGTTATTGAAGGTGATTTTTTTTTTTTTTTTTTTTTTTTTTTTGATGGAGGTACAGATGACAAACTGTGTCCCTGCAGCATGGCTGGTGGTCCCGCGGCGGACTCGGGGTAAACTAAAAATCTAGGCGCTAATAACCTAGACGTTAAATGCCTTAAAAAAAAAAAAAAAAAATCACCTTCAATAACTTTCGTAATATCATCTTAATACGAATAAATTCATGATTTATTTGCGAATTTTATTGTGAATAAATTTTTATTCACAAATTATAATGTGAATAAATTTTTATTCGTATATATTAATGTGATTTTTTTTTGTAATCGCTTGATTTTTTGTAAATATTCACATTTTTTGTGATTATTTACAATTTTTTCTGTGAATTTATTTTATTCGCAGAAAAATTTGCGAATAAAATTTTATTTGTATTTTTATATTTAATATATGTGAATAAAAATAAATTCGTATTCACACTTATGAATACGAATTTATTTATATTCGTATTCACAAATATATGAAGTATGAATTTATTTATATTCGTATTCACAAATGTATAAAGTACGAATAAATTCGTATTTTTATTTATAAATAAAATTATGCCCATCTCTGAGTCTAAAAGATAACTTAAATATTATCAGAAATCTGAATTATATGTATGACTTTATTTTTTTATCGATCCGAATAAGTAATCTTCAAAAAAATTAGATTCGTTACATGAAAACTAACAATTAAATTCCAATTGTCCTTATGAAGAAAATACAATGGTTAAATATTTAATTAACTAATTTGCAGTTGATGTTTTGAATAGAGAGGAAAGTAAATAAAAAAATAAGATAAAATGTTTAGGAATTTTTGTTTCTAGTTGAAAAAATGTAGCATCATTCTTTATTTTAATATTCCCTTAATGAAAAAATCGACTTCTGTAAATCGATTTGTTACTTGTTCATTCTAAACTTCTTATGGAACACGGCCGTATTTATCTTCTCAAACTAGTCATTAGCCTAATTGTAGCGGGATCGCCATAGATCTTTATTATCAAATAATTCACCATTTGTAATTTCAAAATGTTATTACTGAATAAGATAAGATTTTTCTTTGAAAATATGTCTCATATACGGTGATCTTGCTGTTATCAAGAATATGCTTAGCCTGAAATAGACAGACAAAAAATAAATAATACTCGCAGTTTTTTTTTTTGTAATTTAATAAGAGAAGAGTTGGTTGGAGTTATATATCGGATATTCATTGTAATTTAAGCTTTTATGAGTCCAACCTTAATAGCCTTTGGAATTTTCTAGCAGTTCGTGTTCACAGAAACAGGTGGCGCTGGTTGTAGCTATGGCTGACCAAGGAATATCCCATGTGCTAAAGTTTGCTGGGTACTTACGAAGAAGTTGCACCGACCTCGAGAAGTGGGTCTCGTTCAGGGATCCGGATCATGAAATGAGAACTCAAATGAAGCGTTTCTATTGGTTCATTCCTATGGGCAATTCCATTGGCTGTTCTTTCTTCCGTTGTAGTCATCGTTTTGTGTTCACTTACTGTTAGATTTGTGCTTCTTACAAGTTATATTTATTGTTTCTTGTTTCACTTCTTGTTTGGCTAGGAAAATGAGTATTTGGGATTTACCAACGACTGAAAAAGTACTCTTTTCAAGCGAGGTTAAATTGGATATATGCTAAATTGGTACTTACGTCCTAGTTACACCGAGAAGTGGGCCTTGTTCAGGGATCCGGATCATGAAATGAGAACTAATTTGAAGTTGTTGCAATAAGGGGACGGAAAGACCATTTATTAATATTACCAATGAGTTGGATTAAATAGAGTTTCGATATAACCTCGAGCGAGCGTAGCAATTATGCAATTAACATAAGTGATAATGTTATATAAACTAGGAAACCAGTAGCACTTATCCTAATGGCATAATTGCTATGCGTTTCCGCTCACTACGCTCGCTCAAGGTTATATCGAAACTCTAGTCAATCCAACTCGTTGATAATATTAATAAAAGGTCTTTCGATCGCCATATTGCCACAACTTCAATTGAGTTCTCATTTCATGATCCGGATCCCTACGGTGCAACTAGTGCGTAAGTACCGTTTGCTCGTACCTCGTACACAGATGACATTTGTACAGTCCTCCATACCGAATACAGTAAATACTATCAGATAGCATATGGCCCAAAAGAACCATCGGTCAGTCTGGCCAATATAAGAGGTCTTGTTAGTGGATAATATCATCACACTCAGTGAGCGAGTGAGGGAGAGGGGACGAGAAGGAGGAACCATGTGACATATTAAATGGCAACTAGAGAGCTAAGCCAGGAGGAGGTGACAGATATAGGAGTAAGAAGGAGGGCCCAAGGCAACCATTAATCAGGAGCACTTGACCTCCCTGAACCTTCATAATCCCTCCTACACTCCTGGATATACCTTCATACTTACTCATATTTATCTTCCTATCTCTACTTGTCCACTCTCATTCCCCTACTCACACTCCGTTTAGGAGCTCTCTCTCTCTCTCTCTCCCCCCCCTCCCCCCCCCCCCCTTCTGACAGGATGCCGAACGAGATTCTCCTTCCACTGCACATTCCTCTACACATGGGCACATTGTTAGGTTGGAAGACCAACTTAGGTTCGTCCCCAACTTGGTTCCCCATGCCCCAAAACCGAGAAAAAAATTGGTAGACCAAGTTGACCCGTCTATAGCAGCCTTTAGTTGGGTACAACGTAAAGTTCTGGCAATGGACCGACAATTACGGCCAATATCGGCAAATTAACATTTAAGCAACTAAGTAAACCGCTTCATCTCATAGGCCGATTTGGCCCATATTCATTGTATGTATCATTCCCTCTGTACATTATTACATATTACGAAATTCGCTAATTTCGTTGCAATCATCAAAAAGGTACTCTGAAAATCCACTCTAAATGGCACCAGGTTTTGTAACACGAAGATGAGAATGTTCATCCATATCTTCCTATATTTATGATTACATTTGTCTTTGTTTATTTCTTGTATTATTTATTGTAATTCTGACTGCACACTACAAATAAATACTAAAGAAATTATCTTTGTAATAACATGGGAAAAAATACGTGCATTAAAAAATAAAATAAAACCAGTTGCATGGTCGCGTAGATGTCAAATATAAAAATAGTACTCAGAAAGTAAGTTTTCTGTAAATAGTAATACATTATATACAGAATATTAAAATTTGACATAAAATTAAAAAATTTATAATAAAAATAAAAATACTAAAAACATTATAGTACATGAATATTCGCATGGCGGACAACTGTCATCCAGAAACAAAAAGGAACACCTGTCTTTTTAGAAGGTAAACACCTACTTTCGGTTTGGTCTAGGTTTCCTCCCAACTCCTCCCGCGAATAATCCTGGCTCATTCCGAAACTAATACACAGGAGCATTTACCCAGGATTAAGAGAGAGTTGGATGATCGGTGGGTAGCTTTACCTAGATGACGTTATGGATGCAGATTTGGAGAAATGTTTTGCTATTTTTTTTATTTATTTTTTACGGTGTATCGGCGTCTAGGCCATTAGCGCCGACATCTAGGGTGCAGCGAGGAATTTTCCGAACGAGCTGTGGGATGACTAAATTCCTGCCGCCAGTTGGAATCGAACCCACCATCAACCGCATATGAATCTAAAGCGTTAGCCAAGAGACCACGGAGAGACCCTATGTTTTGCTATTAGTGCAAACATAATAGCCACACTTCTTCTGAGGATCATATACATATATTGAGGAAGGAAAGCGAAACAAAGCGTGCGAGAGAGATAGTATACAAGGGTGGCAGCGATGAGGCTAATGGAAGTTTGAGTGCGCCTTATCATATTATGACTAAACGTTTGGGTCCGGCCTGTAACAAGGTTGTCGGAGGTGCTGCCCTCTCCTGGGCTTACCGCCTTTTAATATTCATAATGGCTTGTTTTCCTTAGCTATCCACTCTCCCCCGAAACAACCTCTTAGGCAGATTAAATGCTTTACAATTTGTTAAGCTCGTTTAATGCCTCTAATTTTTACCGGTACCTCTTCTTGATGGAGGCTCTACAAAGAATTGAGATGCCTGGCGATGAAGTGAAGTGTTGGGCGTTGAGAGAATATCTTTTAAGTCTTATTTTTTATGTACATATTTATTTTTCAATTCTATTTAGGAGTGATATTTTTCCTCGAATCTTTTTTACTTTACCAAATTTACATTCTTTATTACTGATTAAAATGAGGTTTTAATGAGACATTGTTAAATTCAAACTTTGGTTTCTACACAGAGAAGAAGTTAGACTTTTTAGCGCGGTTCCACCCTCTCTCCACAGGGAGGAAACCCGCAAATTAAAAAAAAAATATTTTATTAAAAGACATGAAAAGTTTTCGGATCTTCGTACATTTGTCGTAAATATCTCAAAAACGGTTGTGAAATCGTGGTAAGTGGAAAGGGACCATTCGAATGATTGATATATTCTCTACAAAAAAGGTTCTGAAGGAATATTCGATGGGGCAATGGCAATCAGAGATATGAGCCCTTAAAACTTATAAAGTTTTAGTTTTGTTGTTTTGAACCGTAGTAAAACAAGAAACTTAAAATGAGAACGAATTTTCGGTTGTTTGGGATAGAGGCTTCTGAGCAGTAGTGGTAGAGTGAGTAAGTTTTCAGTACATAATTGTATTGGCTTATTCAGCCTTTCTCAAGAATGAGGATTAAGAATTATCCGCTTCTGTGTAAGTTGGCTACTGTCAGTTTCTTGTGATTTGTGGTGCTAATCTATACCATTTCTTCGAAGTATACGGACCCTCGCTAAGATGATACAGTTCCTGAAAGTCGGACTTTTCTGTTTAGCCAATGGTGGTTTATTTCCTCCAATTTACGTTCGTTGTCCTTTCTGCACAACTTTCAGGACTCCAGCATTATTTAAACGATACGACCTCATTATAAACATTGACCAGAGTCTGTTCTAAAATATTCTTCCTATATTGAATAAAATAATTATGCACTAAATAAACCAGCTAGTGCCTTTTTAGTTGCCTTCGCTTTGAGTGCGTAAAGAAACTTCATTTCAAATTTCATTATTTTTTGTACTGCTTGCATTATTAACCCATTCACCGCTGATGCCGCACGTATCTAGAGGCTACAAATTCTATTAATTTCAAAAATAAAAGTGTCACTTATATATTGGTGATAGGGTCCCCACGGAAGCACACCCGTCACCTAGATGACGTGGCTAAGAAAGTGTAAACGTTGTGATTACTGTGACGTGAAGTTACTGCCACAATCCATTTCATTATTCTACTTTTGCCTTACTTTGATTTTAATATAATTATTTGATTTCATTTGAAGCTCTAATCATCTATTCTTTAGATGTGCAGGCAATGTTGGGCAAAACTAAAAACTAAAACTAAAATTAAAACTAAATTCACTTTTTGGAATAAACTAAAACTAAACTAAAAATTGCAACCTAAAAAAAAAACTAAAACTAAAATTTTACTAATTAATGGATTTTAACTAAACTAAAACTAAAACTAAATCTTTGGGAATTGACTAAAAACTAAACTAAAAATTTAGTTTAGTTTAGTTTAGTTTTACTAAAATAACATGAATTAATATAAATCATATGTTATTTCGATAATTAAGTAAATTATTAAAACTAATAGAACTTGCTTAAGAATAAGAAATTGTGGCTTTTTCTCGTAATTTGAAAACATATGTTCTTTGATAAACTAAATTAGTTAACTAAAAACTAAAACTAAACTAAAATCACAAATTTAGGTCTCTTTTACTAAACTAAACTAATTACATTACTAAAAAAGAAGTCCGACTCGCAGGAACTGCATCATCTTAGCGCGGTTCCGTTCTTATCTCTAGACTCATTAAAAATGATTAAAATAGAAGCTGTTATTATTTTGGGTCCACATTTCTAGAAAGCATGAAGATTAGATAGTTAGCCGTCGAGGTGATAAGTAAAGATGGAATGGCTGGGATTCGGCTAAAGAAACCTCAATACGATTTTTGTTAAAAAATCTATATTTAGGACGTTTTGGCTACTCATTGGTAGCCTTCATCAGCAATGAAAGTGCCGGGAGGCAGAGGAGGACCAACGTTGACAGTTCCATCTTTACTTTCAAGAAAGGTCTTATTTACGATCTTACCTGGATACCCATGCAGGGTACCCAGCCCTAGGAAGGACCCCGCTAGGCATTTGAAAAGCTATCTTGGAAATCCATATCTCTAAGATTAAATGGTTTTTCTTAACCTGATTTATTATCAAATACATTATCCAACTATAAGCAGTTAAAAAATAACAAGGAATAAAAACAGACAAAAAGAACAGTTCGAATAAGCGATATCAATTACTTTAAAGTTTTAAGCACTTATTTCTCCGATTGACATCGTCTAATCAAAACTTTCATTAGAACCTTTTTTGTAGAGAATTTAGTAAGCTTTCTGATGGTATTCTTCCATTTCACAAGATTCTCAACCTTTTTCGAGATATTAAGGAAAGTATACAAAGTTACCAAAACTTTTTTTTTTTTTTTTTTTTTTTTATTTAATTATAGAGTTCCGCAACTTAGGCAAGAAACTCTTTAAAAGCAGTCAACTGATAAATATGTCTTAGTACCTACTAAATAAAAACATAAACTACCAATAAAACATCAACAAAAATACAACAAATAAATAAATGAGAAAGAAACTAAGGAAATAAATGATAACTGTAACAAAGGAAAGAAAAATATAGAATAAAAAACATAAATATATATATATATATATATATACATTCAAAGGGATAAAATTTAATTATTTACATTTTGGAGTATAACTTTGTGTGTTTTAGATACCTGAGTAGTGTACTAATGTGTGGGCTACCTTCTGTCAGTATGTCGTGTAAGTCATAAGGTATGGTCAGGTTATTGCGCTGTCTGCAGTTGGTAAGTATATGTTTAACGGTCAGAGTCTCGTTACAATATCTACAAGTTGGTCTGTCCTTTCTGTCTAGTAGGTAGGAATGGGTAAGTAAGGTGTGTCCAATACGAAGCCTGGATAGGATGACTTCGTCCCGACGAGAGAAGTATTCATTTTTCCAGGCCTTCGTTGTATTTTTAATTTCCCTCAACTTGGCATCAGTTTTTAGCCACTCACTTTCCCACTCGTACAGTATGTTAGTTTGTAATGTTTTGTATAAGTCCGATGAAGTCACAGTTTTCAAGTCAAGCGTAGGTCTTTTCGTCGCTTGTTTCGCTTGTAGGTCTACAGCTGTACTGAGTTTAATGTCCTCATGTCCTGGTAGCCATATAAATGTAATGTGTTTGTTATTGTTCTGTAAGATGTATATTTGTGAGAATATGTTGTTTATAATGGGATGTGTACTGTAAATGTTTCGCATGGAGAGCAAAGAACTTAAAGAGTCAGTACAAATAGCAATGTTGTCGTTTCCTCTGTCTTGAATGTTTGTCAGTGCTAACTGTATACCGTATAGTTCGGCTGTATATATGGTCGTTTCGTCTGGTAGTCCTAGTAAGTAAGTGTTGTTGTCAACAATGGCAGCTGCCCCTGTTCCGAATTTCGTCTTGGATCCGTCAGTGTAAGCGTACAATACGTCAGTATCTTGTCGCAATATCAAATTAGCCAAATGTTTGTAGAATGTGGAAGAAGATGGTTCACTCTTTTTGTATTTGGTTAGTGTCAGGTCAATCTTAAAGTTCTTTACTCTCCAAGGCGGAATGTCTGCGTATGTGTTTGTGAGAATATGTGTGTCTGTTAGGTTGTGAAATCTTCTATCTTCTAAAACTCTTATTATTAAAGGTTTCCGTTTAAAATTGGTTATTTTGCATCTATTAAAATTTACGTTATTTATAAAATCTGACACGCATGGGGTTCCAAGCCCTTTCGCCTTAATAATAAATTTAGAGCAAAGCATTCGACGCCTGATATGCAATGGTGGTTCGCCAGCTAATGCACACAGGCTTTCTGAAGGGCTGGTCCTAAATGCTCCTGTGGCTAGCCTGAGTCCAGTGTTGTGTATGGTGTTGAGTAGTTTAAGAGCGGTTGGACTGGCAGATGAATATGCTACACAACCATAATCCAGAAGAGACCTGGTATAGGAACGATAGAATGTGAGCATGGTACATTTGTCAGCACCCCATTTTGTATTACTAAGGATTCTAAGCAAATTCAAGGATTTCTTGCATTTGTTAAGAAGTCCTTTAAGGTGGGGTAACCACGTCAGTTTTCTGTCTAGTGTCATTCCCAAAAATGTCAGTAAGTCAGTTCTGTCAATGGCTGCCTGGTGTAATGTTAACTGGGCTATTTGAGTTTCTCTTTTCCTGCTAAATATTATATATTTAGTTTTATCTTTCGAGAATTTGAAGCCAGTAACGTCGCACCATTTTTCCAAATTATTTAACGTTTTCTGTATTTGTTGTTGTCCGTTGTTGAGTTGTTTGTATGAGGTGTAGATGAGGAGGTCATCAGCATACTGACAATAGGACACTCCCTGAGGAATACAGCCTACGACGGAATTTACAGCAACATTAAATAGAGTCGTACTCAGTACACCTCCTTGAGGCACTCCATTCTCCTGTAGAAATACATCTGAAAGAGCAGTACCTAGTCTCACTCTGAATGTTCTGTGGGAAAGATAGCTGTGCAAATACTTCAAGACTTCACCTTGCACTCCCCATTCAAGTAATTGCGATAGTATGAGTCTCCTCCATACCCTATCATAGGCCTTTTCGAGGTCTAATGATACAGCAAGAATTGATTTCTTGTTCACAAAAGCGTCTAAGATATCATTTTCCACTTTAGCTATATGGTGGGTTGTGGAATGTTGTTGCCGGAAGCCACATTGATAGGATGATAGTAATTTGTTATGTTCTAGAAACCAGATAATTCGTTTATTGACAATTTTTTCTAGAAGCTTGCTGCAACAATTTGTCATACTGATAGGTCTAAAACTTGAAGGTAGTTTGCTGTCTTTCCCCTTCTTTAATACAGGAACTACTACAGACTCATTCCAGAAGTGAGGATAGGCACCGCTTTGATAGATGTCATTGAATATATCCAGAAGAGTGACGAGGCCTATGTCGGGTAGATTTTTGTACATGTCATAAGTTAGTCGGTTAGGTCCAGGTGATGTAAGATTAACTGTCGACAGAGCGTGGGTTAGTTCGTTTAAAGTAAGTTGATCATTTAAGGGGTGGTCATGTTTGTTAGTAATTTGGAGTTCTGTGTTTTCTGCGTTGAGTCTGTATTGTAAAAATTCGTGTGTGTAGTTGTCAGTGCTTGATATTCTTGTAAAATGTTCCCCTATTATGTTACTAATTTGTTGTTGATCTGTAACGGTGTTGTTTAAGTAGTCAATGCCAGTAATAGGGGGTCTGTAATTTTTATGCTGAATTTGTTTTATTTTAGTCCATATCTCTTGTTTGGGGGTGTTTCTGTTTAAGTTTGATAAAAAATCTACCCAACATTTCTTTTTGCTGTTTTTAATAGTCCATTGAGCCTTCGCCTTTGCTTTCTTATAATTTAGAAGGTTGACGTCTGATGGATTTCTACGGAATAAATTGAGAGCCTTACTTCGACCTCTAACTGCTGTCTTGCAATCATCATTCCACCAAGGAACAGGTGTTTTTCTGTATTTGTCATTCGTCATTGGTATGCTGAGATTCGCAGCTTCAATAATTATGGAGTTCAGGTCATGCATTGTTTTTGGTTGTGAAGTCATTAGTTTGTCGGTAATGTGGCTTCGGAAAGAGTCCCAGTCAGCTTTTTTAGTGTTGTACCTTCTACTTCCGTTAAACAGTTGTCTAAAAGTATTCTGTTTAAGGAAAATGGGAAAGTGATCACTACCGTGAGAGTCGGGACTCACTTCCCAAGAGAACCGTGTGTATATGTCAGGTGTACATAGTGTTACGTCTATGTTCGTAAGCGTCCCTGTTCGTGGGCAGAGGTGAGTCGGTAAGTCGTTGTTGAGGCAGAGTAAATCATTCTGTTCAAACATGTTTTGTAGTTGGACACCTTTACTATTACTGACCGAGGAATGCCACATTTCGCTGTTAGCATTAAGGTCCCCTAAGAACAATAAAGGCGTCGGTAATTGTGTCAGTAAGTCATTGAGTTCGTGAACGTCTATGGGCTCACTTGGTGGAAGATAAACACAACACACAGTTAGACGAAAAGGAACATGTACCGAGACAGCTACTGCTTGGATAGTTGTCCTCAGCGGAACAAGTTCGCTGTGGATGCTATCCTCTACTAAGATCGCAACTCCGCCACAAGCTCTACCACCCAAGGAGTAGTCTCTCCTTTAGAGGGAATAGCCATGTATGCTGAATTCCTTACCTTGTTGAAGGTGTGTTTCTTGAAGTGCAATGATTTGTGGTTTTGACTGGCTCAGAAGTAATTTCAGATCAGCAATGTGTCTGGAAATTCCGTTAATATTCCATTGCAGGACGGACATGAAATTAGTTTTGCTCTAAAAATATAATAAGCACAGAATTTGAGCCTGAATTTAAAAACTAGTATTACAAAAGTTATGTTGGTAAAATTAATGTGTAATTTGATTCCAATATAGAAATTATAGGATAAATACCACACAGATTTATGATACCAAAATATACGTATTTCATAATTAAAATACGAGATAAAATTGTAAATTCTTTCAAAAAATGTATGATATTTGAGCGTAGTATAGAAGAGGTTAGAAATTCTGTTAAGAGCTTTACGACGTTTAAATTTAAAATTGATGGGAAAATTAGAAGATAGAAGTTGCTGTAGTAGTTTAAAAAGAATTAAAGTAGCATCGATAGTGGAAATTGCGTAACATGAAGAATGAAACACCATTTTAAATGAGGTAAAATGAGACGTTAACAGAAAGAAACATAAGAATAACATAATAATAAAATAGTGGAAGTCCAGTTTTACTGTTTTTTTGAATTACTTATGTCCTTTTGTCCGTCAGTCGGTGTTTTCTTTTTATACCGTCGTCTTCGGGGTGGCGTTTCACTTCTTGTCAGTTCAGGTTCTTCCTGGCTTTCAGGCTGAATCCTTGGATTGGTTGATTCATCGGAGCCGGCCCTGGATCGGTAACTACAGGAGGCATCTTTCGGCACTGGGATATTTTCTTTGCGAAGATTCACAGCTTCAGCACCACTGGAGTTCTCGACTAGCAGCTTCTCCAGGACTTGTAACCTCCTGCTCATCGACTCTACTAAAGCAGTCAGGTTATCTAGTCCTTCCATATTTAAGGGAGAATTCATCGTCTTTTTGGCGTATGTCTCTGTTCTTGAGCTCTTTACCCTCCGTTTTGCCTCAGGATAGGTAAGGTTTTGGTGTAGCATAGTCTTCTTCACCTCAAACTCTTCAGCATATATGGGACAGAGTTTAGCGGTTGTTCGATGTTCTCCTCCACAAAGACAACACTGAACTTTAGTGCATCCATTTTCATGTTGAGGCTCAGAGCATTTCCTGCAAACTTGCTCCTTCTCGCAGAAAGCCTTATGATGGCCTAGTAAGCCGCACCTATAGCAGATGAGAGGTGGAGGTATATACATACGAACAGCTACAGAGATATATCCTATAAGCAGCCTTTCTGGGAGTTGGGGCGTATCAAAGGTCGCCATGAAGAGTGCTGACCTTTTAGAAGGATCTCCAAGTCGTCTAATGTGACTGATATTCTGTTCTTTTAATTCATGAAGAATTTCTTCTTCATTGATATCACGTAATTCGGAACAGAAAAAGACACCTCTTGACTGATTCAGGGTTTTGTGAGGCTGAACTGTTATTTTGTATCTGCCAAAGGTGTTTTGATTTTGAAGTTTTATTGATACTTCGTTTTTGGGCGAGTCTAGAAACAGTAAGCCTGATCTTCGCAGTTTCTTAACCTGGATGTTCTTTCCCATTGAAGACAACCAGCGATTTATTTCAAATGGATTAATATCATTAAAAGTCTTTGCTTGGTCCTCTAATTTAACTATAAAGTAGCGAGGTATATTTATAACCTGTTCGGATTGTTTAAACCAGTCCTTCTTCTCTACAGTTCGCTTCTCCATCTTGTTGTTAGTCATTTTGAACTAAACTTACAATATATTGATGTTCAGAGTTAGTGCTATCAGCAATTCTTTGGAGAATAAGAATCTTATGCTTTTATTCATAAATTGCAAACCCAAAACTTTTTATGTCTGTTTATAAAATATTTTATTCTAACCCTTCCTTAACTCCAAACGTAACATAAATTTCAACATATTAGTTTTAATGAAAGTAGAACATGCAGAAAATTTTTTCAACTGAATCCCATGATTCGAAGTACCCAAACCAAAAACGGTATTCAAAAACTATTTTCCCAATTTTCTAGAAAACGGTTAAACCTATCGCCTTGAAAATGGTTTCATTTGTTTTCCTAGCCCAAGAAGCCTATAAAACGAGTACTTACAAGCTTATGAACTCAAAAACGTAAGCGTTACGATTTTTTTTGCGCGAATTTCGCCCCAAACGCCATCTTCCAGTGTGCGGATTCTGCTGGTTAACGAACTTGACCTTTTAAATTGGACGACGGATTTTTGTACCAAATTTCATCACAATCGGACAATTAGGGAAGCCAGAAATGAGCGAACAGACAAATATATATATATATATATATATATATATATATATATATATATATACATATATATATATATATATATATATATACAAATTTGAACCACCGTTATTTTCGGTCTCTAGGGGTTCTGAAACGCGAAATTTTCTAGTCGGCACTTCCGGATTGTTTCATTGTATCAACCTTATAAGCGGGGTTCCTCCGTATGGGGGAGGGAGGAACCGCGCTAAAACGGAGTCCATATGATTAATAATTATACAAATCTAAAACTAAACTAAAACTAAAACTAAAAATATAACATTAGTTTAGTTTTAGTTAGGGAAAACTAACGTTAGTTTAGTTTACTAACGTTAGTTTTGCCCAACACTGTGTGCAGGTTTAGTTTAAAGTTATTTTTCTTCCGTTGCACTAATTATTATTTTATTCTTTTTTATTTTTTTTTTAACGGCGCCTCGACACCTATGTCATTAGCGCCGACATCCAGGGTGCAGCAAGGAATTTTCCCAACGAGCCGTGGGATGAGAAAATTCCATCCGCCTGTGGGGATCCCCCCATCTCCCGCTTATGTGTCTAAGGCCCTAGCCACTAGATCACGGGAGACCCCAATTATTAATATTATCTTGAAAAATAATATTGTGCTAATATATTTATAAACAAGCCTCTTAGGGTTAAAATGAATTATTCGATTACATATAAATCCGTTTACTTCTCTACATAAAAATTTCAAGTCCCTCATTATTTGCTTTTCAACCCTTCTCATGTATTTTTTTTCCCTCGAAGACCCTGTTTTTCTTTCCAAATTAATACTGAAAGTCACGTCCTCAGCTCTCTGCTCCCGGAGTCACGAGGCAGACGGAGGGGTTTGAGGGGGGGGGGGAGGAAAAAAGTTTTATTTGTGGTTCGGGAACTAAGTTGGTCCCCAGGTTTCCCTCCCCGCAGAAAAATATTCATTTAAAGTTAGATGATGAAAGTTGTCGAACCACCGCCGGGGCCGGGGGGAAACCGGCGAAATTGTTTTCCTGGCGATTTTGCAGCTGTGGATCGGATTCAAATTATAACACCCGAAATACTGATCAACATATGGATAGGGATGACGGATGTGTCCAGCGTTGGGATTATTTGTTTTTGTTTTGGCGTTTTTTAAATTGAATTCCCATGCCTTGATGACGTTAACGAATCCAATTTAAAAAGATTTATTCAATGTGTAAAAGAAGATCAATTAAACTTTGGGTCCGTCTATTAGATAAAAGTAAGTCTCTCCTGTCATGAAATCATGTGGGATTGAGTTAATTGCTTTAACTAGAGCTTTTGGTCTACCCTGAAACGACATAAACTTCTGTTTGTGTTTGTTTTTTTTTTTTTTTTTTTTTTTTTTTCTAAATGGCCATTCAAGTACAGTATGCTTGATTTTTCGAAGCTTCTTATCCTTACATAAATAAAATAGGTCTCTTTATCATTTTAATAATAAAAGTGATTGAAATTGAAATGATGTTGGCGTGTATTTTTCTGGTTGCTTACTTATTTTTTTTTTTTTTTTTATTGTTGGAGAATGCTGGATGGTGGAAAATTGATGTTCCAAGGATGAAAAAATGGTCGAAAATTCCCACAAGTGTTTTATTGGCAAAACGTTTTCAGGGACTAAGCCCCATTTTCAATGCCCTATGACACAATACAGTAATTAAAACAGGTTCAATTTAAAACAGATTAAAATAACAATACAATTATAACAAAAAACAATCGTAAAACCTGAGACTACATATTAAAATAATATAAAACACCATTTTGTCCAATTATTTAAAAGTCGTCAATAAAAAGTTAAAACACACATTCAAACAATAAATAATAAATACTTTCATTCTATCACACAAACACGCATGCAGGAATAAATAAGTCTAAAAAACAACACAATGATATGAAAAAACTAGAGAGAAAGCTAAGTACCCACGATGCATTGGCTCTTATTCAGCCGAGCCTTGCTCCTAGACTGGCTTTGGAAAGCAGCGAGGGACTGTAGGGCTGCTGTTGAAACATGCTTCAACGTACCGCCGTCTCCTTTTACGTTAACATTCTTCTCCGAGACAGCGTCAATTTTAATCCAAACCTTTTCTGCCATGTCCATCTTTCTTCCCTTCCTCAATGTCTCTAGTACTTCACAGTCGAGGAAATCTGTGTCATGGTTTTCTTTAAGTACATGTTTCCTCATCTCCGAATACTTTCTGGTCAAATGCTCTTTGATCCGTACTTTTAATTTTCTTCCACTTTGACCAACATACGAAGACCCACAGGAAGTACACGACACTCGGTAGACTCCCGACTTGTCCAGCGGCTGGATGACATCCTTCGTTTTTGGTAGCCGGTTTTTCAACGTTCCCCTGCTCCTATTTGCTGTCTTCACCCCTACCTTTCTTAGCATCCGTCCAACTCTTTCCGATACTCGGCCAAGGTAAGGTATACTCAAAAAGTAACCCCCTTTTTTTAATAACTCTCCCTCCTGTTCCACTTCTGAATCCGGCTTAATCTTTTCCTATAGCGCCTTTCCAAGAGCTTATCGACTAAATCACATTTATAACCGTTGGCTATAGCCAAATGCTTAATGTAATTTAATTCCCTGTTGAACTTCTCCTCTGACAAGGGAAAATTCAAGAGTCGATCTATCATAAAGATTAGGCCCGAGACTTTATATTGTGGGTGATGGAAAGAGTCCGACGGGATGAGAAGATCAGTGGCTGTTGGTTTCCTATAAATATCAAAAATATGGGTACCGCCATCTCTCCGTATCTCAACATCAAGGAAATTCAGTCCGCCTTCACTTTCCAATTCAAGGGTAAATTTTATTCTTTGATGGCAGCTATTAATGTAATCGTGAAGGCCTTGTAAGTCATCCTTCTTGCCCGAAAAACTAACAATAATGTCGTCAACATAGCGGCCCCAAAAATCAATAAATTTTCGAAAAGGATTACGATCCGATAAAATAAATACATGCTCAAAATAATCCATAAATAATTCTGCCGCTAACGGGCTTAACGCTGACCCCATAATCAGACCACTGTCCAATGAATAAAAACAATCTTGAAATTTAAAATAGTTTTGTTTTAAACATAGCCTAAGTAAATTAAAAAATTCTTGTGCGATGATAGGATTAACCTTCTTGATTTTAAATAATAGTTCGCAAATGTGAATTACTTCATTGGGTGTTTCTTTTTTTTTTTTTTTTTTTTTTTTTACGGCTCATCTACATCTAGGTCATTTGCGCCGACATCCAGGGTGTAGCGAGGAATTTTACCAGCGAGCCGTGGGATGATAAAATTTCTGCCGGAGGTTGGGAATCGAACCCACCATCTCCCGCTTATGAATCCAAGGCGCTAGCCATTAGACCACGGGAGACCCCATTCATTGGGTGGTATATTTGAAAACATATCTTTAACATCAAACGATGCCAAAAGCCTATTTTCAGGATATTTAATATTTGAACTATTATTTATTTTTTTTATTGTCTCTTTTCATTTTCATACTATTTGACAGTCAGACATAAATTCAATAGATTCTATAGCAGCAGGAACCTATACTAAGATGCGAAATTCAAAATATTTGATCGAATTTGGTTTCATTCGACATTACCGGAATCATTGACTTTATAAATTGAAGGACATGCAGCAAAGAGGAAGCAGCTCCTATTTTCACTTTTTTGGCAAATTAAAAAAAAAAATACAAACAAGAAAATGTTTTAAAATTACTTATAAAAGTAAGTCCATTAGGACCTTATTCTACCTTTTTTATGCGCCATGTTTACAAAATTTACGACTTTTTCAACTAAAATGAACAAAATTTGCTTTCTACACTTTTTTAATTTAGGGAGCTCATATGAGTATGCCAAAATAATACATAATAAAAAAAAAAATCAATTGATGCAAAATTGAGTTGTCTTGTGGCTCTGTTTCTGTCAAATCGTCATCGTGAGTTTAGCTGAAGAAGCTACACATTTTAATGCATTGTAGAACAGCATCTCATTTTCTCCGACATACTTGTGTGTGAGGATCATTACATTTTTCACTTTTTAAAAGAGAAGTTGGCTGTACGCAGATGGAAAGTCAATAGTGGACCTCACACATCGGTTTAGTTGCTGTGATTCCACTCTTGAAGAGACCAGAGCTGCTTCCTTATTGTACCAGGAGACCGAGATAAGTGTTAAATCTACGATAATGTGCTGGCCTGAAAATCTCCTCTTCTTATTGCTGCACGCCTGTCAATTAGTGAAAGTTCTAAAAATAAATTAACAGCGGATGATGAGCGTTTAGCACGTTGAAAATTACATTAAAACTCGTATACGTTTATTAATACATTCCAGCAGTACAAGGGATTGTTAGAACGGATAATACATTACAGGGAGAATATACATCGGCAGGCAATATGTAAGCTTGAGGTTCTAATAATGGAGGATGGGGTATGTGTAGTGGGGCTCTGGAACCATGATTAATTATACGTCCTTTTTAAGTGTGATTTATAGCTGATTATATCCTGTAGCCATAGCGACAATGAAGGTGCAAGATATGCCATAAAATCTCTCTTCCATTTTATGGGAAAATCATATATCTGACTAACGATGAACTGCTTTAAGGATCAAGTCTTTGTCAGATTATAATACCACTGATTTGATCACTACAAGAAGATAAACTATGGACAAATCGAGGTTTGAATACAACACGCTTTCCTCATGCACAGCAAGAGGTGTAGTACAGTTTTGACTGCAGTAGGAGCTGCAGGAGGAGTGTAGCTGACGACTATTTAGAACTGCGCGGAAGAAAATCTGTTTGGCAAATATTGACTGCAGGAAGGGCTGGATCTGTCTAATGGCCTTTGTGTGCCCATAAACGGTGGGATTAGGACTGCGCAGTCCAAATATTTGTACCGTATATGAGACAGCCTTGAGGCTAGAGATAAAATATATATATTACATCGAAGTAGAATGATAAAACCAATAGATTAACTGTACTGTCCAATGAGGCCTGATCTCTGTGGACAAGAGGGTATTTGCAAGGGGGTCTACTATATAGTATAACTTATCGTTTGGGTGCTAGATCCGTACAGTCCAAACCTAGAGGCCAACCTGTGCTGACTCTGCCTTGAGATTTGAACTGAATATTTATGGCCTCCTATATACACCCTAATGTATAGAAGGAACAGATAGAGTAAGTTTGATACTTGGACAAGTTTGACTTTGTTAGAAGCTGACGATGAAAGTGCATACAATGAACATTTCGATGGCCTAGAATGAAAACCTCGTATCTCAAAAATAAAAATAATCAACTTTTATACCTAATTAGATGGACATTATGGTTACTGAGAAGCCCGCAAGGTTTGCTTCTTCGTCGATATAGTCCAGGACGCGTAAGAATGAATTTCTTTGACTCTCAAGGATTGTCAAATAGAATCTTATCCATCTAATAACGTATAAAAGTTATTAAAGTTTTTTTTTTAGATACGAGGTTTTCATTCTAGGCCATCGATTTATACTAAATGTGGAGAGAGGTGTTGTGAGCGCCAATGCTACTTGGTGCAGTTAGTTGTTCGAACAGATTATTGGTACTGTTTATAACATATTTTTTTTGAGTTTTCTTCATTCTTTCCGGAAATGCAAAGAAAAATGTTTTTGTGTTCTATCTTAGAAATAAATTGCAAGAAGCTATTCAACCATTTATTATTGTAACGCCTCTTAAACAAGCTTTTGATGAGAAATTCATTTTAAAATGAAGTGAGAAAGCTGTAAATGTCTGAAAATATGGTCTACAAAAATAAAGTTTAAAAACCGAGACATTTCTGAGGTAAGACATTCCTAGAATGTCCCTTGGAGCAAAAGGTAATTTTGTCTTTGCTTAGCAGAATGAGCGTTGTTCACTTGGCGCAAGGAGCGTTTCACTTTATTTTTACACAGAAATTACAATTCATAAAGTCGAATGCAATTGTTGCTTACAGTTATGAAGCGTTTCGTTTGCTGAATTTTATTAGAGAAAACAACAAACCTTAGGGAAAGTTGGAAGGGAAACGTTATTACTCAAACCATATTTCAAAACTCCCTTTCTCATTTGTCGGCCGAATAAGTAGTCGCCCCCCCCCCCCCCCGCCGTTCCGTGAAGGCAATTTCTCTTGATGAAGTAGGAAAGAGACGGGATAGAAGAGGGAGGGACATAATTTAATCGTTTCAACGCTTAATTTAAATAGGTACACAAATTTCCCAGGAGTTTCTGGAAGACATGTTGATTGTTTTTTAGAGAGAAAGTAAGTACATTAACATGGAGAGACCTTTTATAAAATACACTTTTTATTATCTCAAATATTGTTGGAGAATGATTTTAAATATTATGGAGAGAACGCCAATAACTGTATCTTTTTTCCGGCATTTACTTTATAACACGAAGGTTTGGAAGAATATGATATCCGGCTGTGTGCTATAATTGCCAAATATACAAACATCCCAAAAGAACATTTTGATCTTTTAGGTCCATTTGGGGTTTCTGAGGTAGAAATATACCTTGTAAAAGAGAGATGGAGTGTAATGCGAATTTAAGTATCTACTTCTATTAGTCCTAAAAATTAGGCAACTTCAATTTTAGAAGTTAGAGAAATTTTATCACGAATCATTATTTCGATGCATCGGGGAGGTCTCTAGTATGATTACTTTAGAAGTAATGTGCAAAAGAAGTATAAAAGAAACGCATTTGTTTCTATATTAAAAAAAAAAAAAACAAAAAAAAAAACAATCTGTTCCGGAAATATTTCGACTTACACATACATCAATTATTGTTATTTCGGTTGTTCCGAAGATTACCTTGCAAATGACAATGTTAGCCAAAATTAGTTTGCTTTCACTCAACCTTAATTCAAAATGTATGTGCTCTGGACAAAATAGACGAACCGTGGAAAGATACTTTCTAAGTTCTTATCTCATATTTCTGACAACCAAAAATTTTACAATAGAGAATTTGGTCCCATTGGACAACTAAACAATGAGCCATCTTTTTTTTTTTTTTTTGAAAACTGAATAAAATGAAAAGGATATATTAAAAGGAATCCATATCCTTCCGTTCGGATTCCTTTTCTGACGGTTAATTACTAATTGCGGTAAATATAAGGTGGTTTAATAAATTTAAATACCAGTAAGTACTTCTCTGACGTCAGATAAATAATATTTAATACCGTTGTCATATAGGATTGGCTCAGATGTATGAGTTCATTTAATATCATACTGTAATAAGAAGCTAGAAAGTAATAAAGCCGAGCGTAATCTATATATATAAAAATCACGTGTCTGTCTGTTTTTCTGTTTGTTTGTTCCTTATACAAATCTATACCGTTTGACCGATTTTGACCAAACTTGGAATAATGGTAGGTCTTGATACGAGAAATATCCTAGGCTAGGTCAAAAAAATCTACCAGCTGTCTGTCTGTATGTTTGTCCCTTATACAAATCCACACCGTTAGACCAATTTCTACGAAACTTGGTATACATGTATGTCTTGATACGGGGGGTGTTATAGGTTAGGTCAAAGTCGTCTAGGACTCACAGTTGGGAGGCCAAGGGTTCATAACAGTTACAGTTCCGTGTTATTAGATTTTAATAATACTTATTTGGTTTCTAATTTATTTAGGCTTTTCTATATGTAGAAAGTAGGTGCAGCATGGCACGCCGGGTAATAGCTAGTACAATAATAAAAACATTTAGTTTGTTGTTTGTAAAATACATTTGTATCTAGATATACTTTCAGTAAAGAAGAGTACGAAAAAAAAAATGTTTCTATCGTCTCAAGTTCACTTACTACAGAGGTCAAACAGAACGATGTTTTTTTCCAGAAAGTACTATTAAATTTAAAAGATATTCTTATTTTGCTCTATTAAATTAAGTATTGGACTGTAGAGTTGTTTTATTTTTATTTTTTTAGGTTGGCACAATGGCCTTGATGCCTATGTCGTGTGCACTCTGTTCGTATGATCCTTGGTTCAATTCGCACTACGGTCGATCACTTCACTTTCAAAAAAAAAAAAAAAATACACCGGGATTATCCTGGCTAGAAAAAGGCGGTAAACTGCAAACAAAAGTTCCCAAAATCTACAAGCGGACGTTAAAATTGAAATAAATAAATATTGTTTTAGGGTCTATTTAATACTCTATTGTCTATAAAATTTAAATTATACTCTAATAATGTTTTTTGGAGTTAATTAATTAATAAATTCCTATACGAGGAAGAGTTTACGGAATACCCAGACCTCAAATGAATCCCTTTCCTAAACAGACACACCGACAGACCTAAACTAACGGTATTTTCATATGTGGACCCGAGAAACCTAAAACTAGATTTTAGGAAAAGTTTTTAGAGGGTGAAACATTTCGAAATTGTTTAACGACCATCTCGTGGAGTTTGCCACAATTTCCTAACGTGTGTAACTTTTGATTCGTTGCTTCACTCTAAACGCTTCGAATTCTACCAATTAAACATTAGTAACGAATGGAAGCTCGTGTTTTTAATATATGTAAACCAAATTCATATTCCGAATGCGTGCAAGTAACTTATTCAGGAACAATTAATTTTTATTACTTATAAGCACCGCAATTTTATTTAATCATCTCATAAAGCCTCGTGACCTGAAAAATAATTATAGAAAGTTTTGTGATAAAAAATAAATATTCAGCATAAAAGAAAACAGTTTATTACAAAAAAAAAAACAATCGACAAAATAAAATAAAAAATAAATTTTACTTATTTTAAGCTGTTTTCATTATTATTTAATTAGTATAAATAATAACTACAGCCAACGGCCATAGCCACGTTGAGTGCACCGGTTCCCGTAGATCACCGAAGTTAAGCAACGTCGGGCGTGGTCAGTACCTGAATGGGTGACCGACCACGTGCTGTTGGCATTAGAAAAGGGTGGCAACCTGTAGACAGCCCGGCGCTAATGGCCAAGATGTAGATGCGCCGTTAAAAAAAAAAAAAATAAAAAAAAAAAAAAAAAAAATAACTACAAATAACTACATTAATACAATGATCCTAGTTTAGCTTTAAAGAGGATTATCAAATAATAATAAGAATCAACGACTAATGGGGTTAATAAAATGTCAACAAATTCGCGTAGTAACTAGCACTAAAAATATAATATCTAACAAATAGGCAAGTTTAGGCAAGATCTGACGAGGTACTAAATAAGACAATATACTCCTAAAATAGTACCAAATGGTATGTTTTCGGCAAATCCCGGCAATTTAAGAATTCCATTAAATAGAATGTAAAAAAAAAAATTAAGTGAATTTTTAGCACACGACGTATTTAATAAGCCAAGGTTTTGTTGACATAGCAATTATAACCAGTCTGTATTTAAAAATGATCGCGATAATATAATTTAAAATCAATCTGCTCAAAAGAAAAGGGTATATTTGGTACTAAATCCCAAATTAAGAGGTTTATTTTTTTCCCCCCTGTTTAACATTACCGGCCCACTGGGCGTCGTTCAAGACGATCGACAAATTTTTCGCAAAAATACTTATGTCTCTACTTACTACTTCCTCCGCAATAAATGTCACATATTTCCGACAAGTGGGCATAAGTCTCTTTTTCCGAGGGGGAAAAAAATTAAAAGTGGGCCCATACTAAAAGGACTTTGGGAATATAGTCCCGTTTTTGTTCCCAACATCACACATACCGCAGCCCCCATATATCATCTTCCTGGTCAATAGACATCCATTTCTCTTTTTGTCCACCACATATTGAGCGCACCAAGGTGCCCTCAGGGTTCTACACAAGGGGATTGTATCAAATCGAAAAAATGACTTCCCAATATTTAGAATATTTTGGTTTTAAGTAATTATAATAAAAACCTTTATATATATATGTGTATATATATATATATATATATATATATATATATATATAAACTCTTCTGAAAGATGGCCCAGTATACATTTTAGCACTTTCCTCCGAAGGAAAGTAGCTATTGAGGTTGGACTCATGACGGAATTTTTGAAAAATGTCTTCAAATCTTTATCGATCCTACCTAGTAGACACCGAAAATGACCCCCGTTAAAATTTATATATATATCTATATATATATATATATATTTATATATGCATATATATATATATATATATATATATATATGTGTGTGTGTGTGTGTGTGTGTGTGTGTGTGTGTCTGTTAACACGATAGCGGCCAGAGTTTTTGTTTTTTCGTCACGAAACTGGGTATATAGCATTCAATTAGCAAACGATTGAACGAGTTCGTTAACCACCAAAGTCGGTCCACCGGAAGGGGGGGTTTACCCCGAACCCAAAACACTAATTTGACTATGTCAGCCGTAATATTTGTTATATTTCAACGAAACTTGGTATTCGTAGTGGTAATATAGAGAGAAAAGTGAGATATAAAAACGAACTAAATCGGTTCATTAGAAGGGGGGGTTTGCTCCGGACCCACAATACCAATTCGCCACTACCAGCCGTGATTTTTGGTATATTTCAACGGAACTCGGTATTCGTAGTGGTAATCCACAGGTAAATAACTGTTGTAAAAATAAACTAAATCGGTTCATTAGGAGGGGGGGTTTACTCCGGACCCACAATACCAATTCGCCACTACCAGCAGTGATTTTTGGTATATTTCGACGAAACTCGGCATTCGTAGTGGTAATCTACAGGTAAATATGTGTTGTAAAAATAAACTAAATCGGTTCATTAGAAGGGGGGGTTTACTCCTGACCCAAATTCTTAATATACTCATACCGGTCGTAATTTCTGCTGTATTGTAACGAAACGCGGTATACGTCGTGGGTAACTCGTGAGAAAGAAGTGTTGTAGAAATGAGCTGAATCGGTCAATCGGAAAGCGGGGGTTTAATTTGTAATATACTTCAATAGAAAAGCCCGTCAGACGTAGGTTCACAAAGCCGCCGCAAGGAGCGCTTTCTACCACTAGAGTGACTGTATCCTGTTCCTGCGTTAGATCAAAATACGATAATATGAGGTTTTTTGTATTTATTACGAAGCGTAATAGGTACCATGTGTAAACATAACTCTGGAAGCAAATTATTAATTGATCAGTTACTCATTACAAATTTAAAAGAGAACTATTCATGTTTTTATTTTATTTATGTAGGATATTTTAAGCAAATTGTTCTGGAAAGCAATCTACACTACCCAAATTCTGAGGAAAGTGCTTAGTTATGCAGCTCCTGCGTGACGGACTTTTTCTTATTTGTTTTCAAAGGCAGGGGGTCGATGAAGTAGTACAACATACGTTCAGATTAACTACTTTATTTGAAATCTTTCTCCGACATGTTTCGTGCTTTCCTTGTTAGGAAGTCCTCTATTTATGTTTTCAGGAGAACACATGAATAGAAAACTGGAAGGTTGGATGATCTAAAAATATTATCTACCTCATTAGTATTACAGATGGGGCAGATATTTTGGGGGGTTTCTGGTTATTGTACTCTTGTTGTAATTTATTTTGATAATATTTGTATGGAAATGGGGGGTTCTTTTTTAGGTAAGATGGTGTTTTCTGGTTGGGAATAAATATAATCCAATACATTGGACAGAAGGACGAAAAAGTGACACTATTTCTATATTGTTACAGCAACAAAGTTTTATGCTTGTCCAATAATATTTTTATTTACTTCCTTCTTGTTTGTGAATTGGAGATTTCAGAATGTAAAGTAAGCATATCGCATTAGTATTTCTATAGTGACACAACTCAAAAATCGGTTTTATTCGCACCGTCATAGTTAGGAGTATGAAAGACATGGTCAATATCTCTTTATCAACCATCAAAACTGTATGCACCTAGATTCAGAGCTTGCACACCAGAGGAAACTTGTGTCACCCTTCCTGTCTCAATGCTAAGCCCCCTACATAGATAAGAATGGCACATTTTCAGTTGAGTTTTATTTTGAGTTGTGTCACTTTAGAAATACTAGTGCGATATGTTAACCAATATTTTTGTTTTTCTGTAAGAAACTCGATATACCGTATTCCCAACGGGCATAATTCATAAGTAGTCCACCTACCTTTCCTGGACGCAGAAGTCTGTTTGAAACTCAACACGATTCCATGTTCCCGTGAGGTTTATTCCATCGTCCTTTTGTCATTTTTTGGGCGTATTGTGTATTTCGATGGCGTTTGGTGTCACTCTCCTTCCAAGAGCATTTTCCTCGGCTTCATCAAATAACGTCCGTCTGATGCACTCTTAGCGTATCCTGGCTACCGTACTTTTTTTTTATAAAAATTCCTGGTCAAATCTTTTTTGTTTCTCGTTCACGGTTCAGGCTTTTGCATCGGAGCCATTGCATGTCCATCGTACTTAAAACGGTTGTAAGAAAATTTTCAAGATCTAATTTCAGTCTATTTAACCATCATCTTCGTTAGGTGTACTATTTTATATATCTTGCCTTGTTTCTGGTCTTAATGCGAAACGAATAAAGAAAGTCTGTTCTTTGTTAAAATAACCTTCCAAGTAAGAGAGGTAACATCGGGTTCGAAGCCCAATTAAAAGTTCTCCCTTTCCGCCGTTAAACTCCGCCGGGGGTATCCGTGTGATTGGATCCAACTTTAAAACTCTTCTCCGCCGAAGAAGTCATTGATATCTTTATAGTTCTACAAACAATTCAAATTTCCAAAGCACTCTCCAACAACTGAAGGCCTGTCGTGTAGAATTGAACTCAAAACTCCAACACATTTAGGTTTAGAGCTCGGCTGTTAGATTGATTAATTGGGATCTTTTGAAGCAATTTATTTTTTGTTTGTGTAATTATACTTCCTCTGCCCTCAGGGGCATTGACAATATGGCATTTTTTTTTTTGTTTATTTTAATTATTCCCGTAAGGGCTCGGGAGGGCCAAGTGAATTACAATTAACTGTTCGGGTTCGCACTTTTTTTTACAGCTCATCAACATCTAGGCCATTAACGCCGACATCCAGGGTGCAGCGAAGAATTTTCCCAACAAGCCGTTAGATGAGAAAATTCCTGCCACCGGTGGGGATCGAACCCACCATCTCCCACATATGAATCTAAGGCATTAGCCACTAGACCACGGCGATGCCCGGGAGACCTTATTGTAAGTAATACAATATTCAGATCTCCGTCAATTAAAACGAGAAGGGATTTAGAAACAAAACTGAAACATTGTTTAGCCTATTCAAACGGTGACCAATAGGAATTGTCAAAGTAATTTCTGAGTAAATTTCACGTCTAATTTATTTAAATTAGCATTGTAGGGGTCTCCCGTAGTCTAGTGGCTAGCACCTTAGATTCATAAGCGGGAGATGGTGGGTTCGCTCCCCACCGGCGGAGGAATTTTCTTGTCAAAGCGCCGTAAAAAAAAAAAAAAAAAAAAAAAAAAAAAAAAAAAAAAAAAAAAAAAAAAAAAAAAAAAATAGCATTGTATAAATCGATCACCACGATCGTGAATTTTGTTACAGTTCTTTCAATTAAATATAATTGGGCCGCTAAGTTTAAATATTGGATTTTTTTAATAGGTTTTATTTTTTATTGTAATCTTTCTGACCAAAATAAAGAAAACAAAATATCAAAGAGTGTTTTTTTTCTATATTTATTTGGGGTATTAATTATTTCTATTGCAATATTCTTTATTGAAATATTTTCCAGTATCTTTTGGTTATTTCTGGGAAAAGGGAGTTGTTTTCATTAGGAGAGATATGTAAACTTTCTGAAATCGCCATTTTTGTTATTTAACGGTTATAAGAAAAAAAAAGAAAAACAACGACAAGACTCCGGCATGTAGTATTGATCAACCGACCGGCCTGTTTGGTGATCCTGGATTCCTTCAATATTTTTTTAGCTTTGAATCAACTTCTGTTCAAACTCGGCTTCCATCTTTTGGTTTAAAATTGGATCGCATCTATCGTTTCTAGTAAATCTTTAATGCAATCCTGTGTTTTAATCCAGAGCAAGCTGTCTAAGATCTGTCCACATTCCCGAATAACCAACTGTCTGTTGCATTTCTTCTAAAAATATAATTTATAATGTTTAATTATACAGAAATTATGTTACTCAAATAAAATACATGATAGATCTTAAGCCGGGGGTGAGGTTAGCTCAGTGGTAGAACACTGTACTGTTTTTTTAACGGTAAACAATTTTTTTTATACTATTAGAAATGATCGCTCAGAAACTGTTCAAAATAATTTGATTCTAATTATTCCATCTTAAAAAAGATAAAACTCCCTTTAAGAAAACAGTGAAGTAATTCACTAAACCCAGTGATTATTTATATATATATCACGTGCCTGTCTGTTTGTCCGTATGTCTGTTTGTTCCTTATACAAATCTACACCGTTTGACCGATTTTGACGAAACTTGGCACACAGGTAGGTGTTGATACGGGAAATCTTCTAGGCTAGGTCAAAATAGTCAAATTTCTAAATGTGGTCAAAAGTTTTGTTAAAGAAAAATTGGCTACACTGAACCATTCAGATTTTGACGGCCATTTTGAATAATGTCTCAAATTTATTTGTTAATGTTCTTGATAATTAGAATAACTTGAACTCATTGATGACTTTTCATCATTATATAATCATGTAATGCAGTTTATTTCAATTTTATATCAACAGTCACTGTCTAACTAAGGAGCGCTGGCGTTTCATTGATAAGAGATATCTACTCGCAGACTGTGGTGCTGGCTTCTGTCGGCTTTTTTATGAATTGCTGTGGTGCTGGCCTCTGTTGGCTGTTTCACGAGACATTATTAGTATATATATATAAATGTTTCAATATTTACATATAAATATTTTCCACATGACAACTCACCAATTTCATTAGCATTGCCCTCAAAATTCCGGCACGTATGACCTTTTTCGCTTGAGAGTTTACAGCTTGTATAGGACTGTAAAGGGTTAAAATTTTCATTAGTGCTCCAACTGTACGTTAATAATTACAGGAAGCAGTTTCGTGAGTAAGGCTTGCAATTTAATTAAGAGAGAAAGAGAGAGAGAGAGAGGGAGATGAAGTTACCAGTTACCTAGGTGTATTTCTGGAAGGTGTACTTTAAGGTTGGTATTAAGACCAACACACTATTCATTATATTAAATGACCTGTCCATGTTACTGTTGTTTTAAACATTGTCTACAGAATATTTCTTCTAAAACTACATGTAACATTGTAATAGTTTACATTAGATACATTTATGTGACCTGTTTTGCCCAAAAAAAGTGAAATTGCACGCTATTTTATACCTGATGGCAAATGGAATTAGTTTACGCTGCTTGCAACAGCTCTTCAAGGTGCCAAAGTCAACCGCTTGTAAATGTATATATGTGATGCTATTTACAACGCATTCGGAGATTACATAAAAACGCCGACTGTACTAAACAACTAAACAGGCAAGCCCCAACAGAGTAGGAGGCAAGCTGCAAGTCCAGGTGTGTTTAGTGGAGGCTACTAAACAGAAAAATAGTTCTTGCACTTGATTACTAATCACTCGCACTAAACTGTTGCTGTTCATACGTATTTAGTACTAATCACTAAACACCTTCACTTAACACTCGCAATCGTATTAATCAAAGTGTAAATAAAGCCTTTAAAGCCCATTTCCACTTTGATTAGTGCGATTGCTTAGTGCAGGTGTTTAGTTATTAGTACTAAACACGTGTGGACAGCAATAATTTAGTGCGAGTGATTAGTAATCAAGTGAAATTGATTACTAAACAGTGAATAGAAGCACGTAAAAAAAAGAACGTTTAGTCCGTTAGGTTGCTGATGAAATAATTCATTATAATTTCCTTAAATGTAGGGCGCGATGTTAGCTCAGTGGTAGAGCACTGGACTAATAAGCTGGAGGACCAGAGTTCAAATCCCGAGCAAGCTCTAAAGATTTTTTCTTCTAGTGTCTTCGTTCATGGGTTGAATTCGACCTCCCTGACCGTCCCTAGGCCAACACAGCCTTTAATTAATTTAATAATGGGTACCTTGGTGCTAATGACTCTAGCAGTTGAAGCAGCAAGGGGAGAATCAGGCGCCCGGAGCATATTACTGACCACATTATCTCCCGAGTGTGTCGAATGGTCATGAATCAGATACCTCTAATAGCCTCAGGGCCCTCGTGGCCTGTTACAGGACTGATTTTTTTTCCCTTAAATATATCAAAGTTGTCAATACCTATTGATCAGAGATATTATTTGTGAATTGATTTAATATTATTTGCTGTAATGATTAGCGGTTGCATAAATGTAGTAATAAATAAATATTGTGATGGTTTTATTCCCTAATAGGATACTTTATAGGTTTTATTATAGTAAGTAACAAAGTTAATAACAATTCAATATGTATCCCATATTCATGACTTCCATTAAAAATAATTCTGCCAGTAAAGGTTATATTCCATCCGGTGGATCCATCATTGTAAAACAATTTGTGTTGCTTTAGGCTAATAGCGGGGCGGGAGAGTGCCCTTCGGGAGTAATCAGCTGTTTCATATAAAACGAGCCGCCACATCCACCGGAAAAAAAGTAGCCACCCCCATACCGACCCTTTGGGAATAATGGCGGAATGTAGAGTTGGCTGTCGTTTTAATGCCGAATTCTCGATATATAATCCTCAACACCTCGGTTAGTAACCACCGAATAGCTTTGCCACTTTCATTTTTGCATTCTGTTTAGTAAAGCGTTTTCCTCTTTCATATACATATATAGACAGAACATTCGTAGCTGTAGCAGGGGCTCTGGAAGAATTCCTGCGCGCTGCAGGAGAACTTGGGCTGGACGTAAATGTGGAGAAAACAGTCTGTATGAAGACATCGACGTCAGAAGAAGCCCATGAAGAAGTTGTGGTCTTTGGAGAGTACTCTTTTGCAAGATCCGAAGAATTCAAATATCTTGGTAGCAAGCTGACAGAAAAGAACGAAATAACAGCTGATATAAAGGCGAGGATTGCTGCTGGAAACAGATGTTTGTTTGGACTGCTGAGAGTATTTAAGTATAAAAGGCTGTCAAGAAACGCAAAGGTACTGGTATATAAAAGTATCCTGAGACCCACAGTTATTTACGGCTGCGAGTCATGGACCCTAACTTCAGAGTCGATGCGTATGCTGAGAGTTTGACAGGGGAAGGTTCTGCGGCGGATTTATGGGCCTTTGAAGATCGGTGAACAGTGGAGGATCAGCCAAGAGCTGCGGGTTCTTTATGTAGAGAATGGGACCTAAACGACTACCCCGGAAACTCCTGTACGACAAACCTGGAGGGGGACGGAGGCGAGGGAAGCCCCGCCTTCGATGGCTGGATGATGTTGATAAAGACCTAAAGGATCTGGGGATCAGCCGTTGGAGGAGATTCGCTGCCGACCGGGGAGAATGGAAGAAGCTGCTAGCAGAGGCCATGGTCCTTCATGGACTTTATTGTCCACCAGAAAAGAGAATATAATATGAAAAAGATCCTAATATTCTATAATTATATATTTATATGACACAGATTCTAAAGAAATGGATGATAAATCATAAAATGCAAAAAAAACAAAAAAAAAACTGCAATTTATTATTGAGAAAGTGACATTTTATCAAGTATTGACAAAAAAATTCTTGGATAATTTATTCCATAACGTTTTAGTTAGAGACTCCATGCTAGGCAAATAAAGAAAAAAAACAAAACCAAACCTAATATATAATAATGATGTAAATAATAATTGTTTTAGAATATTTAAATTACAATTGTATACAATCGTATTGGGGGAGGGGAATGCACCAGAAATCAAAGATATTTTTATTTTTCAAAATAGTGCAATAAGAATAATATGCAGTTTACAGAAAAAAAATGCCACTAAAACATATTTTAAATAACAAAAATTATAAGCACACCATCTTTGTATTTATCTGACATTTTAAATTGTGAGAAGGAATTTATATTTATTTCATTCAAGAGAGGATTTGCATTCCTACTCCTAATGTATATTTTTATAGGGGGCGAGGTTAGCTCAGTGGTAGAGCACTCGACTAATGAACTGGAGGACCAGGTTCAAAACCCGAGCGCGCACTAAAGATTTTTTCTTCTAGTGCTGCCGTTCGAGTGTTGGATTTGGGGTCCCAGATCGTCCCTAGGCTCACCCAGCCTTTAATTATAATTTAATTAATAATGGGTACCTTGGGTGCTAATGACTCTAGCAGTCGAAGCAGCCAAGGGGAAAATCAGGCGGCCAGAGCATAGTATTGACCACACTATCTCCCTAGTGTGCCGTATGGTCAAGAATCAGATACCTCTACAGTATCTGCCCCTCTGGGCCCTTGTGGCGTGTTACGGGACTGATTTTTTTTTTTTTTTTTTTTTTTTTTTTTTTTTTTTTTTTTATATTTTTATAAGAAAACTTAAATCTATGCTATTGGGAATGAGCTTTTGACATTATTAGGAGCTAAATTATTTTTCAATTGGTACTTGCGTTTGTAATTTGAGTTTTTTTTTTTTCAGTAATAAGCAATGGAGAAGAATTTTTGTATTATTATTTGATTGTATTGGAGGTTACCTTTTCAATGACCCGATTTCATGGTGGCTGATGATTGCCAATTTTCTGTAGAAACCACAGTTTTCTTCTATTTTTTTTTTTTTTTTTTTTCGTGTGTGAGGTGGGTACATTTTTCAAGAAATACCAAAACAATGTAGTAACCAGTATCTATTCCAATCTTTCCAAATTACACTAATTATAAAAAGCGATAAATGCTGATAAACCAGTTTCTGCGAGTTAGACATTCTTAAATTGTATATTTAGTATTTTACGTTATTTAATCTTTAAGGACTTATACTTACTCTAGCTCGCTTGTATCTTAAAGACATAAAAGTTAAATTTGCGCATAAAGCGGACTCTTAAGATTAAATAAATGTTTTTTTTTTTTTCAACGTCCCTTAATTTGTTGATACATTTCTTAATTAATAGTGAGCATTATAAAAGCTAATCTAAAGCATTGTTTTCTGCCGTTAAGTGAATTTGTTCAGACAATGGTTCCTAAGGCCTTTTTTTTAGGGTTCCGATTCCAGGTTTTGAGTGTCGATTCTAACCAGATGTTCATAATGTTTATCGTTATTAACCCTTTAGGTTTTTCAGAGCTACGGCTATTCCCGTCCCTAACACGCCACCGGGGCCATTTCGTTAAAAGCAACAATGCTCCTTTTACAACTTTTCCTGCCTCATTTTTCTGACTTGATTTTTTTTCTTTTTTCGGAAGGAGTGTAACTATTATGATTGTTTGTTTGTTTGTTTACTTGTGCTTAAGGGCAAAAAACTGCGAGGTCATCATTGCCCGATTATGATTGTAATCACGAAAACATTCTTTGAATCGTTTCTTCAAATCTTTATTATTTATAATGTGACACGACAGCGACCACAATTTCTGTTTCAAATTATTAATTTGAGTGCTAAACTTTGCTTATAATTAATCAAGTATTTTTTTTTTACAGGTACGAGACTTCTAATAACGATATGAGGTCGAAAAATATGATGTGAAGAGATCGAAGAGTCAGTTAGTAAGCGAAATTGTTGTAAGTATTAAATTAAATTTCCATGTGTTTGCACCACATTTAATTTATTTAAATTGGGGAAAAAAAACATCAGGTCTCCACACAGCTAATTTACTTGTTACATTACAAAATTGACCTTTATAATGCGGATTAATTTAGAAAAAAATGTCCATAATTTGCTTTTTTGGATTATTTAGGGAAGAATCCACCACATATTCAAACTACTGTCAAGAGTCTTGAATAAAACTCGGCAAATGTTGACGAAATTATATACTGAAAACGTTATTTGACAACTTTATCCTACGTTTAGGATATAAAGGATAATGGTTATACACATATTTTTATTTATATGTTTAGATTTGATTAGATTAGATATACTCAGGGCCCCTATCTGAGGGGAAAGCAACTCGACCTAAAAGATCTATTGTGCCCCTGACACTCTGCTGGGTCACTTATAGCAGCCCTGCGTCCCTGACAAACCCTCTGATCTTCTGAGGTGGGAGCTCAGAGTCTCTTCCTGGGTCAGTTATTCTAACAGATCCTAGGTGCATAAAGCGCCTGCGTGAGAGTACCGCGCAATCACATATTATGTGTGCGGGTGTTTCCTCCTCTATCCCACATAACCTACATAGAGAGGTTGTAGCCAGGCCCATATTGTATAGATGTTTATTCATCTTAGCATGACCTGTGTAAAGAGCCACAGTCTCCTTCATAGCTTTCCTATGTAGGGACAGAAGCATCTTTGTTCGTTTCCTGTCAATTTGGTTTAGGAAACGCTTTGACTGTCTTTGCGTTTGGACTCTTTGCCAAACGCCTAGATGTTGTAGCCTCGCCCAGTCATCAATTATACCTTTTGCTAGGGTTAGCGATATTCCACAAGCTGGTTCTGGCCCACAAAAGGACTCCTTGGCCCCCTGTCTTGCCAGCTTATCAGCTTCCTCATTTCCTAGTATATCTGAGTGTCCTGGCACCCAGTGCAATTTAACCCGGTTACTGACAGCCAAACGATCTAACATCTTCCTGCATTCATCCACAATCTTGGATTTAATGCAGGTGCTCTCGATGGCTGATATTTATATGTTTACTACCATGTATAATTGGCACAGAATTTTACGACGGGTTAAGTATTTGGGACCACAATTCAAATCCCACAAGGTGTGGTGGCTTTTCTTAAAAAAAAAAAGAAAAAAAGAAGAAGAAAAGGCATCAGCCCTATACTGGATAGAAAAGGGTGGTAACCTAAAGATAACCCGTCCTAAAATTCGTTGTCAATTATAAATGGATGTTAAAATTTAAATCAATAAATAAATCTTAATGGATACTATCTGCTAGATGCCGCAAATGACAAACTTATTTATAATAACACGATAGTGGCCACAATTTGTGTTATTTTGCTACGAAACTTGGTACGTAGTGTACGGTTCGATGAGAAAAATTAATTTATATAACGGATGGGTTACTTAAACATAAATATTTTTTTTTTTTAAATACGCTAAATCGGTTCATTAGTAATTGGGGTTTATTCCAAAACCCTATTAGTAATTTGCCTGTTCCGTCTTATATTTTTTACTTCCTTATAACGAAACACTGTATATATCATAAAATGCAAAATAACTAGTCAATTAAAAGTTGGTACTTACTACAGGATAAAATTATAAAATAATTCAATCAGCTGTTTATTACAAATATAAAAGCGTAAAACTATTCATATTTGTATTGATATGAGTAGAGCCCGGAAGTTAGGCAAAATGCCTTTTTTATCTGAATGGATATATTGAAGAATCAGATAGAAATAAATATGTTTTCGTGCATTTAGGAAGTGTAGCGACAATTTTTATTTTGCCTTTTTTGCCTATTTTGGCTTCCGTTGCCTATGTTTGCCTTTTATGCTTGTTATGCAATTTTTTTCTGCGATTTAAACATTTCAAAAAGCACATATTGAATTTCCGTTCATCGAAGTCAAAAAAGGTTGCTCAAATTACAAATTGCTGTCACAAATATCTATTCGAAAGCTTATTTTCCCAACCCATGGATTTAACCTCTGTAAATAACAGAACCTTCCTTAGTAGAACGAATGCACAAGCATAATGAATAGGAGGAAAGAGAGAGAATGAGAGAAGTACGTCTCCTTCCTCACATCCCTTTAGCTGTGACAATGCGTAACCGTACCTGGTACTCCGGACTTCGAAATGACAAAAGAATGCAGAGGAAGTTTTGCCATGATGAAAAACATTTTTTCTGAGAAGGTCTATAACGGTTGATACTTTGAAAAAGCATCTTGTTGTTGCTTGTAATAAGGGAAGTAATTCCCTTGAGAGTAAATACACTAATTCTGTGATAAATCTATTTATATATATAAAAATCACGTGTCTGACTGTTTGTCCGTTTGTCTACACAAATCCACACCGTTTGACCGATTTTAACTTAACATGGAATACTGGTAGGTCTTGATCCGGGTCGTCTACCAGTTATCTGTCTGTATGTTTGTTCCTTATACAAATCCACACCGTTTGACCGACTTTAACCAAACTTGGGACACAAGTAGATCTTAATCCGAGAAGTGCCGTAGGCTAGTCAAAAACGTCTACCAGCTGACTGTCTGTATGATTGTTCCTAATACAAATCCACACCTTTTGAACAAACGTGGCACACAGGTATGTCTTGATACGGTGAATGTCATAGGCTAGGTCAAAAACGTCTACCAGCTGTCTGTCTGTATGTTTGTTCCTTATACAAATCCACACATTTCGACCGATTTTGATCAAACTTGGCACACATGTAGGTCTTGATTCGGGGAGAGCCATAGGCTATTTTAAAATCGTTTATGACTCACAGTTCGGAGGTCACGGGTTCGAAACAATGAACGGGGTTCCTAATTTATTTTTGATTTAATGGAAGCAGAAAGAAGGCGTAGCATGGCACGCCGGGTAACAGCTAATTGGTAATAAAGAAATGAATGAGTATTTAAAATACATTTTTTCATCATTAATGAGTAAGGTTGCTCTTTGCCTTCACTCCTAATAAATGCCTATTTTAATTACAGTACTGCCTATTTTCAGTATTTTAAGTGCCTTTTTGCCTGCCTATTTCACCCAAAAATAAATGCCTAACTTCCGGGCTCTAGATATGAGTTATTTTAAGCAAACTCTTCAGGAATGCCTTGTTAATGAATGTGCTTAGTTATGCAGGAGTGACTTATTTTATTTAACACAGTTTTAAATCCTACTATGTCGAAATTTTTAATCGAACAAATATCTTGTACCTCCAAAGCAATGGATAAATAATTTCTGCTTGAATGAGCCATGAATGGCGTACATCAGACTGATGTCCGCTGTCTCTGATTGGTATTTCTGCTGGAATGAGCCATGAATGGCGTACCTCATACTGATGTCCGCTGTCTCTGCTTGGTATTTCTGCTGGAATGAGCCATGAATGGCGTACATCATACTGATGTCCGCTGTCTCTGCTGGAATGAGCCATGAATGGCGTACATCATACTGATGTTCGCTGTCTCTGCTTGGTATTTCTGCTGGAATGAGCCATGAATGGCGTACATCAGACTGATGTCCGCTGTCTCTGCTTGGTATTTCTGCTGGAATGAGCCATGAATGGCGTACATCAGACTGATGTCCGCTGTCTCTGCTTGGTATTTCTGCTGGAATGAGCCATGAATGGCGTACATCAGACTGATGTCCGCTGTCTCTGCTTGGTATTTCTGCTGGAATGAGCCATGAATGGCGTACATCATACTGATGTCCGCTGTCTCTGCTTGGTATTTCTGCTGGAATGAGCCATGAATGGCGTACATCATACTGATGTCCGCTGTCTCTGCTGGAATGAGCCATGAATGGCGTACATCATACTGATGTTCGCTGTCTCTGCTTGGTATTTCTGCTGGAATGAGCCATGAATGGCGTACATCAGACTGATGTCCGCTGTCTCTGCTTGGTATTTCTGCTGGAATGAGCCATGAATGGCGTACATCAGACTGATGTCCGCTGTCTCTGCTTGGTATTTCTGCTGGAATGAGCCATGAATGGCGTACATCATACTGATGTCCGCTGTCTCTGCTTGGTATTTCTGCTGGAATGAGCCATGAATGGCGTACATCAGACTGATGTCCGCTGTCTCTGCTTGGTATTTCTGCTGGAATGAGCCATGAATGGCGTACATCAGACTGATGTCCGCTGTCTCTGCTTGGTATTTCTGCTGGAATGAGCCATGAATGGCGTACATCAGACTGATGTCCGCTGTCTCTGCTTGGTATTTCTGCTGGAATGTTTTCGATGGAATTCCTTTGAAATGTTTAATGACATTTTCATTTATACCACGCAACCTCTAGGGTCGGTTCTTTGCCCTGCACCAAGTCTACGAATAGGAAGGTGAGCTTCTAGTGGCAATAGTCGATGTCCCAAGGCGAGGAGAAACGCACAATTCCATGACATCCTCGGCATAAACTTTGAGCTTAACCCATTAAATCCCAAGCCTATTTCTACTGTTTTTTTTGTTTTTGTTTTTTTAAACTTTTCGTTATTTGTTACTTTTAGGCACTTAAAAGAATGTAAAAAAACTAAAAACAAAAAATGACCTATTATAGTTTAAGAGAAAAAAAAATGTTGCTTTTACGCAACGTTGGGAAAAGCTAGGCAAATCAGAAAATACCATGATTTTATTTTAATATAGTTATTTATTTACTTTTTAAATTTTATATTACTCTAAACAATATTTTATATAACTTTGGCTTGAGTTGAAAACATAATTACAATAAATAGAGTCAAACAATTATTTTTATGGAAATCGTGCCTCCCTTCTTCCAAGATATGGCGAAAGAAACCATCTGATCGTCAAGTAAGATAATAAACAACGAAGAAGTAGCCAATGCTAATCACAAAACAATATTCATGTGCAGTAAATGTTAGCTCACTTTACGTCTGCAATGCTCACAAAGTTTTCAAAAAAGATAATTTTTTGACTCAATTTATTTTTTTTAAAATTGTAATTATGTTTTCAACTCTAGCCAAAGTTATATTAAATACTGTTTCGAGTAATATAAAATTTGAAAAGTAAATTAATAACGATATTATAATAAAATCATGGTATTTTCTGGTTTGCCTAGCTTTTCCCAAAGTTGCGTAAACGCAACTTGATATTCGCAGGGCCACAGAAATTTATGATCGCAATTAGTTTTATTGGTTACATTTCTCATACGTTTAAGTAATGATTAGAGCAAAAAAACAATTTTGTTTAATAAATGCTTAGATATTTTGGGCAAATTTCTAACACACTTCACAATTCAATATTTTTAGCAATTTTTATTATTGCTAAAAATATTGAATTGTGAAGTGTGTTAGAAATTTGCCCAAAATATCTTAGCAATATTTAAAAAAAATCGGCGCTAATGACCTAGATGTAGATGCGCCGTAAAAAAAAAAAAAAAAAAAAAAAAAGAAATCGCAAGACATTTTATTTGGGCTTAAGATATTTTTTTTAAAGAGTTTCCTTGTTAGAAAAAACTATTCAAACTAAATTAAAATATTTATTTCCTTAAGAAAAGAAATCGGGAAAATAATGTTGCGTTTACGCAACTTTGGGACGAAATGGGTTAATACTAGAAATATCCTCGTATATGAGAAAATGAACAATGTTCTTTTTGATAAACTCCTCGACACAAGTTACAGCAATCTTATTAGGTGAAACGTTGGGAAGGCAGTAAAATAAATACACATTGGAGACTAAACGGTATGCAGTGTTTGTGATTAACTCCTCGACACAAGTTACAGCAATCTTATTAGGTGAAACGTTGGGAAGGCAGTAAAATAAATACACATTGGAGACTAAACGGTATGCAGTGTTTGTGATTAACTCCTCGACACAAGTTACAGCAATCTTATTAGGTGAAACGTTGGGAAGGCAGTAAAATAAATACACATTGGAGACTAAACGGTATGCAGTGTTTGTGATTAACTCCTCGACACAAGTTACAGCAATCTTATTAGGTGAAACGTTGGGAAGGCAGTAAAATAAATACACATTGGAGACTAAACGGTATGCAGTGTTTGTGATTAACTCCTCGACACAAGTTACAGCAATCTTATTAGGTGAAACGTTGGGAAGGCAGTAAAATAAATACACATTGGAGACTAAACGGTATGCAGTGTTTGTGATTAACTCCTCGACACAAGTTACAGCAATCTTATTAGGTGAAACGTTGGGAAGGCAGTAAAATAAATACACATTGGAGACTAAACGGTATGCAGTGTTTGTGATTAACTCCTCGACACAAGTTACAGCAATCTTATTAGGTGAAACGTTGGGAAGGCAGTAAAATAAATACACATTGGAGACTAAACGGTATGCAGTGTTTGTGATTAACTCCTCGACACAAGTTACAGCAATCTTATTAGGTGAAACGTTGGGAAGGCAGTAAAATAAATACACATTGGAGACTAAACGGTATGCAGTGTTTGTGATTGATTTGTTGGCATAACATCATAAATTGGAATACGAACAGAATAATCTGAGATTCTTCAATCTTTTAATTGTGGCGATCATCTAATAACGACATGAAACCATATTTTCACTTTCATTCCTAATAGCTACAATGAGTACACAAGTTATTGTGTGCCGGATGTAGACACGTGATTGGGATTCACTAAATAAGTGCTATGAGGTTTCCTCTTCTTGATGACAAAACCGACAAGTGGTGTGCTATATTAGTATCTTTGTGCGCAGGTGTTTTCTCAGAATTCCATGGCTTGTAATAAACACCGCTATCCTTTGTAGATCCACGTGGTAGTATGTATTTTGTAATTTCCTTCAACAAACTTACAACCAGTCCTTCTTGTCGTATAGAATCCTCTGTTTGGGAATCTTAATTACAAATAATTATTTCCTTCTTGACAGAGCTTAATGCTTAATACTCCAAGTGTTAATTAACATTAACAATTCGAGTATTAAGCATCCGTTAATAATTATTAAAGCGTTCCGAGAAGACGGACGACAGTGGGGCAAAGTAGCCGAAAACCGGAAAAAATATCTTTTGAACGGCCGATCCCATCAAATATTCGTTAGTCTCAATCGAAGCAGTTTATCTCTGTATTAAAAGTTCGGGGGACCCGAAATTACTTGGTTCAGATTCCACTAGATTCATTTCGTTGTGTTTTTTCGAGTGTTTCTCCCATCCAGCCCACGATATCACATGTGGTAGTTGACGACAAAAGCTAATAAAAACATTACCTCTTATTATTATTTCAAATATTTTTTTAATGCTTTGGGAAATCGCCCTATAAAATAGTACTGAATTTTGCACCTAATTAAAAAAGGTATCAAACATAGTGAACCTCTCGCGATTACATATTCGGAATATTATTATTAAAAAAAACTGGCCAAAACTAATTTCTCCTATATATTTTGAATGATAATTTAAATGTTATTCTTATTCTTTATCTTATTTCTTCAATTTTTATTTTGCACATATTGCGACTTGCTCCAGTTTTATAAATTATCAATTAAATTGCCTTTGATACCCAGCAATATTAAACCGAAAGGTTTCGTAATATTTCATACTTCTTGTTCTAACGGAACAATTATTAAATTCTTAGCCCAGAAAAAAGGATTCCCCCCTCCATCTATTTTCTCCGACGTGAAATATAAATATATATATACATAGGGAAATTCAATCTTTACCCAGCTTACGCTTTAAAAATTGCTGCAGTTGATCATGGAACCTGCCTTGAGCAGGGAGTGGGGTTGACAAGGGAGAATGGTTGGAGAGAATCGATCCGTCTCTGCGCATGCGTGCTTTCCCCCACCCCTTGCCTCCTTATCTCCCCTATCAGCCAGCCTGTCTTCTGCCCTGTTAATCAAGGAACGTCTTCCTGAGGAGCTCTTTAGTTCCACTCCGATCCCTTCTCGTTCCTTTTCTATTTAGCATTTCTTTAAAAACTTAAATTTCGGATGTAATATGTTTTTTTTCTTTTATTATTTTCTGGCTGATTGTTCACAAGTTAGTCTCTAGTTTTTGCATAAAAGTATAACCCACAACTCCTCCCGGTGAAGTTTCAAGCTGGGGATTGATGCTTGTAGTTAAGGATATTCAAAACAGCCTACTCCAGCGGTGTTCTGGTTGCTAACAGACGATAGCTCCTCTCTACTACGAACAAGACGTCTCATGCAGCCGAAAAGGATTTGGGGAAATATGGCACTAATAAACCGTCAGGGGCGTATATAGAAAATAATTTGGCGGGGGGGATGGGATACTAACAATCTAGAACTTAGAATTCATGGGGGGAAGGCAGCAGCCCATTCAGCCCCCCTTATATACACCCATGCAACCAACAACCAACAAGAGCGAGGAGGTTTGAAGCATTTGTGGGCACAATCCGGCCTGCTATGAGTACTAACATTTAAAATAAAAAAAATAAATAAATAAAATAAAATAAATAATATAATGAATATATACATTTTTATGTGTGTTTTCCTTTCTCTTTAAGTACATCTGAATCTGTTTCTTTTATCTCTACAATAATAATATTTTCCAAGCAAGATTCTAACAAATGCAATTTTATAAGCACAACTCTGTCTCAAACACACAATACTGAAAACACATCCTAACATTAAACTCGCACAATTTAATTATACTCTTAGGGTGGAGTAGACCAAGCAGTTTTCTGCCCTTAAACCACCAACCTAACCTAACCAAATGAGGAAGCTCGAGTGAGGTGGGGCTTGTCGCTTGCTCCTGCGGAACCAAGTGAGCGAGCAAGCCGAGTGGCGGCGATCATCAAAGAGTAAGGTGGCAAACATCATAGCATTTAGTTTTATTTCGTGCGAAAGTATTTGCACACTAATGTTTGGCCTACAACATGTCAAAAGTTGTCCTTACGTGGTTTAAATCAACCTATGGTCCTTAGGTAATCTCAGATGACAATCGTTTGACTATGAATTCTTATTATTATTGATACGACCCTGACCGACAAGATCTATTGTGCATTGGGCACTAAAATACCTGCTGAAGTTCACTTCCTGTAAAGAATTTTAAGCAATCGCTTCATCCAAGTTTCAATATGTCCTGAAAGCAGAAAGGGCCGAATTCCGAAAAAAAAAAACGGTTGACTTTGAGCACAGGCAGATGTACATTACCTAACAAACAAGATTATACATTATATATTATCTAATATAACTGAGATAACGGTTTTTACAATTTGTAATAATAAATTGTATTTTGTCTATAATAGTTTATTGTTAACTAATATATTTGAAAAGTCTAAAACTGCTCATGCGAGTTAATATATAATTATGTTTTTTATGGGCTTATTTTCTCTATACGTATCCAAATTTTACATAATATAAGTTTTTTAATGGTGGAATATGAGAATACGTTTTCAAATACCTTCTTCGTTTTCTCACAACCTGACAAAGACATCTTGAGTTTGAAATAACAAAAGAAATATACCTTTAAACGAAAGTCCGTGCAATGTGCAACTCACAGTGAAGCATGTTTTTACGAATTGCTGGGCATATGAACATTTAAAAGAAAAACGTCAGCATTGAAACACTATCGATAAAATATGAGCCGATGGCCCCAAACAAATAGCAAGACTTTTTGGAGGCCGCAGAACTAATCAGCAAAATTTCATTAGTCCGACAATATCCGAAATTACTTTAAAATCAATATCACCTCCGAAATTGAATATGTTGCTCATTGAAGATAAAGGCTCCTGACTAGATTCATTTAAAAATAATTATTATCATTAACAGCCTCATTTAATATTAATATTAATATTGAGAATGTATGTATATTTTAGCGAATAATTTTTGATGATTCGTTTCACAATGGAATGCGTTAATGACCAAAATGGTTGACCTGCCATAAAAAAATTATTATTCTATAAAGAAACACGCTAATTTGGCGCATTTTTCCCTGGAATCTGACTTTTACTACTGGCTTTATTATTCAGATTCACTGCACAAAACGAATAAATGGCATGAGAAACAGATAAATGTACAGAAATAAATAAAGCGAACACCATGAGCCGAGTATAATACTACAGGATATTGGGAAAGCCCGCCATTTCCAGAGGCAATATACCGCGAAATCTCGTTTTCCCCGCCAATAGATTGTATATGAACCTCTCGAGGCTCTTCCAATCGTCCGAGTAGCAGAATAATTTCATATTTTACTTTTACCCTTCGGAAGGGCCAAGGACTGCCGTCAATAGCCCCGGGATGATTACATCCATGAAGTCTTTTCGGGTTCGTTAGGCAATTTCTCTGAAGGGATGGTCGTTCCTTCAGATTTCCAGGATAGTGCTATTTAATTCATGGGTGTATAAAAGGCTGCACCCCCCCCCCCCCCCGAAATTTTGGTTTCATCGGTAAAAATGTGTCATAAAAACCTCAAAAATAAATGAAGTAAGCTCACTTTGTTCAGATTTTTTTTTGGTGTAATAGCGTTGTTTTAGTTGGCTAACTATTCCATATAATTGGTTGTTAATATTCCGAGTCCGCCAAATCCTCCGTTACTCCTAGTTTAGCACATCCCCCCCCCCCCCATAAAAGTTGTGAATTTTAAGTTTACCAGCCATAAACCTTTACAGTCCTTATGCCACCATCGATCGAATCTACTCTTATATACAAAAAAAAAGTCCGACTCGCAGGAACTGCATCATCTTAGCGCGGTTCCGTTCTTTTCTCTAGGCTCATTTAAAATGATTAAAATAGAAGCTGTTATTATTTTGGATCCACATTTCTAGAAAGCATGAAGATAAGATAGTTAGCCGTCGAGGTGATAAGTAAAGATGGAATGATTGGGATTCGGCTAAAGAAACCTCGATACGATTTTTGTTAAAAATCTATATTTAGGACGTTATGGCAACTCATTGGTAGCCTTCGTCAGCAATGAAAGTGCCGGGAGGCAGAGGAGGACCAAAGTTGACGGTTCCATCTTTACTTTCAAGAAAGGGCTTATTTACGATCTTCCCTGGATGGGTCCCCGCCCTAGGAAGGACCCCGCTAGGCATTTGAAAAGCTATATCTTGGAAATCCATATCTCTAATATTAAATTGTTTTCTTATTTTTCTTAACCTGATTTATTATCAAATACATTATCCAACTATAAGAAGTTAAAAAATAACAAGGAATAAAAACAGACAAAAAGAACAGTTAGAATAAGCGAAATCAATTACTTTAAAGTTTTAAGCACTTATTTCTCCGGTTGACATCGTCTAATCAAAACTTTCATCAGAACCTTTTTTGTAGAGCATTTAGTAAGCTTTCTAATGGTATTCTTCCGTTTACCAAGATTCTCAACCTTTTTCGAGATATTAAGGAAGGTATACAAAGTTACCAAAACTTTTTATGTCTGTTAATAAAATGTTTTATTCTAACCCTTCCTTAACTCCAAACGTAACACAAATTTCAACATATTAGTTTTAATGAAAGTAGAACATGCAGAAAATGTTTCAACTGAATCCCATGATTCTAAGTACCCAAACCAAAAACGGTATTCAAAAACTATTTTTCCAATTTTCTCGAAAACGGTTAAAGCTATCGCCTTGAAAATTGTTTCATTCGTTTTCCTAGCCCAAGAAGCCTATAAAACGAGTGCTTACAAGCTTATGAACTCAAAAACGTAAGCGTTACGATTTTTTTTGCGCGAATTTTGCCCCAAACGCCATCTTCCAGTGGACGGATTTTGCTGGTTAACGAACTTGACCTTTCAAATTGGACGACGGATTTTTGTACCAAATTTCATCAAAATCGGACCTTTCGTCTTCTACCTAGAGAGCGAACAGACAAATATATATGTATATACATATACATATATACATGTATATATATATATAAATATATATATATATATATATATATATATATATATATAAATATATATATATATATATATATATATATATATATATATATATATACATACACACACACAAATTTGAACCACCATCATTTTCGGTCTCTAGGGGTTCTGAAAAGCAAAATTTTCTAGTCGGCACTTCTGGATTGCGTCATGAGATCAACCTTATAAGCGGGGTTCCTCCCTATGGGGGGGGGGGAGGAACCGCGCTAAAATGGTAGACAGATCACAAACAGCGCTCAACAAAGGCGCTTTATCCACCTCCTGGGTTATTATTGTTGGATGTTTATTTTCACAATGGGCTTTGTCTTAACATTCATCAAGATCAATAGACTAAAATATATACAGACATCTGTGAAAAATGATTGTTAACAAATAGTTAAAACAAATGCTCATTATGAATTTACAAGAGGTAGTTGAATATCCGTGCTTCGTCACGGCAGATAAGTAGTTATTTTATTGCGTTAAATAATGTATCATCAAAATTAACGCTTCAATATAAGTTTGTGCAGTTTATTATGGCACGGTTCCCGTCATTCATAAATAATCAAAGTATAATGTTTCTTGATACTGTGTCGCCAAAGAGATAATCTAGAGGTAACCCATTATCTATAGGTTACCAGTTACAGGAGTTTAACCAGATCAGGTTAAAATTCCTTTTTAATAATAAATGGACGTTAAAATTAAAATAGTAATGTTTCCAAGATGTCATTTGGAAACACCAATTATATTTGCGAGCATTACCAAGAAGTGTTCTGACTGGGGATGCTCATGGGTGAGAAGGCGTGCTGGATGGACTAACTCCAGGTATAGCGTGAATTCTATGAGGGGCAAAATCACAGTTTATTTATAATAATTCATGGGTTACCATCATAACCGCAAATAAAAATGATACTATGAAATAGAAATATTTTCGTAACGGCTGACGTGTTATCGCCCTAGCAACAAATACTGCCTAGGCTTGCCTGCTCTAACCAACTAAAACCTAAAACCCCTCTAAAAATACTTAATAATTTGAAAAAAAAAATAAATAAAAAAACTTTCTTAGCGAGTGTCTACGTTCTAGAGGGAGTGTCCATGCAAAATTTCAATTTTTTCTGTCGACTGGGCTGGGAGATGATAAGTCAATGGGTCAGTCAGTGAGTGTTTTTTGACAAATATATAGTAGTTGCAGTCTACACTACCCAAATTCTGAGGAAAGAGTTAGTTAGTTATGCAGCTCCTGCGAGGCGGACTTTTTCTAATTAGATATATTATTTCACTCTAACAATGCCACAGCCTGCAAATTGTCACGCGCCTTAAAAAAGAAGAACCTGAAGAACTCGGAGAATTAAAATGAAGAAAAACACAGCCAGGACGTCTTCTGGAACGGTCGAACGGATCTTTAGTATGTTCTAGAAGGATAGATCCTAATCCCTCAGGATCGGGATAAGAAGGAAGAAGGAAGCAGTCCTTTGATCCTTAGTTTTAATCTTGACTTGGCCCTTGTTTAAGAAGAGTTAGGACCCGTCCAATAACCCTTAGTCCTAGTTAAAAAGATTAGGGCCTCTTCTCGAGGCGTCTCGCATGACTGGATGGACCCCCCCCCCCCTTCCTCTTTTATAACAATTATCTAAAGTCCCTTCTGAGTTAAAGTTCTTCTTCGGACTCTTTACTCAAATGGTATCAATTAAGGAGAAGAAGAAGCTTTGCCTGTTCCGATAATTTCTTTTTGTCTCCAAGATATCTTGTTATCTTTTGTCTTTCTTTTGATTTGGCAATTCGCCGATAATATGTCAACAATCGAAAATTATTCATGTACATATACTGATGGTTCCTGATCGGCTAAGGGTTGAGCAGCAGAACTAGTAAAACTAAATTACTACTTCAGAACGTTTAGAGCTAACGCACTACCTATTTATTTTTGGGCTTCAGCTATTTTAATTCATCTCTCTTTTTTCAAGCCTTTCGTCCTTGACATCTCTTGAAAAAATTAGAAAACAGCTGTAAAGAATTGCAATTGCCTTTTAAACTCTTATTATTGGTGCTCTTTGTCAAAAGGAGCACAACTAGAAAAAAAATATTCTACTATTTGTTAAACTTATAACGAGCACCGCGACATAATTACTGGCTTGGAGTATAAACCACACTGACTCAATGAGCTCACTCCATGCATAAGCAGATAAACACAATTCACAGCTGTTACACACCAAAATTCTGAAAACAATATAGAATCTACACTAACATGTAACATTGTAGGGGCTATCCAGTCTTGAATACTCGGGGAAAATATAGGTTTGCTGTCACCCAAGCAAAAATCCCTGTATGTTAGCAAATACAAATAAGATTTTGATATATTCTGAAGACTCTTGGATGACTCTCGAGGCTATGAAAAATACTACCAGAGCTTAGCTCGGTGGAAGCTCTTTATTTAAAAACAAAACCAACTTGGCTGCCTAAATATATTGGGTTTCTAAAAGCACAGTGTACTTACCAATCTTTCGAAAGTTATTTCAATTGGTTAAAACCTGTTTTTTTTTTTTTTTTTTTGTTTTTTTTATTAATGAGGAGTTTTGCCTAGAAAATAAATATTGATGAATTAAATTTCATAAAAATATAAATTTGAATGAAATTTTATAGGTATTACTTTTGTAGATCTGGATGTAAATTTTGTAAAATCAGTTCCGAAAGATTGATAAGCAGCTGTTTTGCTCCCGTATGTGTGGTAGTTGAGTATCCCCAAGGAATCAATCTTGATTCCCTAGGGATAGAGAGTTTGTTGGAATCCACAGCCTAGATCTTGTAGGAAGTGACAAGTCAGTCTTAAGATCGTCCCATCTCGCCCCGATCCATAGGCTTTGAACGAATCACGCCATTCTTCCGAATGTTTCCTGGTAGAATTGGATGCACTTGGAGTTGATGGGTATTTTTTCTCTATCGACTCCTTCATGTTCCTGCATGTTCGAGCTCTGTTAAAAAGACGATAATAACAAAGGAACTAATAATGTTGAGGCGAATGTTAGGTAAAAGATTTTCAATTTGCATCTATCAATTATTATTATAAATAAAGCTATAAGGGGAAAACAATGTAAACAAAATTGTCTTATGATTGTCAACAAAACTTTTGCACGCATCCTTAGACAGCGATCTGAGATGCCAGTGATGCCGACATCTGCCCAATGTTTAGCATGTAACAACCTTTTATTATATAATTTCTTAATAAATTCAGTTTTTTTTTTTAAAGATCCGTTTACATTCTTATTAATTCTGTGTCTCTGTGAATTTATTTTTACCCCGTCCAATCTCCTTCTCGTTGGTTGTGCGCGTCTCGTTTGTACCCAGTCGCCTTGTAAAAGTCCTTGGTCATAGTAAAGTTATTTATATAAAAATAAAATAAGCTAGTTATGCTGTCTATATGTTTTCGAAGCCACCTATCCCTGTATATCGAAGAAATCATAGTTTTGAAATCACTTCTCTGTCGTTCAAAGATTGTTGAGACGAATATTACACCGTTTTGGCATAAATATTTCAATATGTAAGTTTTTGAACTTATGGTCTTACTAATAAATTCTGCACGACTTATAGCTGGAGCGATGAACGTCTGGAACTTGGAAATCCTTAACCACACCTCCCATATTCCCCGTAACGAAAGATAGCGGAACGACCAACTTCCTGCCGGGGGAAATTGGGAAAAAGAAGAGAAAAAAAAACTCGGAGCTAAACCCGCGACGAAAAATAAGTTATAGGGAGATAAAGTAAGAGGTGCGAAGTATAAAGTAGGGAACAATTTCCTGGAGGTAAATAGAAAGAGCTGGAGCTGGTGTTGGGAGCTGGAAGGGAGAAGGTAAATACTGGCGAATCAACCCTCAACCCTACTGTCGGATAAGTAAAAAATGGCGGTATTACCACTGCCCCCTCAATATTTGTACATTACAAATGGAGCTCTTGCCCAGTAATAACTGGCTCATATTTGGCAGATAAATCTCGGAAAGTTTTCTCCTTTTCTATCTCTCTCTTTCTCTGTCGAATTTCTCCCTCTCCTAGTCATTTACAATGTAAACTTACAAAGCTTTGAAATTGTACCATTGTACTTTCCTTAATTTATTCAGAGATCCGCAGAGGAACTTCTATCGTCTCAAAATAGAATCGTAATAGTACATTTGTTATTTTATATATCTGAACCTTGGAAAAAAGGGCCAAAGGCCATACCTTTGAAATTAGATTGACCTGTACAAGTGACATCAGAGTCGGATAAACATAATTGTTACAAGGGCACATATTAAAGAAAAATATTCTTTCCCTCAATAACTAACAATGGGAAGACATTGGCCGTTTTTACAATTAACCTTTATCCTACCCTGATGTCATGATGTCACTCGGGCAGTTCACTCAAATTTCAGGGGTTTGGGCATTAACCCTTTTTGATTCAAGGTGCCAGTTTGTTTTAATTTTTTCTTGTTGTTAGTCTTATTTTGTTCTCTGTCCTCCTCTGTTCGTTTTCTTTTATTGTCCTTTTTATTGCTGTCCATTTCCACAATTCTATAGACAAAGACAACAATAGTGCAAAATGGTACAGTTTCACATACAATCCGACAATGGAACATAAACTAAAATCAATTTGTAATAAAGCAGCGAATGTAACATGGAGATATAATAGTAAAATAGAAAATAATTTTAGTAATATCAAAATAAAAAGGGACAAACTTTTGACTAAATATAACGTCTATTTGCTAGAATGTGGGGACTGTAGCGCAAAATATATAGGAGAATCCGAACAAATTCTCAAAAAGCGTATCTTACAGCATGCAAAAAGTGTAGACGATCATTCACAATGTCAAACGGCTCTCTCTGAACACGCCACAGAAAATTCCCACTCATTCAATTTTCAGGAAGCAAAAATTTTAGATAAAGAACCAAACAGCCTCAAAAGAAAGATTAAAGAAAACCTTTATATTGTAGAAAGACAGGAACAGGTGGTGAATAAAAAAAAGGACATCAAATACTTAAATAAAATCTTTCAGAACCTTGTAGTGCAGAATAGAAATGACGGGGACTGTAGACAGGTTTACGGGGAGGAAGGTTAGGATACTAGTGTTTCATAACCCTGAGACGCATATTGCTATGCAATATTAAAATTACTTTATATAATTGTACGTGATGGGAAAAGACCATCGAATGTAAGTATACACACAATGTTGTAAAAATGTAATTCTTCCAATCAAATTATACATGTATAATGTACAAATAATTTTAGGAAATACCCTTTGAGGAGGAGCAGAATAGCTCGAAACCGGTTAGGGTGAAAAAAATAAAATACAGGAAGTGAAAGGAGTGTTTTTATGACCTATTGGCTACAAAAAACAAGTTTATTGAGTTTAAGGTCAACAATGGAAGAAAAAGTATATATACATATATATATATATATATATATATATATATATATATATATACATATATACATATACATATATAATTTATATATAACTTAGCTGTTTGTTCCTCATTCAATCCACACCTTTTGACCGATTTTGACCAAACTTGGCAGACAGTTGGGTCTTGATCTCGGGAGTGTCATATGCTAGGCCAAAATCGTCTAGAACTCACCCTGAGGTCATGCTCATTGCTGTACGCAAACAGTTACAGAAGAGTGAATGGTCAGAAATCGTCACTTTTGAAAAATGAGGATTTCACCAAAACGGACCGTTACGGAACATCACTCTATCATCTGTGGCATATTGTCATTGTTTGACTAACAATATTAGTCCAAAGCTAAATATGCTATCCCCTCCACTGCTGCTTTCTCATGTCTGGTTGCCTTTAAGTGCACGGTTTCAGGTTCGAGTCACCCCCTGTTGGAAGATTTTTTTTTTTTCTATTCTTTGACTTTATTTGCGTTATTTGATTTTAATATTAATTATTTAGTTTCAATTTGTTTTCACTAATTATGAGCGTATTTATTATTTAACTGTTTAATATATATTTTATCTATATCTATATGTATAAATACTGCATGCTGGTTAAGATCAATTTTCTTAATTTCTGTTAAAGATAGCCGGGTAACAGCTATTTAATATAAAGTACATTATGCTACCAATGGTATTGGATGTGAAAAAAATTAACTTTGATTAAACAAAAATACAGGATTTTCAAAGCATGGTTCCCTTTACAACATTTTAGAAGTACTAAATAGCTCAACGAAATAGAAACTTTATTTATTTCAAATAATTATGCTTCATTTCTGATCTATTTCCTCCGGGCCGAATCACTTACGTTGCGGATGCTCATAAATGAATAAAAAAAAAGTGATCAAGTTATTTTTCAGCTCTTCCTTGAGCTTTGAGCCTAAGAAACTATTTCTCCCCACACAACTTCAATGAGCCTGTATCAGGATCTCCGACTTAAGTTGTAATAAGTGCTACCGATGACAACTTTACTAAAGTATACATTTAGACGAAGCAGCTGTGGAATTCACCGCTGACTAGGCAGAGTCTAGGGTGTTAACAGGATTAGTTGGTGAGCACCAACTCAAACTACGCTTTTGCTGACTCCTCTTTCTCCAGCATTAGCTTTCTCTAACCCGCTCTCTTATAATCGCTTAAGTGTTGGTTTTTTTTTTTTTTTTTTTTTTTTTTTTTTTTTTGTATTAATATTTAATCGCTATTTAAGCGATTAAACACTAACAATATGAATATTATATATATATATATATATATATATATATATATATATATATATATATATATATATATATTTACGTATGTATATATATATATTATATATATATATATATATATATATATATATATATATTTATATATATATATATATATTTATATATATATATATATTTATATATATATATACATATACATATATATATATATATATATACATATACATATATATATATATATATATATATACATATACATATATATATATATATATATATATATATATATACATATACAGAGATATACCCATGTATGGGTGTATGTGTGTGTGTGTAAATATACTTGTGCGATGTACATCCTTCAAACGACGATTTTCAACAGAAATGAATTTTGTCACTACCTTTTATTTCAGACTCTCAGCGCTTGAGCACACTACGCTTTTGCTGACTCCTCTTTCTCCAGCATTAGCTTTCTCTAACCCGCTCTCTTATAATCGCTTAAGTGTTGGTTTTTTTTTTTTTTTTTTTTTTTGTATTAATATTTAATCGCTATTTAAGCGATTAAACACTAACAATATGAATATTTATATATATATATATATATATATATATATATATATATATTTATATATATATATATTTATATATATATATATATATATATATATATTTATATATATATATATATATATATTTATATATATATACATATACATATATATATATATATATATATATATATATATATATATATACATATATATATATATATATATACATATACATATATATATATATATATATATATATATATATATATATATACATATACAGAGATATACCCATGTATGGGTGTATGTGTGTGTGTGTAAATATACTTGTGCGATGTACATCCTTCAAACGACGATTTTCAACAGAAATGAATTTTGTCACTACCTTTTATTTCAGACTCTCAGCGCTTGAGCAGCACCGTAAATAAATAAGAAAATTCCTGTGCCGGGACAGTACGAGTCTACGAAACGCACAAAAAGTTAATAAACCTCAAGGCAGGGACTTGCACAGTCCAATTATAGCAGACCCAGTGTATCTGAAGCTATTGGCCACTGTCCCGGCCTCATTGGACTGTAAATTATTCTATTGGGGTTTTTCATTTTACTTTGTTGGACTGCACAGTTCAACTCTGGCCTCAAGGATGTCCCATTCACGGTGAGAAATATCTTAAGGTTAGGACAGCGCACTCCAAATCTTGAGATTTTCCTCTCCATGTATGGGCATCCTGAAAAACTTGTTTATTAAGATAAAAAAAATGTAAAATTCCCTAAAACAAAACGTAAGAACAATGAGACTATGAGTAGATTACATGATGACCATGTAAAGATTTTTTTTAATTTCAGGGCTTAAACTTATTCTGTGTTGATATACATTCTGATTCGTCTTAAGTATTGGATTATTATTGGATCACTGAGTAAGGAAGTCAATTTATCTTGTTTAAAGCTCATTTTAAATCTGTATTTAGTTTGTATTTTATAGACAATGTGTGATTTTTGTATTGGAATTAGCACTTGAATTAATTATTCAGTTACATGAGTTCAGTAAATTATATTATTTTGTATTATTCAATGATTTTATTAGAGCTTTCCGAGCGGATTTCGAGAAAGTAGAGTCAGAAATTTCTTCTATTTTTAGTTTTCTGTGCATTGTGAAGCGTAAGGAAGTCAATTTATATGGTATAAAGCTCATTTAAAATCTGTATTTACTTTGTAAATATTTTATAGACAATGTTGTGTTAGCTTTTCGGCTAGCTCTCTTTTCTCATAAGGTGCGAAACAGTTATTAATACTTAAAAGGCATAGATCTGTTTCCTCTCTTCTGTTACCTATTTTACTAAATTCGAATTACATACCGTATTTTCAAATTCCTGTGTAAGAGTTCTATCGTGTTATTTCAAGAGAGGTACCATTTTGGCATAATAATGATCCCTGACTTATTTTTGCATATCTGAGGTTTGTAGATAGGTTTTAATGGATTAACATAAATCGGTGGATATTCAATGTTTCCTTCAATACTTGAAGAAAAGGGTCTCCCGGCGGTTGTGAGTGGGTAACACCAAGGATTCTTCAAGCGGGGGGACGCAAGTTCGAGTACAGCCTGCAGCAGGTTGACATTTTCAAATATGGGCCAGCTGAAATAATTCCCTGCTCCATGCTTGAAAAAAGTGACAAGTTTCTATTGCTCAAGTAGTAAGCAGCCCAATTAAAAAAGTTACAACCCTTTAAGAGATTATAAACTTTCTTCGTTTTTTGTTTGTTTTTTTTTGGTTTACTATTCGCTTCAGAGAGCCAATCCTCGTTTCATGGATAACGCCCAGTAATTGGCTGAAGACTCAATCTTAGCGGCATCTTTTGAATTGTAGAAATAATCATAAAAAGCGAAACAATTTTTGAACTGAAAAAAGTGAAAATGTTGACTTGGGTTTAATATACCAAAGGAACAGTCTAATTAAGGTAAGGTATTAATTATTTGAGAAAGACTCTGTTACTTTTTTTTTTTCTTTCCTTGAGTAAAGAAGTTGTTTCTTTCTTTTTTTTACGGTGATCATTTGCAGGCGTTTAAGGAAACTTTTAATTGGTCTCGTAGTAATTTGAGCTAATATTTCCTAATTATAAATTGATATAATTATAATTAATTTTGCTGGTTCATAGAAATTATTGAACGGTCAACCAACATTCATGTTATATTGAAAGGTTTTTGTAAATTATGAAAAGGACATTTACTAAGTTACCATAACTTTTGTCTGTTATTTTATTTAAACAGAACGAATTGTTTATTAAGATGCAAATGTTAGAACGGAAATCTAGAAAAAAAATGTTTATCTTATTTAATTTGTTACTCGTTATTTAAATCAGAAATTAAAACATTACAACTATTATTAGGAGAAAAAAAAATTCGCCTACTTATTGCCATCGCACTATAGAATGCAGAAGTAGAAGTAGCCAAAGGAACTGTCGTACTTCTGTGGATTCCTAGCCAAGTAGG